>LT727916.1:11329-24383 GCA_900157175.1 Oithona nana | reverse complement strand
GACATGATCACGGAAGGAAGACTCCCCGAATACACGATTATTCGCGTCAACAAACTGCAATGTAATACGATGCAAGGCAAGAAAGTCATCATCATCCTGGGCGCTGACGTTATTCGCTCCGGTTCTCAGGTTGGCCAAAGACTTGGCACTCCTGTTGCCATCAATGCTGACGGAACAGTCAGTGAGAACGATAGGAAGATGGCCGTCCAGGCTGGCAAGAGGAGTGGAGATGATCAAGCGGCTGGTCAACCTATTGCAAAGAAACCACTTCAGGAGAGCAACAGCAAAGTTTCCAGCATGCTCAATGATCCAACTCCTGCTGGATATACAGGTGGAACTGTCTATCCGATCGCCTCATTGACTCCCTACCAAAACAAGTGGACGATCAAGGCCCGGGTGACTAACAAATCCGATATCCGACGTTGGAGTAACTCCAGAGGCGAGGGCCATCTTTTCTCAATGGATCTTGTAGACGAGTCTGGAGAGATTAGAGCCACAGCCTTCAAGGATCAATGCGACAAATTTTACGACATGATAGAAATCGGCAAGGTCTTTTACATCACCTCTGGCAATTTGAAAGCTGCCAACAAGCAGTACTCGACTTTGAATAACGATTACGAACTGACTTTCCGGGACACCACGGAGGTTATTCCTTGTACTGATGAATCAGAGGTCGCCAATATTCCTACTCTCTCCTTCAACTTCTGTCAAATCAGTCAATTGAATGCGTCCTTGAAGGTATGTAAATACTCTCCTACAATCCGACGATTGGCAATGATTTGTTTCTCATCCATGTCAATTATTCATAGGACACTACCGTGGATATCATTGGCGTAGTCAAGTCAGCCACCGATGTGGCTACCATTACAAGCTCCAAGAGTGGCAAAGAATTGACCAAGAGGGACATTGTTTTGCTTGACAAAAGCCTTACCGAGGTCAATTTGACTCTGTGGGGCACAACAGCTGAAAAATTCGAGGCGGAAGGCAATCCTGTTGTTGCCATCAAAGGTGCCAGAGTCTCTGATTACAATGGTGTCTCTTTATCTTCGTTGTCCTCTTCCGTGGTGCAAGTCAATCCGGACTTGCCCCAATCTCATCAACTGAAGGGTTGGTACGAATCGGAAGGTGCCACTGCTAATACTAGCAGTTTGACAACAACTGGATCTCGAGGAAACTTGGACCTCAATACAAGCACCAAGACTTTCGGGGAAACCAAAAAGGAAAACTTGGGAATGAACTCTGACAAGCCTGAATACTATTCCAACACAGGCTACGTGTCTTTGATCACCAAAGACAAGGCTCTTTACATGGCTTGCGCCAACATGAACGATGGGAAATCTTGCAACAAAAAAGTCCAGGATCAAGGTGACGGCACCTACAGGTGTGAGAAGTGTAGCAGCAACTCTCCCACTTTCAATTGGCGTCTGATTTTGAACATGTCCATGGCCGACTGTACCGACAACCAATGGGTCAATTGCTTCCAAGAGACGGCTGAAGCTATGTTGGGCATGTCTTCCGAAGACCTCGGCAACCTCTTCGTCAACGACAGGGCACAATACGACAGTGTCTTCTCTGCGGCAACTTTCAAGCGTTGGATCATTAGAGTCAGGTGCAAACAAGACTTTTACAACGATGATCAAAGAGTCCGACACTCTCTCTATACGGCAACCCCTCTCTCCTATCCGGAATACATCAAGAAAATGATCGCGGATTTGGACGAGGCCGGAATGGATGTTCCCAAAGATATCAAAGACAAGTACATGTAAAAACCATTTTGTCCTTCTCCTCAACATGTGTACAAATATAGATAAAAGCGATAATAGCCTAGGTATAGGTATGTATTTCAGTATAGATGTAGTAGTGATGATAAATCGCGGGTAGATAGTCGGTAACAACTTATGACACTTGGTGTACTATGCATAATGCAAAGTGTGTGTGCAAGATCCAAACCAATCACTGATGATCAGGAGTTTTAACTATAGAACGAGTTGGTGAATAGATTTTGGTAATGCTGATATCTCCAGTTGAAATAGTCTGTGTTTCGGCGTCGACTTTGGAATACAAAGAAGAAGCATTGGAAATCCCATTTGTAGAAACCAGATGATCTGTGTTGATGTGCTGACTCGAAGATGATCTTGAACTCAATGCCAAAGTAGTGACGTCTGTTAAAATTGCTTCTAGCCTCTCAATCCTTTCCAGTCGGTCAAGATTTCCATCGGCCAGTATCTTATTGACCATGGCCATGGAATCCGTCAAGGAGGCAGGTTGAGAATTGAAATCGCTATTGCTTCCACTATTGCTATCATTGATGATGACTTCTTCTTTCCCGTCAACGTTATCTTGCTCTTCGCCAGAATAAACAGATTCCAGACTGGGCAATTCTAGGTCATTATTATTGTCGGAATCCTCGTCCTCGTCCTCAGAAAAATCCTTTTGTTTGTTCTCCAACTTTTCTAACTTCTTGGCCACTTTATAGGAGCCTCTGAGCCGGTCTTTGTCTTCTTCGGTCAACTCCACATGCCTCAGCAACCTTATTTCTCGGTTGCTTAGAACTATGTTTTTGCTACTTTGACAAGTGGCAATCTTGAGCCGCAATTCTGAGACCTCAAAATCCAATTTCCGCTGTTTCTTCTTTGATTTGACAACTTCGGGATCAATATTGGCAAGGACTTGCTCCTCGCAAAGCTCTTGATAGAGATTGACAAATTCTGGTTTGATGGCACTTTTTAAAGAAAGAATATTGATGAGGAAATTAATTCTTTTTTAATGTGAAGTACAGGGTGTCCCAACAAGTTTTAGATGAGAAGTTTTACTGAAAATCTCAAATCTACGCAAAATTAGAATGTTGAAATTTTTTGTCAAAAAAATTCGTCAAATTGAAGTGAGATCTGCACTGCTTATCTGCTTAGCTAAAATGTAAACAAACTTTCACGAGTTTTTTCGCTATTCGTAACATATAGCCATTTTTTGCTAAATTCCTGTCTTAAAACTTGTTGGGACACCTGGTAAGACCTACCGCTTCATGGCAAGGTATATATCAGGAACCAGACAAAGCACGTCAGAGGCCGCGTAAATGACCATTTCTGCCGCCATCGGTCTGCGAGCCCAAAATCTGGGGTCTTTCCTGTAGACGGTTTTCAATTGATCTTTAATGGGATTAGCGGAAGCACCGTAGAAATCACAGAGAGCATTCAACGATTCGTTCTTGACTTTGTGAATTGGTTTACCATTCTCTTGCATTTCAAGCACTGCGTGGGCAGCCTGTTAAGGGAAATCAAACATGAATTTTAAGACTTTAAGAGGTGAGATAGAAGAATAAGTAGTCCTTACTTGGGCGTCAAAAACGCTGCAAATGTTAACCTGATGTTGGACCTTGAGGACGGAAGAGATATTGCGACAGTCATGGAGGACTTTGACGACGTGATTGCACTGGAGAACAGCTTTGAGCTGACCTTCTTCCCAAATTTGAGGATCTGTTAAAACGTCCAGAATGAGGGCTTGACCCGACATAAGGCCCAGTTGCACTATAGTCACCTGGCCTTTAGCAGGCGTGCTCAAGTTGATTCCTTCACAGTCCAAGGCAACAGCTTCGCCTCGTCGAATGACTTCAGCTAGAACTTGAGCACTCTCCCGGTGGCTTATGATCAGGCGTGAACGTTGGTAAATGGATAGGCGATGCGCCTCGTCATTAACTACTTGAACAGTAGTACTGGCTTTGTCCTTGTCAGAATTGTCAGCCAGAACTTTTAAAACGACATTGTTCACCCTTTGTTTCAAACTTTGTTGGCTATGCTGAGGACTTCCTTCGGCCACTTTTACTGTAGGAGAAGACTTGTTTGACACTGTTGTCATGGCAGGGCATACTTCCTTCGGAATTGGAATCAATGAAACTTGACCACCTGTTACTTTGAACAAGTGCGAATGCATTTTTAAGAATGTAATCAAATCTTGTTGTCTCTTGATCAACAATTGGTCTAAACCTTCTTGAGCAACGAGGCCTTCAAAGAGCTCTTGGACTGACATCTCTCCCTGACCATTGACAGCATCTTTATCTTGCAAAAAAGTACGGATTGTGCTGAGGAGTTCATTAGTCACTTGTGGATCTAATTTGGGAGTTGAGTCAATGGGACTATCACTAATGCGAGTGGTTGTACAGCCTTGATATTTTGTCAGATAAATGATATCATCTTCACGAACAACAAAGGTGTTGGAATGTTTTGCCAGAAAATCACGGAATTCTTTGACATGTTGACCTGCCATTGAAATAGAATCATGGAAGATTTGCAGATAGTATTTCTAAAATGTACTACTGACCTGACACATGTCTGACTTCAGGTGGCGCTTGAGAGCGGTGCCCTAATAGAGATTTGATAGGTACTTCTGTCCCAGGACCATACTGTTCTAAGCGAGATTCAAAGTACTCCACTGCTTCTGCAATGTAGTCACGCCCCGACGATGCCTGATCAGAGCCACTACCCGCCTTAGAGGATGAGTGGGTCACAGTGATGCTGACCATGTCACCCTCAACAGTGAACAAACTTGGAAATTGTTTGAAAAAACGCTTCAATCCGGCCTGTGACCCGCCTGCAATCTGTCGCATTTCTCGGCTGAAGCCCTTGGTACCGAATTGACAGCTGAGGTCATGCAGACTTCTTGATCCTCCACCCTTGATGTCCAATAACTTTTCCAAGAAGAACATGAGGGTCAGATTCCTTTGAGTTTCGTAATCCTCTGACTCCATCTTCCAGCATTGTCAGGGATTCCAAGTTGGAAGAACTTTTCCAGCTTCTCCTCCTCTGTAGCTAAGGCACACTGACTGACATTCTTTCAACAGCTTGTTCAATATTTAACAGCTAAAACAGCACACACACTGCTGTTTCTGCCGCATGCCTTAGTCGGCTTGGACATTTTCATACCTGAATGGTGCCTATTCGCGGTCCTGGGACGACTTTTGTCGGCCTACTACTACTAGGCGGCTACTAGCTGTAAACTCTGTAAACTCTAAAGCAGCTGTGATCTTGTACAATCATCACAAAGTTTCAAACTTCAAACAAAAGTCAAAAGTCACTTTTTAAAAAATAAATATTTGCTTCATCAAATCGAAAAAGTTGTTGTTTCTTAAAAATATGCGAATTATCATTTTGTTCTCGATTTTTTTACCAAAAAAATGGGGAAAACTTTCTTGAATATCTGGAAACACCAACTGAGAAGAAAAATATCAAATTGAGAGTTGAGACGGTGGCGGGAATTGGAAATTGGAATTCACATTGTTATTTTTGACTTTGATCATGGCGGGCGATGAAAATGACCAGAACTCGGCCAATGTGGAAAACGATGAAGTTGAAGAGAATGTTACTAATGCGACCTTTATGATCAAGTCTCCCGAGGAGCGAAAAAATGTTCGTAGGAGTTACAAGCAATTGTTGAATTCGACTGCACAACTGGATGAACAAGGTCTTGAAGAGGTTGATAAGCGATCGCTTGGAAAGATTATTAAAAGATCGAGCAAACTCCATAGTCAAATCGATAAGTAAGTATATACCTTGTCGAAATGAAATCTTCTCTAGAATACTAAGCACTCTTTTTTTTCTATGAATAGTGCTCAAGATGCCATGCTTGATGCCCAGGTGTTCAAGCACGTATCACGTCAAACGCGAGAAATGGTCTCCAATGTGTCCACAAATGCACAGACCTTTGCCAATGCAGAATTTGCCGAGAAGTTACAAGCGTTCTTTGAGGGCAGCTACGTCATCGACGAAGAAAATTCTACTGTTCCTCCTACTTATCAACGTTTCCAACTTTTGGGTCAAAAATTTACCCATCGTTTTCGAAGAATCCCCGGCTTATCGTTTTTGAACGGCAGTTTCCCGTATGGAGATGCCAATGAAGTGGCCGAAAGAAAGGTAAGACAAAGTCGTCGCAAGTCTTTGGCGGGCGATGGATCAGGATTAGCTACCCAAGCCTTGGAAAATGCGGACGATATTCCGGAGTCTGGTGCCTCCATGACGGAATTACTTGTCAAGTCCACCAAGAAACAGCTTTTTGAGGCGTATGATGCCAATGATAGGCAAGCATTGTCCTATTTCTTATTCGTCTTAGATCCCACAAGTTTCTGTAAGACTGTCGAGAATATCTTTCATCTGTCCTTTCTGATCAAAGAAAATTGTGCAACCATTTTCATAGAAGATGACTTGCCTATGGTTGAACCTATCAAGGTCTCTAAGTATGGCAGTAAGGCAAAAGAAGATGTCAAAAATCAAGTCATTTTGTCTTTGACAATGGACGAATGGGAAGAGTTAGTGGAGATCTTTCATCTACAAGATAAGAAACCACAAATTCAACATGACTTCAAATCTCTCAAGGCTCAGAACAAAAGGGCCAGAAAATGATTCGTACTATGTCAATTGTCAATCAAAATATTGGAAACAAAATTTTTTGTGATAATGCAAATGGAAAATGAATAAACATCTTCAGTCATATATTCAAAAGATTTTTATTTTTGAATCTGAGTTGCTGTGACTGCAATTGGCAACAATCCTGAGTTATGAACAAATGCAACAATACAAAAATTAGTTTCAGACTCGAATTGTTTTCCAAATATTTTGACTTCTGGGAGTAATTTTCTTAGATTTGAAATATAAAGCAAACTTATTTGCCTTTTGTTGCACCTTGCTATGGATTCAAACATTGCATCAGACGCATCAGAAGCCAAAGATCCAATTTCTTTTTGTAGTAGTTGCCACAAGCCTATGTTCAGTACATCTTCACTTGATTTGACATCTTCAAATAAAGGAAATAAAGGTAATTTCTTCTGTAACACACTTTCTAGCTCATATTGCTGTTTTACCTCCAGCATAACTTCTTTAAGGGACCTTTCCTCTTGTAAAAAATGTAGTGCAGCTAAAAGTGGATTGTTCCTCTCTGTATCAGTGCAAACAGCCAATCTGGATAAACCAAATTTGTTCAATTGTTTATCTATATTGAAAGAAATAATGAATATGTATTATTTAGACATTGGAAAGAATGAAGAAGTTTACCTATGACATCTAAAGGTGTATCCAAATACAGTTCACAAAGGTGTAAATACTTGCAGTCATAATCATTCAGTTCCAAGTAATCCAAAATTGGTAAGGCCATGTAATCAAAGTTTATGATACTTTGTCCTGTAATAACCAAATGGCCAGATGATCTAGATGAATGTGTTGCATCACCAAGATTGATGACAATCTTGTGCTCAAAACCATTAACAAGGTTGTTTGAAACAACCAAGTGTCTTACTGTGCCTTGGGTCAACCAATCTTCAATATCTTTTTTAGGACTGCAGAATTCATTGGTATAAAATAGAGGTTCTGCTTCTTCAAGTTGGCTAAATGCAGACCTAAATAGTTGAGCAATCATTTGATTATTGCAAGCATCAGATTTTGTCAATGGTGGAAGTCTTGGAATTATAATAATACTGCTTGCTCCTTTAGGTATGTCAGCCAAGCAAAGTTTCATGCACTCTGTCAGTGACCAAGTATTTTTCATTTTGATATTGGTGACTTTTCCTTCTGTTAGGGCTGGAGGAGATTCAGAACTTCTTACCAGAAACCTATTCAAAGTATTTGATCTCAATTCTGAATCTGTCAATTCCAATTGTTTGTTCATAGTATCTAAAATTTTCTTAGGTGAGCGCAAAGGGATTTTTATCCTGGCAGTGATAAGGTTGCAATCAGGGAACCATTTCTCATTGGCTTTGTCAAGCATGGCATCATCATATTTATCATCCCTATTTGCATATGTGTCTCCACTAACAGCCAACCAAACAGTTTGTTTTTTTCTAATGAATTGCAGTAATTTCTTGTGATAATCCTTCTTCAATTTTGAAATATCTCCTGGTAACTCATCCATCATGATGTGCTTGAACTCATTGCCAATTATATCCAAATTCAAAAAGTCTTCTTCCCACATTGGTTTAACTGTGATCTTGTCAAAAGCTTTGAGTTTGAGTTGCATTTGCAAAACTAGCAGGGAAGGATTCTTAGACTTTTTGAATACTTCTGGGGGGGCACCAGACCTGACCGGGTCATTTTGATAGATAATAAAAAGCACATCTTCTCCTCTTTGTGCCAACTCAAATGCTTTGGATTGCATCAAAAGAGTTTTTCCCGTACCCCATGCTGCTAAAAATAGTACTCTATCATGATTCAGAATGGATCTTTGTTCAGGGGTTGGGAAGCACCACACTTTAATATTTTCTAGAGATCCTTGCTTGGCCATTGCTTCTTCTGTTCTTTTAACTTGATTCATTCCAATTGCCAATGGTTTAGCAGGTGAACAGAACAATAAGTACTTGCAAATCAATTTGAAGTCAGAGACAGGTGTGTTGATTTGTTTAGACAAAATATTCAGCAACTTTCTCTTCAGATCTTGTCTTCCTGATGCAATGTAGTCTGCACAGTCATTGTTGGCAATAAAATTCGAAAGTTCTTCAGGTAAGGCCTTTTCGCTGTAAACCATTGATACCAATCTCCATTTTGAGCTGATGTCTGCTCCAAACCAATCTTCAAAGAATTGATGGTTCTCAATCAACTGTTGTTTGACTTTCTTTCTTTGCAATCGGCCCAAGTAATTCTTGACTTCAATGTTGATGATGCAACTTGATTCTTTATGAATGATCAAGAAATCCATTTCCCTGTCATGTATACGTTGTCTTTTCTTGGGATCAATGGCAAGCATGTTCAATCCCTGGATGACAAGCACACTCCCTTTGAATTTCTTGTGAGTGAAGGTACCCTTTAAAACTTCATAAACAGACCTTTCTGCCATGTCACCAACAGCATCAGTGAAATCATTTTTGGTTCTCTCCTTTGGCACTTTTTCTTTGTCAACATACACCATGTTTGGTTTGACAGGATTGTAAGAGTCCGGAACAAAAATTGCACCTAGTCTTTTCTTGCCATTGTAATTGTAGAGGTCTGGATAATCTCTGATAGCCAAGTAATCAATGACCTCAGGTACACTGTTCAATGTCAGACTTTGTCCCATAGCATAGAAGTCATTGATTTCTTCAAGTCTTTCGGTACCTTCTTCACCTATCCATCTTTCTTCAAGCTTCATACCAGCATATCTGAAATTGATATGCTTGATTCCAACAATTTGTAACAGTTCTGAAAAAACTTCGGCTTCCATGATTTCCATGGGTGTTTTGTTCCGAAAAATTTGGTCGAATCCAAACTGAGAAACTCAAACGCCCTGTCGGCTGTCTGGGAACTTCTCAGTTTTTTAAAGCGCTTCTTCGCTCGATAACAAAGAATTGATGAATTATTTCCCAAAAACGCCAAAAATCACGTTGCCACTTTGCGGGACGGGAATAGTTCAGCAAAACTGCAAAAAGGCACCAAACGGAAAACTGAGTGAAGAAAACGTTTGACATTTATGATCATCAATGGATTGAATTTTTAATTTTTTTAAAATTTTTAAAGTAGATAAAAGATCAATTTAATTTCAATATGCTTGGTGATAATGAGTAGTCTTGCTCTTGCATCAGTAATTGCAAATTGACAAGGTGCCGCATAGTGGGTCTCCCATGAGGACAGTTCCAAGGATGCTCCATTTCAGACATGTGTCCAATGATAGAATTCATTTGTGATGGATTCAAGGAAGTCCCAATCATCACGGCTGACCGACAAGCTTTGGAAGCCAACATTGCTCTAACTCGTGGAAATTGATAATTTGCAGACAGTTCAGTTTCTTCTGATAAGATGTACAATATTTCGTCAATGTCTTCAGGGCCCAAGCTTAATTTTCCAAACTGAGGAACCTTGGACAACCTATGCTCACGATCAAAGACAAAACCTTGGGATTCTAAGACTGTCAGGTTGCTTTTCAAAATTTCACGTTTTCCTGGATCTAAACGTAATTCTTGTGGAAGTACTAATGGCTGAGTAACTCTTTTAACACTTTTTGTCAATGATTCAAAGCGGAATTTTTCGTCCGAAGCATGCTGGTCCACAATAAAAAGATCGTCTTGTAAGAGACGCACCACAATAAATCCCAAATTAAACTGACCGATGATTTCGAAATGCCCAGAGAGAAAATCTTTTTGATCCAAGTGTTTCCGCAGTTCATTTTCAGCACGTTCACTGGTCAGTCTGGCAACAAACTTGCGACCCTTGATATCATCTTCTGTCTTTTTGTCATTCCTCGTCATGATTACGCTTCTCTTGAGACGACTCATGGAGAAATGAATCACGCGCATCCGTTTTCTATCATTACTTGGCTCGTCATATAGATATATTAGCTTTTTCTTGGTCTCATTTTCAATGTCTTTCAGATTTGATAGTACTGTTGGGGTCTCCTTCTCCTCGTTTAAAGGCGAAGACTTCATTGCGGATACTTTTTCTCTATTAGAAGCTTGAGTACTAGATGAAATCCTTCTGGAGCATTTGGGTTCTTTTGGTGGTAAGAAATTGATTGTGGCAGCTGGTGGAGCAATCTTGTCAAATATCAATTTCAATTTTTCTTTGAGTGCTTGCCACAAAAATGTCTCTTTTTGCAACAGTATCCGGCGTTTATCTGGCGTTAAATTCACGTCGATGTTGCCTTTGGTGCTACTGGTAATCTTGAAGACAAAAAAGGGATATTGATGTCGATTGTACTGATGATACATTTCATTGATGGCTTTGACTCCACTAGATAGATCACATGGTCGATTCTGGACGAAAAAGAATTGTCGGTCACCTCGACTCCTGCCTTTGCCATGACAGCAACTACTTATGAACCCTTCGATGCCAAAACCGGAATTCTTGTCGACTGAGAAATAGCTCACTTCCACCATATTTTTTTCTTGTTCTGGTCCAAAAATGTTGACAATTTTGTCTCTTAAATCTCCTTTTTCGCTAATGTTCAAAATGGTTTCCCTTTTCCCTCCATTTTTGGTATTGACAGCATTGATGCGAACATTTTCTGGTGCACACAGTGCATAAGCTTGTAATATACTGATCACTTTAACAAACTCTTTTTTCACATTTTTTAGCAATTCTTTTCTTCTCACAGGGAATTTGTCAAAGATATCTTCAACAGACACTGTTGTTCCAATTTGACTTGCTATTTGTTTCGAAAGAACTATTTTCCCCTCCGTATCAAAAACCAACTTGGTACCAAGACGAGCATTGGAGCAACGTGTAATGACCTGCAATTTTGATGTGGCACAAAGCGAACTTAGAGCCTCTCCGCGAAATCCAAAAGTGGCCACTTCATCTAAATCTTCAAATTTTTGGAGTTTTGATGTATGATGTTTCGATGCTGTTGACAATCAGAAAAAGAAAACCAATATTTTAGATAGATATATACATGCAATCAATTTCCAAAAGACCTACTTAGTCCAACAAAGTCTGATTCTTTTATACCACAACCATTGTCATTGACAGTTATCATCTTGGATCCATGGTCTTGTAACTTCACCTCAATGTTAGTTGCTTTCGCATCAATGGCATTCTCCAAAAGCTCTTTCAATGCAATGGCAGGACTTAGAATCACTTGTGCAGAGCAAATAAGATGAACGTTGTCGCGTGAAATCGCTTTTATACTCATTTTTGGACATTCAAATATAATTTTACGAACTTTCAAAAATGTTTGTATACTTTTTAAAACGCAACATTTTTTACTGACCGCACCACGAAACCTTTCAAAATAAACCGAGTTTTAGATTTTAGCGATTTTAGAAAAAAAGAAAAGGAAAAGAATCAAAAGTCAAAAGACTTCAAGGACTGTATTTCTGTTTTAAGATGGTCTTCGACATACATATGGCTTGATACGTTTTCATCATGGAAGAGAACAAAGAAGCGACAAAGCAAGAGGACCCAAATCGGCCACTTCAAGGATATGAATATCTTGATCACACTGTAATATTTCATTCCTTTTGATCAATCCCGTTAGTTTTATATGCTTTCGATACTATCTCTAGGCTGATGTGCAGCTACATTCGTGGGGTCCTGATTTAGCAAAGGCTTTTGAACAAAGTGCCATCGCAATGTTTGGCTACATGACAGATTTAGACACCATTGAAGAATCCTCAACCTTGCAAATAGAGGCCACCGGTCACGATTTACAATCAGCCTTGTTTAATTTCTTAGATGAATGGCTCTTCAACTTCTCTGCGGACCCCTTTTTCGTCCCATTCAAAATAGAAGTGACAGAGTTTGAGAGAAGCCAAGATGAGATTCGTATCAAATCCATCGGATATGGAGACACATTTGATTTGGAAAAACACCCTCAAGGAACTGAGGTCAAAGCCATCACTTACTCGGCCATGCAAATCAACGAGAAGACTTCTTTCTGCGAAGCTTTTGTCATAGTCGACATCTAAGTCAAATACTGAAACTACCTTTCAGATTTTGAAAGACCGCGACTAAAATCATATCCCCAAGACATTTGGGTTTTAAAAATTAATGTGATTCATAAACAAATGGAACAATGTGAAGTGTATATTTTATTTCAGTCAAGCTATGTTACCTTTTTCTTTGATATGTCTGAGAATAAAATAATACCGATGAATACCAAGGATGTGCCCAACCAATGAACTGAAGTGAACACATTGTCAAATATCCAGACAGAAAGTAGAATAGAAATAAACTTTCTTAGGCATAAAATTGCTGAAAAGTGAAAAGAGCTTATTAGGTTTTTGGTAGTGGATCAAAAGTAGTGTAAGGAAAGGCAAACCTGTTATCGTTAGACTAGACAATTGACTTGACATTTTAGAAATGGATCTTGCACAAATATACTGACTTGCGATATTGCCAAACAAGAAAGCAATCTGGGGAATCTTCAAACCTACTATTGGCAGAAACTTGGGATCAGCATGAATTATGTTGGAGAAGTGCGTTAGAATATCTTCGTAAAGTAGAAGGAAGCCTGGGAGAGGTAAAAAATGCTATGCAAAAGAAAAAGATCGACAATTAGGGTTCAAATAGGTTAGGTACAGGGTGTCCCAACAAGTTTTAGATGAGAAGCTAAAGTGAAAATCTCAAATTTGTGCGAAATTAGAATTTTGAAAAAATTTTTTTAAAAATTC
>LT727916.1:0-11267 GCA_900157175.1 Oithona nana | reverse complement strand
TTTGTGCGAAATTAGAATTTTGAATTTTTTTTGTTAAAAATTCGTCAAATTGAAGTGAGATCTGCACTGCTTAGCTAGAATGTAAACAAACTTTCACGAGTTTTTTCGCTTTTCGTAACATTTTGCGATTTTTACTTGTTGGGACACAATGCATAATATGCGTTACCGTGAAGAAAAGCGCCTCTTGATAATGCTTGCCCCATTTGTTAAAGATACGTTCTTGACTTACACCCATGAGTGCTGATAGAACTAATGATGTAGATAACATGACAATTCCAATAGACCAATCAATGAAACTTGACTGATTTTCCAACGTTTTTGCAGATTCAAAGGTACACATGATAATGCCGATCGTAATGAGACATACAGATAAATGCTTCTTACTAGAATGAGTCCTTGCCATCACGATTTTCTCCGCGAATAGGGATGCTGCCAACGAACCCT
Organism: Oithona nana; assembly: GCA_900157175.1. NCBI lineage: Eukaryota > Metazoa > Arthropoda > Copepoda > Cyclopoida > Oithonidae > Oithona > Oithona nana. The sequence goes on along the minus strand of LT727916.1, from coordinate 10,823 downwards.
GGAAATAGAATATTTCTTTTTTCAAATTCCGCTGCTATAAAGATGGGATTTTGTTTAAAGGTCCTTACCGAACGAAAGACAGTGTATAGCGGCACAGCAATTTGATACTTGAATATGGCGTTGTTTATAACGTTACTGCAATCAATTAGATATACAATTAGTTTTGCATGTTTTATAGGCATTACAACAGGGTAATCATCTTTTAAAAAATCACTTACACTATGAAGAAGCACAACACGAGTTTAAACCACTCACTAAGAGGCACTTGAGGTGTCTTCTTGCCAAGTTTCATCGTAGTAACGAAGCCTTCGGCTGAAATGAAAAGGAAGGCACAGAATGTCACTACATTGCCACATCCCGGATCAGCCTTTACAAGCAATTCGAGAAATATCACTGCGCTACAGCAAGACAAAAATGTGAGAAACAAAGTAGGGATCGGGGACATCTTTGCAGCTTAAAATTGTCACACTTGTTCCATGATTTTTTTGACATCATCAGTGTTCAACAGGTATCATCACAATTCACGTCATCAGACTTTTCTTGTTGTCATGTAAAATTTCTATATTTGATTTGAGCTTCCATATTTGTTGATATTTGTCGATCGTTAAAAAAGGAATGTTCAATTCAAATGTATAAAAAAAAATCTATTATTTGGAGTTTCTGACACTTGATGGAGTTTTTATTCTATTTGCTGAGACTGAGCTAGCAGCTTAGCTAGCGGCGCAGCAGCAAAGCACTCAGCACTTCAGCAGCTGCAAACAAATGTAAACAAAAACAAATTCAATAAGTTTCATAATGGCTGGAAGAAGAAGTCTATCAACCTTGAACGTTGAAGAGCTTAAGAAATTCGAGGCTATTGCCGCTGAATGGTGGTCACTGAACGGTCCTGCTAAAGGTTTACACTCTATGAATGGGGTGCGAGTACCATTTGTCTGTGACAACTTACTCAAAGCCCAAGGAAAAACTGTCAGCGATGATTTACCCTTGAAGAATACCAAAATCATCGACATTGGATGTGGCGGAGGCATATTAAGCGAGGCCTTAGCTCGACTCGGTGCCTCGGTTGTAGGCCTTGATCCTTGTGAGGCCAACATCAAAGCAGCTAAATTGCATGCCTCACACTCAGATGCATCACTTGCTGAACGACTAGTCTACTTACCTATGACAGCAGAAGATTATTTAAGTCAACACAATGAGGAACCATTTGATGCTGTAGTTGCCTCAGAAGTGATTGAACATGTGGACAATCCCAAAGAATTTGTAAATGTTTGTTCAAAATTTGTACCAGTTGGAGGCTCTTTGTTTTTCACCACCATCAACCGCACGACCAAATCTTGGTTAGGTGCAATTATCGTGGCAGAAAACGTTCTTGGACTTTTACCAGCTGGTACACACGAGTGGAAAAAATTTATTACTACTCAAGAGTTGACAACAATGATGGAAGACTCTGGTGCCAGTGTAAGACTCATCCATGGCATGTTTTATATTCCAGGCTTGAACAAATGGACATGGTTTCCAGACACCTCAGTCAATTATGCATTGCATGCTATCAAAGCTAGATGATGATCCATTAATAAAATTCTCCATCTCTTTCTCAGTCATTAAATCCGCATTGCCCACATTGATTGTCAATAGTAAAGCCAGTAACTTGAATCCCCAACGCGTTGCTCCTGCTTGTTCGCTATTTGCCTTGAGCCAAGTCTCTTTGGCTAATCCTTTAAGAAGACATAGAGAGATGTCTTCAACTACTTCTGACAGAGACTTTGAACAGGTGCAAGCTTCTGTTGCTTTGACGTCAGGATTTTTACTTCTTCTTGAAAAGCTTCTTCGCCTGCCTCCCACATTATTGGTGTTTGAGTTCATGATCATGATCATAATCATATTTGTGTTTGCGTTGTTGTTGTTGTCATTGTTGCTAAAGGCAATTTGTTAAAAGTATGTATTGAAAAAAATCCGTCAAGTCATAATGATAAAATTGCTTACTTGTTGTTATTGTTGTTGTTGCTGAAAAAATTACAAAATTTAATTAGAATTAAGAATTTGTTTGAAAATTCCACCAAAATTTCTTAATGTACTTGTTGTTATTTGCCGAATTTGATGTAGATACGATGAGATGGGCTGTCAAGACTACAAAAGACATAAAATTCATCAGATTGAAAGATTCTTCTGGGGGCATTTCACATTTAGATGACCTTGCTTGGCCTTCGGCCATCACTTGGTCAAACAATGCACTAAGGTTAGGCTTCCATACATTTTGATCAAAATATAGAAGAGACATCTTAGGAAGGAACCAAGCAACGGGATTTCGAACCATACAGACGCAGACGCATAGGTGAGCTTAAAAGGTACTTAACGGTGTTACACCGCCCAGTCCAGGAACAACATTGCATAATAACAGGAGGAGAAATGCTTAGTACATGCAATTCATGAATGATTGCAAGTTGTCGCTAACCTGTGCAAGATGAGCATCCTATGATCATTATTGAAGATGAGTCCAAGACTCATAGGATTGATCATCACTTTGTCAACGTTCTTCACGCTTAGCATTTTTTACTCTAATGCAAAACCTGCATCGTTGCTACCAGATGATGTTGCATTCGTTAATGGGTCAAATAGGATAACCAGAAAATTCAGCATTTTGCCATGGACTTCATTCTGGAGTTGGGAGGACTTTGGCATGGGCCAAGGCAATAAAGGCTTTCAAGATCACCACTGTGCTTACACAAATTGCTACCTGATTGACAAATCCCAAATATACTCTGCTGATGCTATCCTTCTTCATGGGCCAGCTATCGACAGCACTACAACTCTTCGGGTTATTCGTCAGAAGCGGATGAAGATGGGACATTCCGCACCACTCATGGTTTACTTCAACAAAGAACCCCCGACTGAGGTTCCTGGTAAATTGAAAATTTTTGATGATCTCATCAATATCACCATGACTTACCGAAAAGACTCGAATGTATTGAATTCCTTTGGAAGACTCCAAGCCAAGTCTGATATGGCCAAGAAAGCTATCTCTGAGGGGGTCAAATGGGCAGAATTCAGCTTTGACGAAGAGATCAATGCCTTGGAGGGCAGATCTTTGGATATAGCCTGGATAGTTTCTAACTGCCACACAGAATCCAAAAGAGAGGACTTTGTCAAAGCTTTACGGAAGAGAACTTCCGAGAATTTACAAATTGATATCTATGGCAAATGTGGAGCAAGGTCTAGATCTCTACCACCATCCACCTCTCCTACCATAGGCAAGTTCGTACTTTTTTTTGGGAAAGTAACTATCAAATCAACGCTTCTACACCTTTAAAGAAAACTCTTTGTTCTTCTTGTTTTGCATTTTGCTCCGATTTGCGTAATTTTTGCATTTCGCCCATTTCGCATTATTTTACAAGTTTTCCTATAATTTTTTGCATAATTTTAAACTTTTTTACTTCTAAAAAGCTTTCCGAGACTTTCGAGACTTTTAGCCTTTAGATTTCCAAACTTTCAACCTGTGCTCGCGCTTATAGTTTGAAATGTTTCAAACTTTTTTTCTTCTACAGGAGAGACATTAGCCAATCGTCAAAATACCTATGTCAAAACGTTATCTAGATACAAATTTTACCTTTCCTTGGAGAACAGCCTTTGCCGAGGTTACATCACGGAGAAGCTTTTCCTGGCAATGTATTCTGGAACGATACCGATTGCATATGGAGGATTGTCCAAGAGTGATTATCTTGAAGTAGTCCCACCGCACTCCTTTATCTATGCCGAAGACTTCCCATCGGTCCAGGCTCTTGGCGAACACTTGCTTTATTTGTCGCAAAATGAAACTGCTTATAATTCATACTTCTGGTGGAAAAGACACTACCAACTCTCTAGCATTGTGGATGAGCAATGGAACACGAATTGTGATTTGTGTGAGAAAATAAACCAATATTACTCGGAACGCAATCCAGAAGAATTATCCGGATGGAATCAGCTGTACCGTGATTTTGGACACTATTGGGGACCTTCAGACATTTGTCGTCAACCCGGCGGCGGTGGTCATTGGAGCGATTTGTAACATTTGATTTAGACTGTATTGGTGATGTGATAATTCTTACTTCGCAGAAACTAAATTAATGATAGTACGAGAGTAGGTAATCAAAAGAGGATTTGCTCTTACGGCGACTTGTTCAGCCACATGAAAAATTTGCCGACAAAATAAGCCGAGACTAAAACGGTCAAAATCATTTCCCGTTGCTGTTGCTGTTGGTTTTCAAGCTCGACGGCCATCAGACGATGATTGAGTTTTGCAATTTGACGACGCACCAATTGAATTTCTTCCCAGGGATTATGTCCTCCTCCTCCCTGTATAGTCTCAAGCATGGCCATGGAAGGGTCACTAGCATGTCTGCTGCCATAGGCTAAGGATTCAGATTCTACGCTAGCACTACGAGGCATTCCTATCTTGCCAAGTCCACGTTTTGGAGTGAGTAGTAAGCTTGATCGACTGTTTCGTTCGACTGTCGACTGCAATGTAGATTTCTGATTAGGTAGTTCGTCGTGGTATTCTTCATTTCCATTTAAAGACTGCTCGTCTTCACTTTGGTTTGTAACACTAGGAAAATTGTGATCATCCAAACGAATCGACCTGGGGGGTGTTGTCACTCTGACCTGAAAGGCGATCATTGTTAAACAAGTTCTAAAATAGTAAGTACGTTGGCATTATTATTACATCATGACGTGAAGGAGGCATGACGGAATTCTCCACTTGCATTTCGAAAGGCGTACTTTTAGCAGCGATATGGCGATCACCACCGGCAACCAAGATTCGATCAGGCACTAACATTTCCACTTTTTGCTCCACTCGTTCCCGTCCAAAAGATGACGGTGGACCGTTGATGCCTACAAAGGTTGGGGATCTCGTCTGATTTTCCCCAGCCACCATGATACGATCAGGAACCCTCATGCGGTTATTGATTTCGGCAGCAAACCGGCTGTCATAGAATGTATCGGGTTCTTCTGTCATTATGACAAATGGCACACACTTAGAATTGGACTTTGAAGTTTGAACAGGCCTTCTTTTTGCTTCTTTTTCATCGCACCCAAAAGCTCACATTAGGTCAAGCCTCAAAGTGTGGCCACAAGTTTCGTTTGAAATTCAAAGCCTCAATTCATAGTCTCCAATTCCAAAGAATCAAATTAAGTGGGTGAGTGGAATAGACTTGGAACAACCATCAATGGAGTAATTGAATATATCTAAACAACAGAAAAATTGCATTGACAAGTTTTAGAATTCTTGTACCATTTTCACGCAATTTTCGAACAGAATGACACGCAAACTTGCCTGAAAATTGCTGCTGAGACTGTGATGGTGCAATGGCTGAAATCGATATTGGACCTAACTACAATATTTAAGGCGCAAATAAAGTTTTTTTTGCACAGTTTTCTTGTTATTGCAACAAAAAAAGATGTTATTGAATAGAGAGATACAAACCACATAAATAAAATCTTCCACTTGATCTTTCTTTAAATTCCCCATGTATTTCTGAAAGTATAAAATCCTGACGAAGAAAACAAGATTGACTCACAAATGGATCGAGGCTTTCGCAAAACAAAATAAAAAGCAAGCTGAGAAACCAAATTTTCTCCATGCAAAAATTTTATCCTAAATCCACAATAATGTCGTAGTCTTCTTCCCATTCACAGACTATTTTCCGTTTCAAAATGGACGCAGATTTAGTCGAAGCAGAAATGCATCGTCTAGAAAAGCTGTTCCATACACTTGACCTTAATGGTGACGGTCGGATTGACATCCATGAGTTGGCTGAGGGGCTGCACAAAATGGGCTATTATCACATCACTGAGGAACAAATCAGGGTAAAGAATCCCTGTCTTGTCCACCAAACTGCTCTTTTCTAACCGATTACTTCCAGGAATTTATGTACAAGTCTGATGTGACCAAAAGTGGGGACTTAGATTTGAACGAGTTTGTGACATACCTGCAAGAGCACGAGAAACAGCTACACATTGTCTTCTCCAGCCTGGACGAGGATCAAGATGGGAAAATAAACGTCAAAGAAGTAGTGTCGGCCTTTAAAAAGTTGGGCATTGCCATCACCGACGCCGAGGCCAAAACGTTAATGCAGAGGTACTAGTAATGTAGTTTATTTATTCAGTAGTATCAAGAGTAGGGGGGAGAGACCTACTCTCCTGGCTATGTTTGGACACATCTTCAAAGTTGGGAGTCATCTGGGAAAATATTCTTCGTAGTGAGGTCATGCCTGTGCTGGCGCGCGGCAGCCTACTTGAGTGCGGTGCGATGGAAGCTTTATCGATAGAATCCTCTTGGAGATTGGGATACATTTTGACTTCGTTGATAAGCTCGCTGATGCCCTCGTCGAAATTCTCCCATGAGATGTCCACGGGAAAGATCTCATGATAGTATTCAATTAACAAGGAGACAACCTGGAACGATTACGAACACTTAAGATTAATTTCGACACTGTTGCGATATCGTTGATCTACCTTTAATATACTCTCGATATTATTCGTTTGGGCCATAGCATCATTATGTCCACCGCCTCCTCCTGTCTTCCATAAAAGACTTGGACCTAAGACAATGCCTAAATTTCTAGGAGTCATTTTGTTGGATGAGCTCTCCTTGGCTAATTGCGCCAGGAATTTGACAAGGTACTGAATATTTACCACCACCTTCTCCGGCAAGATCTTCAGAATGTATCGGATCTCTTTGATTTTAGTATCTTTAGTGCGTAAAAGTGGGACTTGAATCCAACGATCGTAAACGTAGTTTTCTTGACGACTGAGCAGGGGTACCGGTAGTTCACGGAGGTAGCATTTTAGCAAAGCAGCGTAGAAATGAGCATCACAATCCTATAATAGAATTTAAAGAGAATTTTTTTGTTTTTGTTTCGAGGCTCATATTGTGAAATATTTTACTTGTAAAACATGCTTCAATGGCATATTTGTGTCCATGAAAGATTTGACTTTGTCCAATTTGATTTGCTTGGTCGGAATGCGAAATAAGCCTTCGTCGGTCAGGCCACCATCCAGAAGGGACATGATGGAAAGAGCGATGGGCTTGGCGATTTTGCGATTGCTTGCCTTCAAGTGGTCGTCCAGATCTTCCCCAAAAATAGGCCTCATTGTAGTCTCTTGAAGCATCCCTTCCAGATTGGGCAGTTCGGCACTGATGGTATTGTAGGCATTTTCGTAGAATCGCTGCTTGATTTTCATCAGCTCCAGCACCGAAGCGGCGTATCGATTTTCCCGCGAGACAAGCGATAACAGCTTTGAACAGAGCTTGTCTTGGTCAAAATCTACTTCTTTATTAATGGTCTCTTTCTCGTGAAGCAGTCGTCGAGTTTTCTCTTCTTGTTGGCGTAGTAAGTCCTTGTCCACTTGACTTGTATCCTCAGGATATGATAATTTCAACAGTTTCTTTGTCTCCCTATCATAGGCTGTTTGGGCCGTAACTTGCTTCCTATTCAGAGATGATAAACAATATTTAGTCGTTGTACATATTTGGTCAAATTGTTACAATTGATTTTGAAAATACCAGGTGTCCCACCAAATTTTAGACAGGAATTTAGTAAAAAAAAAATTGTAAAAAAAGTTTGAAAATTTTCAAACTATATGCGCGAGCAACAGTTAAAAATTTTGAGAAACTAAGAATTTTAAAAATCTAAGAAAAGCATAAAATTACGCAAATTGGACAAGAACAACAAGAAGAAAATACAAAGATGTAGAAACTCGAGCAGCTTGAGCTCGCACTTAAATTACGAAAAGCAAAAAAATCGTGTAAGTTTGTTTACGTTCTAGCTAAGCTGTACAGATCTAATTTCAGTTTGACGAATTTTTTTGGACAAAAAATTTCAAAATTATAATGTCGCTCAGATTTGAAAATTTCACTAAAACTTATCATAAAAACTTGTTGGGACACCCTATATACCGTTTCAAAGCTTCCAAGTCTTTTCTGGCGGCGGTGACAGCAGGGAAGTCTTCATCTAACAATTTGATCAGTGGGGATTGACTAAGGAAACTGCTCATCTCTTGCTCGTTGTCGGCCAGCATCAAGGCTATTTAAAAAAAAGGACTATTAAAAAAGGCTTCTTGTTTAGGATCAGTTTTACTACCAATTGTCTTCTCGAAATTGGCATACCGTTCAATGACAGTATGAAGAGGTGACTGTAAGGCCTCGGGATCCGACGACTTGGTTTGATTCAAACTACTGGCAGCAGAGGCCAATTGTTCACCTAGATGATATTCCTGACTACGCTTTTGTCTGGCCTCCAATTCTTCGTTCTTGTTTTTGGCTCCTGTTCTCAACGACTCTTCCACTCCTCTGGACAAAGTTTTAGCCGCCTAAAAGCAAGATGCGAGTGAGTGCAAATAGAGTCAATAAATGTGTAAAAGTTGTTTCGTTACTTTTCTGATGGCCTTGAGTCGATTTTCGGCCGTAGTGGTACTCTGGTTTTGAATGGCCGAAGCCTTGTTGCCCTGATGTCGTTGACTATTCATCTTTGACGATGGAGAAAAATCCAAGACTTTTATGATTATTCCCTATCAAGGAGAGGCCGGATGTAGGAGCAACAGCAGTGGCAACAGCAGCAGCAGCAGCGGAGGCGGCACTTGTCAATGATTCGCAAACACACACACTCACATGTGAACTTCGTTACTGCCAATGCCTAGTGCGTCATTATCTGAATCGCGTCGTGTGCGCGCGCGCGCCTCTTGCTACATATCCAGTGGAAGCAGGCCCAGGATATTGCCGATGATGCGGGGGTTACATGCATGTCTCTTCTCTCTATCAAACAATGCCCTCTTTGATAGTCTGTTTCCCTTCCTTTGCAGGATAAATGTCAAAGATCACAGTTTGGACATCTCCTTTGAAGAATGGCGCGACTACCTCCTCTTTCACCCCAGTGCGGATTTGGCCGATATCATTCAATCCTGGAGACACAATACGGTACGTATTATGATGGGCTAGTCCTGACTTCTTCTTTATGGCGTTTATGTTGTTGTTGCACTCTGGAGCTTGCACAATATGCATCATCATATCTTTTTTAGCTGGTTCTACTGGTTTCACTTAGTAAGGTGGCCGACTATGTGGCCACTCGGCACGATAGTAACCACTTTGATCATCTTACCATGGAGGTACAGCACACTCAATTAACTGATTTGGTTGATCTTAACCTGACGACCTTGTATGGCGAGTCGGCCTCGAGGATTATTTTTTGTTGTTGTTGTTGTATTTCTTTGAAAAAAAATTATTCATCTTTGGATTTGTTTGTAGTGCATGGACGTTGGCGAGGACATCGGTATTCCGGACGACTTCAGCGACCAAGACCTGATCTCTGGCATGTGGTGGCGACACCTGGTTGCTGGTGGTTGGGCAGGAGCAGTGTCCAGAAGCTGTACAGCTCCCTTGGACCGGTTGAAAATTATGTTACAAGTTCATGGGGGTCGTAAATCGTTGAGCATTAAGGATGCCTTTAGCTACATGATCCGTGAGGGTGGTTGGCGAGGCCTCTGGCGTGGCAATGGTATGAATGTCATCAAGATTGCCCCCGAGTCCGCTCTCAAGTTTGCCGCCTACGACTTCTTCAAGAGACTCATTCGGGGAGATGCCGACAGAGACTTGAACCTGTCTGAAAGATTTTGTGCCGGATCCATGGCAGGGGGTGTCTCTCAGACGGTGATCTACCCCATGGAAGTGATGAAAACACGTTTGGCTTTGCGCAAAACCAACGAGTTTACCGGCATTTTCGATTGCGCCAAACAGTTGTACAAGCATGGAGGAGTGACTGTTTTTTATCGCGGATACATTCCCAACCTCTTGGGCATTTTACCTTATGCCGGCATTGACTTGGCCGTCTATGAGACACTCAAACAAAAGTATTTATCTCGATATGGTGCCAAGGGTGACCAGGTACCACCAGCTTTTACACTTTTGGCCTGTGGTACTTTCAGCAGTTGTTGCGGTCAAGTGGCCGCCTACCCCCTGGCCTTAGTCAGGACAAAGTTGCAATCACAAGGTCAGTATCTGGATTCGATCGGTGTCCCAAATAGAGAGAGTACTGTCAACAGAAAACCAAAAAGTGCTCCTCATGTGGCTCCTTTTTTCGATTGCTGAGCCGTTTCCAAAAGGTAAACAAACTCAAATTTGGCGCGAAAAAAGGAGCACTTTATGGCTAGGAAACGAGTTTTTCAAATCCAAGATGGATGCCTTGACAGTACTCTCGATTTAGGACACTGGATTCGATTCGATCTTTCATTTGGTCAACTTCGTTTTTCTGTGGTCATTTTTCAGCTGGTCTTAACCTCAACCTGCCCAGAGAACAGACACACAGCCTCGGTCTTTTCCGTTACATTCTCCGGACTGAAGGTGTGCGTGGCCTTTATCGTGGGATCCTGCCCAACTTCTGCAAAGTGGCCCCGGCTGTCTCCATCTCCTATTACGTTTACGAGCGAACGCGACAACAGTTAGGCGTGGAAATGGCGTAGCCATCAGAAATAACGCATTTGAAACTATTTAGGCCAATGCTCTAGAAAAACTATGTCATAGTGGATTTTCAATCCAATCCAATTCCACATTAAGTCAATGTGCTGTCGATTCATTCTGTTCATTCTCCTTCTCTACCAATCATTATCTCCTCATCCATAAAGTGCTCATAAATATTTCCGACAATTGTGATCGTCGTCCATTCACCTTTTAAACAATATTTGCTCTTTCATGTGCTACTATTCTAAATCTTGTTATCTGTGTCACAAATAGAGAGTATTGTCAACAAAAAAACCAAAAAGTGCTCCTCAACATCGATGGCGGAAATTCTCTT
>LT727915.1:669450-708296 GCA_900157175.1 Oithona nana | reverse complement strand
CCAGACACAAAATGTAACATAAGGTTCTGATGATTCTCCAAAAAAAATACAGGAAAAATCTGGGTTTTGATAGGATTCGAACCCACAAAGCAACATGTAATAAATACGAGTCAAAAGAGGAAAAAATTCATTTTTTTAAAGTTGATACTTTGGTGACCATGGTCACAAATGTGACAAAAGTTTTAAAGTTGGTGACCATGGTCACAAAATTGTGACAAAACACTAAGGAGTATGATGGTGATGGATTTTTTGTAGCGGAGCGGAGTCCTACCTGGCCTGGCGCGCCGTCGGTCACCTGGCTACGCGATTCCGCTCCGCTACAAATGTATCAGTCACCATCCTATGGAGTACTTTACTCCATTGGCAATTGTCGTTCATCATAATGTATTTGAAAAATTCCTATCAGTGTCAAATGTTTAGACATGCAAAAGCGACCTTAGCTTAGCCGTTTATATTATACTTTATAACGAAATCACATATTATGCGATTTTTCTCTGTCGCAGCCTCGCAACTCAAAAAATCTCTGCAGTTATTGTTATAATTGGTTTTTACAAAACCTCCTTTTAATCTTTTTAGTCGTAACAGAACTAAAAGCATTCTGGAAACAATGAGAAAAATGGTTGAAGTGTCTCGCAGCAAAGAATTTGCTATTCAGTATGTTGATGAATGGATTGGTCGTGAAATTCCTGGAGGACTGAGCAACGTTGACGTACGTGATTACTCTAGACTATCTAATAATCGTGATCAAACGGCACCTTTACATTGGCAAAATTACCACTCATCACGCTCTTATTAGCTAGTAAAACGCACACGCGCGACGCTCGGAAATTTTTTATATATTTTAGAAAAAAAATTCAATTGAAAATTACTAAAGTATTCCTTAATGTTATTTCATTGATCCTGTGATTGTATTAGTCCCACGACCAAAATGAAACGTGATCAAATGTATCAAATGTGTTTTACACCAAAAAGGCCCTTTTTAGCTCATTAACCCATTTACTAAAAATTCCATTGATCACGATTATTACCTAGTAAAACGCAACCCTGTCACTCATGGATTTCCCTTGATCACAATTATTAGATAGTCACGATTATTAGATAGTCTAGAGTACTCTCTACTTTCGGGCAAATTACCCATTCTACTATTTAGATAAGCTTTACTTCATAGATACTATTTAGGGTCCAAAAAAGTAGGCAAACTTGTGAGATTTTACTATAGCAGTACTACGGTCAAAAAAGTAGGCAAACTCGTGAGATTTTATTACAGTAGTACTACGGTCCAAAAAATTAGGCAAACTCGTGAGATTTTACTATTGTGGTACTACGGTTCAAAAAAGTAGGAAAACTCGTGAGATTTTACTATTGTGGTACTACGGGTACTACAGTCTTAAAAAAGTAGGCAAACTCGTGAGATTTCTACAAAAGTAGAGAGTTGATTTCTGCAAGAGAAGAGAGTTGTTTCGCTAGCTCTGCTCGCTCAACCACAGCGTACGGCCCCCATCTTAGATTTTCGGGGAGGACGCCCCTGCTTAGATAGTAAAAACAGTTTTCATTGTAGTAAAAAGTTTAGGGATAAAAAAAGCTGAAAAAATTCGCATTTTTATCAATTAATATGTTAAAGTCCAATATTAAAAGGGTCTCCCTGTATGTTATGCACTAACGCTTCCTAAATAGGAACAAGAAATTAGACGCGTCGTGAATTCACAATTTAATTGGCTTCTTTACTAAAAATGGTGTTGTTTAAGCTTAGGAAGTGATTTGCGTCTTTTACAAGGCTATAACAATTCGGGGCCAAATTATATAGAGTGTGTAACGCAAATAATGCATTTGACCCCATTCAAGGGGCCAATTTACATAGTTGACGATAATAGATGCCCTCCAAGTCTATTTTTTTCCTTCCACGACGTTGAGAAGAGCTTAATTTGATTAGCCTGCCCTCCAGGGCTTAAAAAAGCTTCTTTTTTACTTTAGACCTGATTTTTGCTTGCTCAGCTCTTCTAACCACCCCAAAAAATGTGAGAAGCCGCCCCAAATTGTGTTAAATCACGGGGTGTCGACTAGAGTAGGGTACCTCATTGCAAAATTGCCCACTTGAAGGAAAATGTCTAACTTTTCAAACCTACTTAGAATCAAAAATCAACAGAAAACTTGCTGACAACTTTTAAGACACTTAAAACTTGTCTAATATACAATTCGTTTTTCAAGAAGTTTTCACTGTAGTAAAAACAGTTTTCAATGTAGAAAAGACAGTTTTTATTGTAGTAAAAACAGTTTTTTATTAAAACCAGTTTTCATTGTAGTAAAAAAAGTTTTCTAAAATCAGTTTTCATTGTAGTAAAAAAAGTTTTCATCGTAGTATAACAGTATTCATTGTACTAAAAATAGTTTTACTTCAAAAATAGGATTTTGAAAAAAGTCAACATGCTAAGGTAAGTTAAGTGTCTAGTGGAAATTATTTTTTCAACCTTTGGACCACTGTGTATCATTGATATTTCAATTCCGTTACTTTTATGATTTGCAATGTAATAATTTCGTACTATCAAAAGATTTTGCAACGTTTTTTTATAGCACTGTTTTTGTAAGAATCCTAATCATAGCCTACTTTTCCAACTTAGAGAGGCAATGCAGCTTTTTTTACTGCTGCTCTGATATTTTTTCCTTCGTTTTGAACTATGGCAGTTTGGGGGCGAGGTTGCTAATAATGCAAAGTAGAATGGCCTCATAATCATTAGTTAGACGTACAAATGCAGCTAAAGTTAAACTATATGAGACATGGGCACGCGAATTTCTACAATTGCTAAAATCATTTGCACTCACTTAAAGAAAATCTTGGAAATTAAAAAAAAAAATCAAGAAAAAATAGAGGAAAAAATCAAAAACATTTCGAGAAAAAAATCATTAAAAAATCAAGAAAGGGAAAAAAGTGGCGGGAAAAGCTGAACGGGAAAAATTATAAAGAAAAAAATCGAGAAAAATTCAAACATTAAGAAAAAAAAAAAAAAGAGAAAGAAAAATTGAGAAAAAAAATCATAAAAAAATTCAAGAATCAAGAAAGGGAAAAAAGTGTTGGAAAAAGCCGAGCGGGAAAATATTTGGGAATAAATAGCCAAAAAAGAAAAAAAAAATGGAAATTTTTTATGGTTTTTCTTTAATGGGTAAAGTAGATTTAGTTTTAAAAGGGGAACCTTTAGTCTGCTAATTACTTTTTTGCTGAGTGTGTAGTTGAGAGAGTCAAAGGTTGTCCGATGATCGGCCACAAAGATATATTTGACTTTTTGACAAAGAGGGGTTCTTAGTGTTTCAGAGGATGAAATAATTAGCATACAGATAGAACTGTCCACACTTGAAATGCGGCTAAATGGACCTGAATCTCCAAGATGTGTTACAAATAACAGCTCCACAGCCGAACTCAACTCGTGTTGAATTCCTTTGTTAAAATACACGGTGGTGGAAAACCATACATGAATGTCTCATTCTAAATCAAAATCAAGCAAAGCAAGCTTCAGTTCTTTTTCATCAGCCAAAAGAAGCCAGTAACCCGTCGTTTTTTACTTGATTTTTCTGACTGTGCTTTCAGCTTTTAAAAGCAAAAAGTGACAGTTGAAAATCGTTTTTCAAAGTTTTACTTCTTATATTCAACCTTTTTTTATGATTTAAAACTGTAATATTTTGCTTTTAAAAGCAAAATGAACAGTTTGAATATGAGAAAACAAAGAAATAGTTGAATCAACTGCGGCCTCTGAAGTCATTGAGGTTGATGAGGAGAGTTTTCACTGAAGGTCTAGAACAAATCCTGAGCAAAGCAAGATTTCACCAAGCGAAGCAAGGACTCGTCAACATGAGTTGAGTTCTGCTGTTTAATCTGTTATTTGTAACACATCTTAAAGATTCAGAACATTTTAATCGCATTTTAAGTGTGAACAGTTTTATCTGTGCGATAATTATTTCATCCTGTGAAAGAGAAAAATAATTGGCAAACTTAGAAAGTTTTTTTGGATTGGATGCAGGAAATAATGCAGGGTGTTTTGCATTCTAAAAGGTTGCAATTACATATCTGATTTGGCTGGTACAATTACAACGTCGACCCTATACTGCAGTCTCTAAATAATCCATATTTTATCTTCAATCTGAAAAATACTCTCCACAAAGCACTAAATCATTTTAGGGTTACTTATCTGATGGTAACAAACTATGTTAAAAGTATGAATTTGTCCAAAAACTTTAATTTCCGATATCTGATTTTTGGCAAAATTCGGTTTTCCCAATACTGATTTACTGCAAAATTCGTTTTTCCCAAAACTGATTTTCAACGAAATTTGACTTTTGAAAACTGACTTTCAACAAAATTCGTCTTTTCCAAAAGTGATTTCGCTTTTGTATTTAGTATCTGTAAAATTAACCCACCCTAATCTGTAGAAAGTAAGTCATCCTAAAAAGTCATGTCGAATATCCTTCAAAATGGAATTTTAGAACAAAAAAAATTAAACAAAAAAAATCTACAGTTTTTATTCATTTTTGTCTGATGATGATGATGTTTTTTCAAGCATGGTAAAACCTGCTGTACAATTTTTGAAACTTTTTTTGGCTGCAAATAAAATGGGAATTTTTTACAGCAAATGTGTTGTGTCTCGATAATAGTAGGGGAAATATAGGAATAGGATGCAATATATGCAGCACTATAATTAATCAATAAAAAACGCCGTGCCATTGCATCATTAACATCATAATTAAAGCATTTTTTTCGCTGCAAAAATTGAAGGTATTTTTTTATAATGCATTATTTTTTAATGAGGCAAAGTTTGGAAAAGAAATTGCCAACTTTAATTATTTACTAAATAAATATTTTGCTCTAAGGACTTGGAAAATTAGGGTGACCGGTATTTTTTGTACATAGCTATCCATAGGATATTCCAAATTTTTTTTTGCAAAAAACTTTACAATATTATTTGTATAGCTAATGGACTAAAATTACCAATACACAGTAGGAAAAATGACTTATTTTTCAGACATGAACAAAAAATTACCAAAAAATGTTCAAAATTCACATTTTGAAAATTCGAACTTTCAAAAAATTCTACATTTGAAAAACTGATTTTAAGCAAACATCGCCTTTTAAAAAACTGATTTTCAATTGTCTTTACATAAACTGATTTTAAGCAAAATTCATCTTTCCAAAATCAGAAAAATAAGTCATTTTAACCAACTATGCAGTCCCCCTAAATCTGAAAAATTTGGGGAAGGAAAATGGCACGAATTTTTTTTGTACACACACTTTAAAAAATCATTTAGGAATCACAGTCTATCTCTTCATCTGAGAGATCATCTTCTTCATAGTGAGTCAAGCCAGGATATTCTCTTAAGGCTGCCGCTTGGGCAGCAAAGGCCGCCGCGGCTGCATGATGCATAGATGACGAGGGTCCAGTCAAATGAGGACTAAAAATTGAGGCAGCAGCGCTGGCCGCAGCAGCAGCAGGTGAAGTGGGTCTCTTAATAACATGACCAGCAGAAACGCCTCCGCTGTTGCCTCCGACGCTCCGGTGCTCGTTGCCGCTGTTGCCGCTAAGCGAAGATCCCGAGGTTCCGGAATTCGAACTGTTACTGTTATTGTTGTTGTTGGATTTTTTAGATTGCTGTTGTTGTTGTTGCTGTTCTTGCTCTTGTTGCTCACGCTTATGTTTGGTGCGTCGATTTTGGAACCAGACTTTGACCTGTAAATGAATTAAATGATAATTAAGTAAGGTTTTTCATTTTTGTGAGCGTAGCGAGCGAAGCAAGTTCACTTCATTTTCTATATTTGATTTAAAAATTGCCCAAATAAACTATTGATTTGGTTTAAATTGGTCTGTGGTCGAAGCGAGCAACGTTACGTAGAATTTTGATATTTCTATAAAAAATGTGCAAATTAACAATTTTTAGTATACTGCTTTAAAGAAGTGTTTAGTATTACGCAATTTTTCTTATATACTAATTCAATAAGTAAATCAAGTATAATTGCTTTTTCAAAGACACTTCTTTTGTGCAGTAAGCATAAAATTGTTAATTTGCACATTTTTTTAAAAAGTATGTCAAAATACCTTAAAAACTCATTTTCACTTAAAAAACATAAATATTTTTTTTGACGTATTTTTTCCTGGATATAAATGAAGATACAAATCTCATTGTGACCAAAAAACTTTTAGAATCTGATTGACTAAATAGATGAATACTAATATGTATTCAAGGTTAAGCAAGATACCAATCTTGTTTTTGTTTATTTTTTAGTACTACAACAAAAATTATTATTATATACATGAGCTTCGCCTAGAATTTTAAAATTCAGTGTTTGTTTGCCATAGCCTAAGGGGGGTCGTACGCCATGAAGATGGCGATTGGATGTTTCAATCCATTATTATTACTTTTATGATAAATTGGCTTGGAGTAAAGCTGACACATCATCATTATCATCCATTCTAGTCAAGAAAGTAGGATCACAAATGATTGAAAATAGAGTCTTAATTGAATTTGAGTTTTATTGTGTTGGAAGACTTTTTATTGACTTTGAATGGCCATTAATTTCAAGATTTTAGGCTTTAATGAGGCCCTTAATTGGGTCCCCAGACTTTTTATGTCAACTGAAATGTTTTTGTCACCTGCTTTTTTGTTATTCTGTAAAATTCAGCTCACCCTAATCTGTAGAAATTAAGTCACCCTAGCTAATAAGTGGTTTATTTTCTGTGGTTCTCTAAAGGAATTCTCATAAATTGTGGATGCTTTAGGAGATTGCTGAGAGTTGCTGAGCAGGTGATAATGGCAATGATAATAGTGTTGAATTTTTTGTTGAGGCTTCTATAAGAGCTAAAGATCTTTATAGAGACCCTCACAGTGTGGCAAAAAAAGTACAAAAAGTCTCAATTGAAAAATTTTCGTGAACTCAAAATCAAAGGCATAAACAGTATAAGTTTAGGTGTCCAAAGATTAATTTTGCAGAAAATCAGTTTTTGAAAAGACGAATTTTGTTTAAAAATTGAATTTGAGATGAAAATTCTTTGCTTCAGATTGAGACTCTTTAGGGTTCTGGTTTCTGGTCTGGCCCAGCTCAAAAAAGGAGCTGAAGTGTCAATTTAAGGCGGCTAGCAATTTATTGACCTGGCTGCGTATTTTGAGCATTTTTGTGGCTTTTACCCAAGAGAAGCTTAGAGAGAACTGTCTGCCCGTGTTTAACGTGCATTTTGCTTGTTAGAACGGAATTACTTTATCACACAGTCAGATCACGAACTGGTCAAAAGACTGAGAAGCAGGCATTGTGTTAAACAACAATGACCCGAGTCAACGTCGTTCTAGCTTCGCTCGAGCCCCCCAAACACACAACAGCAAAAATCTATGTTGGGTAAACAATGACATTTTGACCCAACACTTTTATCTGTAAAATTCAAACCACCCTAATCTGTAGAAATTAAGGTACCATAGAAAATGCTTTTTGTAAAACTGACTCGAATTTCTGACTTTGGACATCTATATTGAACACGGTTTATTATATACCTAAATTAGGGTGATTTAATTTCTACATATTAGGGTGAGTTGAATTTTACATATACTGTACTTGTACTTAAAGACAGGCAAAAATCAGTTTTTGAAAGTCAAATTTCATTGAAAATCAGTTTTGGGGAAAACGAATTTTGTTAAAAATCAGTTTCGGGAAAACCGAATTTTGTCAAAATCAGTTTTCGAAAGACGAATTTTGTTGAAGTTCAGTTTCAGTAAATCAGTTTTGGGAAACCGAATTTTACCAAAATAGAGTTTTTGAAAAGACGATTTTTTTTTTTCAAAGTTCCAAAGCTCACTTCGCTCGCTAGGCTAATTGAAGAGTAAAGAAAATTCAAATAAACTCATCATTTTAAGGGCAAAAAAGTTAACTTGTCGTGCAGATTTTGAGTAAGGTGGTGCGTGGTCGGAAACATGAGATATGCAAAATTGAAGCTGACATTTCCCTTTGAGATTCAGCTTCGCTTGAGCTAAGCAAAAACTCCTCACAGCTCAACTCAAAATTCGTGAGTAGTGCAAAGCTCCTCGTGCTTATAGTAGAATACCAAAATGAAATGTGCATTATTCCAAATCATCTTCCATTTCACAAAAAAGCGGATAGACTCTCGCGTTATGTTAGTTTAAAACTAAATAACCGCCCTTTATTGTATACCACACAAAAAAACTTTAGGCGCGTCTACTATTGATTTCTAAATTGTGCTAGGGTGGTAATTTGATCGGAAATTTTTTTCTCTAACAAAAAAAATCAGGTCTATATTCATTCAAATAAGAGGTAAATTGTAAACATTCACATCTGATGAACAAAACTGAATTTCAACGAAATTCCTCTTTGCAAAAACTGAATTTCACACAAAATTCGCCTTTCCAAAATCTGATTTTCAATATCATTCGTCTTTCCACAAACTTATTTTTAACCAAAGTCGTCCTTCCATTAACCGATTTTCAACAAAATACGTCGTACCAACAACTGATTTCAACATAATTTGTCATTCCAAAAACTGACTTTCAACAAAATTCGTCTTTCCAAAATTTGATTTTAAGCAAAATTCAACTTTCCAAAAACTGACTTTTAAAAAAAAATTGAATTTTCCCCATAATTACTTAAAATTCGGCAAATGAACCACTCTAGCCTTTAAGGTTTTGAAGCGTTTGTTTGGTGTAGTACAACTAGGTTTTATTCCCAGCACGTTTTTAATGCTTCTTGGTCTCTCCTGAAGGGAATAGGGAGGGGGGGTATCACTAGACTGTTGTACATATAATAGTCTAGGTCGTTAAATCCCATCAAAGCTGAATGTTTCGGTCTCTAATCGTCCAATCAGGAGGAGGTATTAGACCAGATTACGCCACACTTAGATGCAGACTGAAAAAGAGCTTCTCCAGCTGAACTGCACCTTTTCATGCACCACTAATCTCCCTTCTCCGCTCTACTCGAAAAAAGCCAATCATCACCCTCAAAAATCCCTCCCCTTCTCAAAAATCATCAAAAAATCAATTGACAGTTCGAATATCCAAAGTTAGCTTTACAACTTTGGACATCTAAGTCAATTTCTAGAACTTCGAGTAGAATTTCCATAACTTTATAACTTTGGACACCTAAATAACATAACTGTTATCTTATAATTTGTTGCTTAATTTAGGTGTCCCAAATCAGGTTATAAAACTTTTGGAAATTCAAGCTAATTTTTTAAAAATACTTTTTAGGCTGACTTTATTTCTGCAAATTAGGGTTAGTTGAATTTTACAGATAAAGCTATTATTAACCATACCAAATTGACAAAAGGTGGGTAATTAATGAATTTGAGACCCTAAATCATCTAAAAAAAAGCTTGAAAAATGTACATTTATGTAGCTTAACTGGTTTGTAACCTAACCTTAAAACTAATTGATCCATCATACTCAATTTAGCAAAAAAATAGTGCGTTGTGCATTTTTTAGTCCAAGCCAAAAGTCGGTAGCTTTTGTATATTTCTTTGTGTTCAGAGCTTCTAAAATCTTCCATGAAAGTGGAAGAGATCTAAAAGATCAAATTGGGTGATAATTTGGACAATGATCATGTGAAGTTTGGAGAACGCGGCTGGAAACAGTTTTTCCAAGCGATTCTTCCGCGTCAATGACCTCTTTTCAAAAGCAGTCGAATTATCACAAATCCCCTCAACAGAGGAGCTTTAACCGCCATCATCATCCAGCATCACAAAAATCAAGGAGACCCAAGTCATGTGAACACTTTAATTGGATGACAGCTTTTTTTTACATGTTTTTACTTCAGTTCACGACTTTTTAGTTTTACCGCGTAGTGGTTGAAAAATGGGCCAAAAGGTCTCATATTCGAATTCTGGGTCGACCGATTCATACCCGGACAAATTCATTGTGTCGACCGAATCATTCCCAGACAAGTTCGTTGTCATTTAACGACGAAAAATTATTTTCTTGCCTTTTTAGCTTAGAAGACAACAATGCACACATATGAAAATCAGCTCAGATTCTTTGAAATTCTTTTGAATTGGAAGCATTTTAGGTATAAAATCAGTTAAAAAGATTTTTAAAAGAGATTCTAATGATTGTCACATTAGTGCATTTTTGTCTTCAAAGCAAAAATGGCAGGAAAAAAGGTTGAGAAAAGTAAACGATGCTTACTTTATTTGTATTTTATACTATGAGACTTTTCGGAGGTATTTTTAACCACTGTGTAGAATCTTTTTTGGCAAGGAGCAGCTACTCATCTACAAATAGATTGATGTAAAAAAAGTGGGCACCTTCTTCTCAAAACGTTTGACCTGTTCAAGCCACTTGAGTTTGAAAAAAAAGTTTAAACTTCATGATGACCCTAATCATCTATTATTTTGAAATTCTTTTGCTGATTTTTTTTATGTGTATCGGGATAAAACACACTTGTCGGTTCATTTCATAGTTCATTTTTGACATCTGCAAAGTTTTGACATCTTTTTTCGTCCAATTAGGACTTTATTATCACAAAAATACAATATCAGTTCATCATTAGATGGCATCAGAGTGTTTGAAAAAAAAACCTCTACTAATGAAGCTACCTTTAAGTTTCAAATCCAAAGGTCCTGAGTTTGATCCCCACTTATGATGATTATATCATATTCGTTGTCGTTTAATGATGATTTTTTTTTGTCTATTGTCCTTTTTTCTTGCCTTTTTAGCATAGAAGACAACAATGCACAAATATGAAAATCAGCTCAGATTCTTTGAAATTCTTTTGAATCGGAAGCATTTTAGGTATAAAATCAGTTTAAAAGAATTTAAAAGATTTTTCAATGTTCGTCACATTAGTGCATTTTTGTCTTCCAAGCAAAAATGGCAAGAAAAATGGCCGATAAAATTAAATGATGCTCACATCGTTTGCAATGAAGTAAGATGATATTTAATTTTCTACTAGTAGATGATTAGGCCCCAATTGTTGGTTTATAAAAAGGGGAGACAAAAAGCGGCTTGATATGAAAAGAGGGAGGCGTTAACTGTAGTTTATAGAAAAGACAGGCACTTATCATGCCAAAATAGGCTTTGGACTTGGCTTTACACACACACGAGATGTTCACCCAGTCATTACCCCCTTACTACAACAATTTGGAGGTAATTGGTTAATTACGAAGTCTCAAGAATGCGTTTCTTTACTCAGTAGTGCGGTGGGTCCCTCTGGAACCACAAAAAAACGGAAAAGACAATTTGACCTCTAAATTGTGTGTGAACAAGGGGCTTGACCTCTCGCGGTCAAATCGGGAGCGTCAAAAGATTAGACTTCTCGCCGTGTATTTTACCAGTCAAGATCAATTTTTGCAGATCTAAGGTTGACAAATAACTGGCAATTTTCGGTAAGTAGAGGAGCAACCGTGATGGAAGATCTAAAGTACCTGCATTTTTAGACCTTTTTTACAAGCCCGCAAAACAATTTAGATTAAGCTAATTTGTACATTTTTCAAGCTTTTTATGTGAAATTCAACTCACCCTAATCTATAGAAATTAAGTCACTTGGATTAACTTTTTTCCAAATTTGTTTATCAGTCAAAAAGTACGAGAATTCTTACATTTTTTGTGCTTCAGGTACCTAATGTAAAATTGTAATCAAAATTAAATTCTTACCTGAGTTTCTGACAAGTTGAGGGTTTTGGCAAGCTCTTTTCTTTCAGCTCCAACAACATATTGGTTCTTTTCAAAAGCTTGCTCTAATTTCAACAGCTGACTAGGACTAAAAGCAGTGCGAATTCTCTTTGGTTTGCGAAAAGGAAGCAGAAATTCTGGCAAATGTGGACCTGAAAAGTTAGAAAAAATGCATTAGGTTTCCTCCATTTCAAATGACAACTTCTTAAAGAGACTCTGATCATGTGTCAAATGGGGTTGAAGATCTAACCGAGGAATCTTTATTTATATGTCTAGATGGCTTATCAATCAACTCCTTCTTCTAAACTTTTTATAGCGGCCAATTCTATAATTGGACGTGGCCAATAAAAGCAGCAGTCAGTCCATAAAAACCATAGTAGAAATCGAGTTTTCAGAGACCAAACTCTACACAATTCATCTGTAGTTTTTAGTCTAAAATTGGTTCTAGACTACATATTACACACTGCTATAAAATCGACTTTTTGGTGAAAAAATATGTACGTCAAAAAATACAACTTTTTTCAATTTGTAATTTTGGTGATTTTTTGTTAAAATTAAATGATTTGGACCATTATTACACACTGCTTTAAAATCGACTTTTTGTTTAAAAAAATAATTAATTGAAAAATTGTCAAAAATTATATTTTTTTTCAATTTTGATGTTGTTTTTTACTAAAAGTAAATGATTTGGATCATTATTACACACTGCTATAAAATCAACTTTTTGTAAAAAAAAAATATTGAGTTTTAAAGTATCAAAATTTTATTTTTAATGTGAAAATTCATATCATGATTTTGGTCGATTTTTAGAACAAAATTGGGCTTATGTAGCAGTGTGTAAAGCATATGAAAATCAATTTTCATCATAGGGTAATAACCGTTTTCAACTAGTGTTTTATTGCCAAGATGTGATCATAGTCACAGTAGTAGGCAAATTGCAAAATAAGAAATCACTTAAACACTGCAGCTGCTTTGAAGAAAAGAAGAGAAAAAAATCTGTTCTTTTTTTAAGAATGCGGTTCGACAAGTTTTTGGTCATGACCCCTATCATCATCAGTTTCGTCAATAAGATGGATTTGGGGCTATAACACAAAGAGAGAGAGAAAAAACGTAGCAAAATAACTTGAATGGTCACATTTTTCATTGTTTCTTTTTGTACCTTCCAATGAAATCTTGAAGATCTTTTGTCCAATTTCACTTCATAACAGTTAATTCCTTAAATTGAAAAAAAATNAAATAACTTGAATGGTCACATTTTTCATTGTTTCTTTTTGTACCTTCCAATGAAATCTTGAAGATCTTTTGTCCAATTTCACTTCATAACAGTTGATTCCTTAAATTGAAAAAAAATCTTTTCAAGGGTGATTTTTTGCCTAATGTGAAGACCAGTGAAATTCTTAGGCTTCTAAGAATGATTGTCCAAAACAATTTAGTGTTTCTGCTAAAAGCTTCTCCTCCTCAAGCAGCAAATTTTTTTTGTAGTTTTTTTTTTGTGCCAAGTCATTTTGTGACCTAACCTAAAGAAAATGTAGCAACAAAATACAAAAGAAACTATTGTGTCCAGTTTGTTAAAAAGTTCCTGAAAAATTCTGGAATAGGGGTGCAAAAAAAAAGTGTTTTCAACCCCATATACACACTACTCTAGAAGTCAAGTTTGAAGGCAATAAATTGTGAATTTTAATTTTCTTTTTCCTGCCTTGAGTTAATGGTCAAGTTGAACTTGATCCTTTATAGTTTTCAACTCCACTTCTCGAGACAAATTGTTCTTCGGTCCATTGCACTTAAATTAGGATCTCTTTATCGATGAACTTTTTCTAAAAGATTTACATTTTTCAACTTTCAATTTAGTAGAATTTATCCACAATTACGAAAAATAAAAACATCTTAACAGTGGAATGACAAAGTAGACCAAATGTTTTGAAGCTCTTTAGTTCAGTGAATAGTTGAGATAAAAGATTCAAAATCCTATTGAAGTCTTTTGAGGACCTAAACTATGGCTTGAACCCTTTAAATTCCAAAAAAATCAAGTATTTCAAGGACCAAAAATGTCTCGACGATTCGATAAAGTCTGTTTTCTTGGGTTTTACTCACTATAGTAGTAAGAGTGTTGAGGTAAAATTAGAAGCAATATTCAAAAGGTAGGATCTTTACCCACTGTGATATTACATCGTTAAGAACGATTTGTTATTGTGATACTACACCATCTCATTAGTCCAAAAGGCAATAATTTTGACAGTTTTTCATTCCTGCTGTTAACTGGCAATTGGAGATAATGGGGTATTTGCCATAGCTATGTAGCAAAGTTGGACAGAATGGACGCTTTGCTCAAAGCCTTTAAAACATGCCAAAACAACAACAAAACCCAACAAAACAGCTACAGGGCAAAAATCACTCCTACACCCCACCAGATACATCAAAGAATTTAGACCCAATTACCATAATTAACAACACTAATTAATCTACCAATTTTGGCCTAAAATGGACTATAGTCGAAAATTGACAATTTTTAGATTTGAGTTTTTTTTGGTTTGTTTGGTAGGGTGTTTTTACCCGTGCCATACTTTAGAATTTGACCCCCAAAAAGATTTACAAGAAAGTCGGGCGGCTGGCAACCCCCTGGGGCTCAGGTTGAACGTTTAGCAAATTGCCGTGAAAATTGTCAGCCCTACACAACTTATTGTTTTCTCACCATGAACTTTACAGTCTTTACAATTTTCTGAGTCTCTATCTTACTAATATAGGGAGTAAAACCTAAGTAGTCTCACTTTATCAAATCGTCGAGAGATTTTTGCTACTTGAAATACTTGATTTTTAGGTACTTTAAAGGCATCAATGCATAAATTAGGTCCTCAATAGACTCCAAAATTAATTTGGACCTTTTATCTCAACTATTGAGTGAGCTAGAGAAGTTACCAAAATTAGGTCTACTTTGTCATTCGACTGTAAAGAAACATTGATTTTTTAAGGGTTGTTTTGCTAGGTGAACAATAGTACGCAATCAAACAATAATTGGAAGGGAACGCAAACCCGGTACACAATCCCCCCCAAAAATTCTACTGATACTCTTCCTAGAAAAGATGGTAAAAGAGCGACCGAAATTGCAGACAGGATTAGTGAAATGAGTATAGAGTAAATGGCACGTGTACTGGTCGTTGGCCTCTGTCATCTACTTAATGATGATGGACTCTAACGCCGCTTGCGCTTGCCGGACGGCCCTGAGCATCCTAACCGGACTGTTTGACCTGTCATAAACCTCCCCAAAGACGAATTGAGCAGCCCCAAAAAGATCGGTGTCAATTATTTGGACCAAATAGCATCTCTAATCACTCTAGGTGGCCTCAGATGAACTCCAAATGAGTCACAAAATACTCATAGAGACAGTAAGTTTGAAAGACTAGTTTGCTAGACCCGTGTTTTACGCCTTAAAAATCCAAGTTAAAATTGGACTTTAGAAGCTCATTTCCAAAATTGATTTGGTTGCTTAGGTCCTAAAGAACCGCAAAACACAATTATTTGACAGAAAAAGTTACAAGTACCCCAAAAATCGAGATTGATTAAAAATCACTCCGATGATGTCTACTCTTAGAAATTAACCATCTCTAGATTTTAGACTTACCACCAGGAAATCGCCTGGAAATGAACCATGGGTAAAGTGGGTATTCTCGTGGTATTTGTGGAGGTATTTGAGGCCCGCCAGGAAAGAGCATGGGTGGTAACCCGCCGGGTGCACCGGGCATCCCAGGCCTTGGAAAAGCTAGCCCGGGCGGTAGCCCATGGGGTAAACCCGGTGGATGACCCGAATGTAAAGCCGCATGGGGTGGGGGTGGACCTATGCTGGAAGTGGTGGTGGTGGCTCCACAGGCACTAGTAATGGCCGATGAGGCTGCTGGTGAGGTTGAGGTCGGTGATACCGGTGAATGAGGCTGACCGGCCTGGCTGGAGGCCACAGCAGCTTGTTGTTGATCATACAGAGCTTTCAAGTTGGCCAAATGATCCAAATAAGTCTGAGGTGATATCCCACCCGGGAAACTGGTGGGGATGGGGCGTACCAAGGGTGGGGTGGTGGGTGTGTTTTCAGAGGGTGGTGATCTGGACCTGGACCTAGATTTGGACCTGGATCTGGACCTGGATCGTTTTCGCTTATGGTTTAGTGGCAAAGGCAAGCTCAGATCGGTGGGACTCATGTTCAAATCCCGATTATGGTGAATTTGCGAAGAGTCTTTGGAGTTGGATTTTCCAACAATGGAATCAATGGAGAATCCCAATTTGCTTGATTTTGGATTATTGGAATTTGGTGTTGAGTTGGCAGTTGCATGGTGCTGAGCGCTGGCAGCAGCTGCAGCGGCGGCGGCGGCAACGGCCGCGGCGGCCGCATGTTGGGGTAAAGTTGACATCATGATAGGCTCAGCCGCTAGGGTCATTGTAATTGTTTCAATTAGGTTTCATGAAAAAACACCATCTGGATGTATTGATGCCAATTATAGTTCTGAAATATAAGGTAATCATCTGTCATTAACTTGTCTGGACAAGTTTGAAAAACGAGACTGTATGATTATGTGAATTATTCAATCAAATGCACCTCAAGTATAGGTACCTTAGGAGGGTTATGATTAAACTTGTCGAAAAAGAGTCGAGTTGTCGAAAAGTCAGCAAAGGTCAATCTAGAACTCTTTTTAGACTTCCGAGAACTATTTTTGGATCTTTTGGTCTTCTTTCAAATTCTTTATGTTTGATTTTATAACATAAATTCCATGAGTTTTCAAGAATATAAAAGAAAATTGTTTATGTAGAAAAACATTTGTGGAAGACTACAAAGATTTTTTTGAAAAACTTGGATTTATTTTCTACTTTTTCGATAATTCACTTTCAAAGTAATTTTAATTGATTTTGAGTAGAAAATTAATTTTAAGGATAAGTTACAGTTAAGAAATGTTGGATGCATTCAAACTTTGATTTTAGATAATTTTGTGCTAGACAACTTGATTGATCCATAAAAGTGCATCAAGACTAATCATCCAATCATTTTCGGCAATTAATCACAATCATGATAAGTTAATTTATAGATTAACCAGATAATTAAATCAATTATATTGCATTAACTTTCAATTTCTATATTTCAAACATCTTAAAAAATCCTAAATTAATCATCATTAAAATACTTAATTTTAGGGTTAATTAAAATATCTTACCTTTGATAACACTGAAATTAATTGTATCTGCAATTAATTTTGTCTTGTAAGGAAGTGCACTTTTAGTTCACAGATTTGTTGAAATATTTTCTTCACTATTTACTTAGTAAACCGTTCAGTTCGAGAGCAAAAACGGGACTAAATGGTTGCTAATAGTTGGAAGCGGTTTGTTGTGGCGAGATCCGCCGTTTGTCGAGGGCGCTAATAAGATTTTCGCGCTCCCTCTATTAGGACCCTGATTTGAGATAGCGGACCCCGCCGAAATGAGGCTCCATTAGGAGCGACGGAAGCGCTGTCATTGGACGAGAGCTTGGCTGGGGCGGAGCTTAAGATAATAAAGTCGTCGACACTCCAGCACGCCAATTGCCACCAATTACTCCAACTAATGCGGACCGACAGATTCATCTCGGCCACATGTATGAGGCCCCAATCATCTGCTTGTACATACATACTTGAAAATATTGAACATTGAAGTGAATATGAATCGAATACGAATCGAATACAAAGCAGATACGAATTGAATACGAATCGAATACAAATTGGATACGAATCGAATATGAATCGAATACTAATCGAATACTAATCAAATCTGGATCGAATATGACTCAAATATGACTCGGATACCTCCGAATACACCTCAAATACGACTTCAATACCACTCAAATATGACACGAATATGAATCAAATACAAATCAAATACGAATAGAATACGACTCAAATACAAATTGAATACAAATCAAATGCAAATCAAATACGAGTCGAATACAAATTGAAAACGAATCGAATCTGAATTGAATACGGGCTCAAAACTCTTTTTCCTCATTTTTATTCATGAAAGTAAATAATGCACGCTTTTGAAAATCAGTTCAGAATCTTGTAAATTCTGTTAAAGTGTAAGCAATCTATGGTATGTATAACAAACAGTTAAAAGAATCTAAAAGATTTTGTACTGATTGTCACATTAGTGTATTTTTGTCTTCCAAGTGCAAATACGAGTAAAAAAGAATGACGAAAAAAAAACTTACTTTATCGATGTTACAAAAAAAGAATAATTTGTCCACTGTGTTCTTTCTAAATGATCCAATTTCCAAAATATTTTTCAAAGTTTCAAAGTGCCCAAAAATGGAAAATTAGGCCATGTCATTGCTATTTAGTATCAGTGTGACTCAGTATATTTTTCACCCCATTTTTTGCCCATTACACTCAACATCTCACATTTCTTTTAGAATCAAAAACAGATTTTGAATTTAAGTAGATGAGTTGGGCCATCTTCCAAAATGGCCATCATGAGGCAGCAAGCAAGCAACTTTCTGTAAGCATTATTTTAGCTGTGTGTGTGTGCATGCACAGTGAACACACCTAGTAACTTTGTTCCAATCTAGATGTAATGGTTTTTCAAGTCGGGCCGGCACAACACACAGAGTACGTTTCGTTGCCAAAAATGGGCACACACTACTTAAAATTGAAGCAGAGACACATATTACACTGTTTTGCAATCGAATTGAATACGGGTTCGAAAAACTTTTTGTCACATTTTAATTCATGGAAGAGAATAAAGCACAGTTTTGAAAATCAATTTATATTCTTGTAAATTCTTTTATAATGAAAGCAATTTATAGTATAAAAACTGTTAAAAGAAGTTAAAATTATTTATATTTATTGTCAAAATTGTGCTTTTTTGACTTCTACGAATAAAAATGTGGAAAAAAGTGCGAGAATTTTTTTTTTGCTCGCTTCGCTCGCAAAGTGCAAAATAAGACTTTTTGCCATAATTTTGATACACTGTGATGTGCTAAGCATCTCCGTGAGTTTGCAAGTCTTGAAAACCCGTTCGGCTTAGAGCGTTCAAGTGAGTTTTGCTTTGCTCTTATGAGCTATGAGAAATCTGACACGACTCACAACTCGCTTACTTTACTCACATTGTCACGTTCCCTGCCTTTCCTTCAACCCTAGATTTTATGATATTTTTCATTGCCCTCTAAACAGCTGGAGTCAAAGAATTTTCATCTCATGCTAATAAGTCATCATGAATATGACTCTCTTAACAAAAATCACAGTGTTTTTTAAACGACAATTTTTTAGAAAATAAGATGAGTTTTTAACTTCTTTTAGTCCATTGAAAACTTCCTTAAAAACTTTGATAATGTTTGGTTTTTATGATATAAGAACAGACACAAAATTTTTTTAGAAGTTCAGTTTTGATCAAAAGAAGTAAAAAAACGACCAACTCTGTTCCAAATCATTTTGAAGACTTTCTTAGAAGAAAAATGGTCTGAAAATCAGATGAAATTTTTCGTGTAAATGAGAGCTCTGAAATGGTTGGAGGATCAGCAAAAAATTGGGTTCCACTATAATCTTGGGGCCATCACTAGGAATTTGAGTTAAGTCCCGCTTTTCAATTAGCCCCATATTGTGAGGATGTCAGTAGATGAGTGGGGCTGCTTCCAAAAGATGATCGCATGCCAAAGAGCATTTATCATTGGTCCATTTTGCAGTGATAAAATCATATAATTACTTCATGCAACCATTGGATGAATCAATAAAACCTCAAGACTTGGCCCTACTCACCTGCTGCTTGTCATAACAAACAGGATTCTAGGTTCTGTTGGATCATCTAGTCATGCAATCATCAAGCACACTTTTTTTAGATCATAATTGCCTCTTGTCTAAAAGCCAAAATTCCACACTTTTGAAGGCAAACAAACACATTATCACACCAACTTTTTTTAGGATTTAGAGATGGTTTTTTAAGAGATAAGTCAACAAATTACGTGATTTACGCCTTCGAATTCAAAGTTAGATTTCAAAGTTAGGAGCTCATCTCCTAAATTAATTTGGTTGCTTCGACCCTAAATAACCCCAAAATAGACTTACTTGGCAGAAAATATTGCAAAGTACCCCGAAAAACAAGATTGACTAAAAATCACTCCGATGTTGTCGACTCTTTTGACAAACCATCTCTAGAACTGAAAATCTCAATGTAACTCTGATTTTGGTACCTTTTTTTCTAAAAAGTTCTACTTGACATAAATCAATTAGATAATTTCTGGCTAGCTTAGAACCTTTTTCCTTTATCAGCCTGTGATCGGGACTAGACTCCATCTATGGCTAACAATAATGGTTAGGTGCTTCTCTCACAAATATAGACCAATTGATCGCGTGTAGTTCTTGAACGGCGATAGTGTATTGAACTTCGACCGTAATGCGCTCTACTCAATGTATAATAAATATACTCTGCAGCTTTTAAAGTGGTACAGGGTATCCGCAAGTCTACAAAGAATAGTTCAATTATAAAGTTGGGTTGTGGAATACCCTGTGCTATGCACACTGAGACAAAAAGTTAACTATGGTCAAATCTCCCCATTTTGTATGAATTACTCACTAATTTTGAGTTCACTAGTTTTTGACAACACTCGTACTCACTAATTTTGTGCGCACTAATTTTTGACTATACTTTTACTCATTAATTTTGACCTAACTAATTTTTACATTTTTACTCACTAATTTTGTGCGCACTAATTCCAAGCACACTAAAATACGCATTGGATACGAGCCCACTAATATAGTGCGTATTTTACGTTGAGATTACTAATTTTATTCGCACTATTTGTTTACTACACCTTTACTCACTTTTGTGCGCACTAATTTTTGATAACAGTGTTGCTCACTAAGTTCGAGCTCACTAATTTTTGACGACAGCTTTACTCACTAAGTTTGAGCGCACTAATTTTTGACTGAACTTTTACTCACTAAGTTTGAGGGCACTAATATTTGACTGCACTTTTACTCACTAATTTTGTGCGCACTAATGTTTAACTGAACTTTTACTCACTAATGTTGAGCGCACAATTTTAGACTGTGTTTTCCTCAATAATTTTGAGCGCACTAATGTTTAACTGTACTTTTACTCACTAATTTGTGCGCACTAATTTATCCAAAATGAGTTTTTGGACAAAAATGGCGTTTTACCCCAGTGTGTATTGTGTTCTTTTCCAGAGGTTTTTCAGATGGTTGCCTGTAAATATCTAGCTAACTGAGGCTATAAATCATGGGCGCTAATATGATGGAAAATGAACCGGTCTCACTTCTAAGCTATATCTAGAGTGCTGCTGCCTCCTCTTTGGCTCCAATCCCTCTCAACATAGCCAAAAATGGAGTTCAGTTCTATAAAGAGGATCAGAACACATTTCGAAACTTAGAGATCCCGACAAAAGTCCCGATGGTCCAGTGACAGAATTGATTGGAGGAGGACTCTGACTCACCAAAAAATCAACTTTAAAAAATGAGCTCTATACAAATAACTAGAAAAAGTTACACAGTGGGATATTGTCAGGGGAAATGTGACATTTTTATAGTGTTTGAAAATCACTGAAAAAAGTGTTCTTTTGGTAAATTGCAAGCGAAGTGAGCTACATTTGAATCCTAATTGATGGAAAAATGTGAATTTTGGAAAAAAAAATGTGAATTTTGGAAATTTGTAATGTGAATTTTGGCAAAAAATTGTGAATTTTTAAAAAATGTGAATTTTGGAAAAATGTTAATTTTGGAAAAAAATTAATTTGGGATAAATGTGAATTTTGTAAGAAAATGCGATATTTGGGCCTCTGATTTGGGCTCGAGTTATTCGAACAGTTTCACCAATATCAGAACTCAAATGAGATTTTTGGGCTTAGAGATGGTTTGTCAAAAGAGTTGACAACATCGGAGTGATTTTTAGTCAATCTTGATTTTTGGGTACTTTGCAATATTTTCGGCTAAGTAAGTCTATTTTGGGGTTATTTAGGGGTCTACGGAAATCGAGGTACGAAGGTACTAATCGAGGTACCAAAGGTACTATACTAAATCAAGGTTTGTTGGTACCTTGATTTCCGCAAATAAATATTATTTTTGCTTATGTAGAAAATTTGCAGGGTCTAAGCAACAAAATTATTTAGGAAATGAGCTCCTAACTTTGAATTCGAAGGCGTAATTCACGTAATTTATTGACTGATCTCTTCAAAAAAAATATCTAAATTCTAAAAAAGTTTTTCTGGAAATGTGTATTTCCCAAAATGGAGTAAATTGTGTCATTATGACTCAGTTTTTTTCTAAGAAATTATCACTTTCACTGAACTTCTGAATTTCCGTTGCAAGTGCATCATCATAATCTTATGATAAAACGTAATAAATACGAATATTCCCGTTTAACAGGAAGTGTGATTAAGATTCTTTGTGACGTGTCATTCCGTTGGAGAATTTTGAAGTGAAAAGACGTTGGTAAAAAGGTAAATTATCATTTGAATTTTTAACTTTTTTTTAGGATTTAGAGATTTTCCCCCAAATTCATATTTTTCCCCAAATAAACATTTTTGTCTAAAATTCACATTTTTTCCTATACAGGTATCCCTCGATTTGTACGATACTCGATCTGTACGAATTCGATTTGTACGAATTATTTTTACTGACCAAAACATTCGATTTGTACGAATGTCATTCGATTTGTACGAGTTTTAGCTTATTTTTGGGTAGATTTTTTTGACAATTTGGGAAAATTCTGACATTTGAAGGCAAAATGCTTTAAAATTGAAATAAACTTCTAGAAGTATTCAGACTTATACTGGAGATTGATTGAATTCTGATTTATACTAATTTTGAATTTCAATTTGTATGAATTTTTCTGAGATTTCTAAGTCACTTTATATCTGTAATTTGATTTCTATTGATATGAATTTTTCTGAATTTGGCCGCTTTACTACGTGTATTCACTCGCGATTTGTACGAATTCAATTCGATTTGTACGACCTTTTTTTGGAACGCATTAGTCGTACAAATCGAGGGATACCTGTAATTCACATTTTTCTATAATTCATATTTTTCAAAAATTTCATTTTCTTACAGTACGAGAAAAAAATGGTGTTGCAACGTTCAGCATCAGTCAAGACAACCTTGTCTATGGTGATGAAAAAGACTTCAAAATTTCAATACTTTTTGAGTCTTTTCAACGTTGCCATCCTCCTTGCCAGTCTCATTTTGCTGTTTTTTGGGCTGACACTGAAATTCAGCTACTACATGGACTACTTTGACTTCATTGATGGCAACTTTTCAGTTGTGCCCAACTTGTTGATCATCCTGGGGTCAATCATGTTTGTGGCCTCCGCTATTTCTTTCATTGGATTTGGAACTGATACCAAGTGGCCTTATATCGTCATTTCCATCATTATGACAATTTTGTCCCTGGCATTGTTAGGTGATTATTTGAGTCTTATCACACTTTATGTAATCTTTGTAAACTTCTATACAATTTTTGTTCTTATTTTTTTTCTGTCTTATTTTGAATCTTTGATTTTTTTTTCTTTTAATTTTTTTTTATCTTACCTAATTTGAATTCTTATTTTTTTTCTGTTACATTATGAATTTTTGATTTTTTTTTTTTTTTTTTACTAATACACTTAACTTTACTTTGAAATTTGTAGTTTGTCAAGTAGATTAGTCGTATTGCATCGTTATGTGTTACCACAGTTTTGAATTTCTATGAATTTTTAAGATTTTTTTTTCTTAAATGTTTTTTCAGTTGGTGTTTTCTTGACTTTGAATATGAGAAGCACAGTTTCCAAAAACGCTATCAGTAACACGATCAGTAACATTCTAACCGACGTTAGTAACAAGTACACAGCTCCAAATGGTTCAGATGACTACAACCCTGAATTCAGGAAAAATTGGGACTTTATCCAAAAGAAATTCAGATGTTGTGGATTCCGAACTGATCCGTCTGTGCCTCCCTTCCAACAACATAGAGATCAGTTTGTTAACAAGTGTGTCCCAAAGGCTTGTTGCATCGATGAAAATAATTGTAAAGTCCCATGGGATCAGGAAGAGTGCAAATGGGCTTATGCCGCAACCAGGATCTACAATGAAGGATGTTTAACTGTGATGCAACGCAGGTAAATATTAAAAAAAAAACAATATCGGAATGAAAAAACACAATGTTCAAAATCTTCATTTTTTGTCCAAAAATTCAACTTTGATTTCCCATAAAAATTGTCAATTTTTTGGGTGAAAAACTCGTGAAAATGTTGTGGTTTTGGACTTTTAGCTGTTGACAACTTTGATTCGAAAGTTCGTTATACAAAAGTTCGTTATTCGAAAGTTCGTTATTCGAAAGTTCGTTATACGAAAGTTCGTTATTGGAAAGGTCGTTATACGAAAGTTCGTTATACGAAAGTTCATTATACGAAAGTTCGTTGTACGAAAGTTCGTTGTACGAAAGTTCGTTATACACCCTGTACATAAAATTGAATTTGCACGTAACATTTGGAGATTTATGGCTAATGTCCAAAAAATGCTGGGAATTTTAGAGTCATCGCTAAAAAGAGAGAAAGAAAAATATTTGAAAAATTCTTATCTTGTATTTAACTTCGGATTCCGGAAGCCCTTGACCGATCTTAATGAAACTATTTTTAGTGAAAGACTGAACTGCTAAACCGGTTTTGTTTTAAAGGCATGCAGCAATTACATGATGTTGAACAATGCGGGAATATGTGGTACAAAATTGATTTTTGTAATGTAAATACGTCATTTCAGGATGGTCACGCTGCCCAATTTAGCAACCAATCATCACGATAACGAGAATTTATTCCCACAAAAAGAGGACCCATTGTCGCTGCACGTGCTGATTCGAGTGGTTTTCAATAAGAAGAAGACGAAGGTTTCGCTTTGGGTGCCCATTTTCACCTTTGTGATTTAACTTTTCGGGACTCCATAGCAAGATTATAGTTGCCAACGTTGAGAATTGTGACAGATGAAGAAAAGAGAGGATGACAAATAGTTGTTTGAAGGTAAGAAAAGAACACTTCTTCAGTTTACAACCAGGCGAGCGAAACGAGTAAATATCTGTACATATGAAAAGGAAGATTTCTGCGGGAAAATAAATTAGCAAATTTGCAATTTTTGACCGTGTGCATGCTATGGCGGTCCGCGATCCTAGAAATTGATGAGTTGTTTTTACACTTGGGGAAAACCTTTTTTAATTATTGTGAATTTCGCCATTCAAATCAAGTTTACATAATCGAGATTCTTTATGATATTTTGTACATTTCGCCCCCTTGTTACTATCTCATAAAGCGTTACTACGTGGATACTACACTATTCAAAAAGTCAAATTTCTGTCCAAAAATTCGATTTTGACAAAACCGCACCATTTTCACGAG
This sequence comes from Oithona nana, assembly GCA_900157175.1. Taxonomy (NCBI): domain Eukaryota; kingdom Metazoa; phylum Arthropoda; class Copepoda; order Cyclopoida; family Oithonidae; genus Oithona; species Oithona nana. Next base: position 683,281 of record LT727915.1, on the reverse strand, counting down.
TTTTTCACCCAACATTTTTTTGACAATTTTTCTCGTGAAATCAAAGTTGTCAACAGCTAAAAAGTCCAATTTTGATTTCACGAGAAAAATTGTCAAAAAAATTTGGGTGAAAAACTCGTGAAAATGTTGGGGTTTTGTCAAAATTGAATTTTTGGACAAAAATTTGACTTTTCGAATAGTGTGGAAATGTGATCTTAACTTCTTTTGATTTATTGAAAACTTCCTTCAAATCTTTAAAAAACTGTTCGATTTAATGATATAAAAACAGACATAAAAGATTTTTGGAAGTTTGTCATAAACCAAAAGAAGTAAAAAACTCAGAAAAAAATTATACGAATACAATTTTTGCAGATTTACAAAAGACTTGCCTGACCATCTCCTAATCGTCGCCATTGGAATGGCAGTCACTGCCATCATCGGAATCGTCAATGTGGCTTTGGCAGCCTCATATGTGGCACAAATAATGCGCAAGGAAAAAGGATTTGATTTTAGCCAAGGAGTTCGTGAAGACCCACCTCAAAACACCATGAGAATGGACAGTTTTAATTAATTTTATCAATCGCAAGTTTTCGTATTTTTTTTTAAGTCGTCAATTTTCCTCATAATTATTTTTAGAAGACAATTTTGTAACATTATTGAAATCATTTTAAGTTCTTCTTAATTCTTTTCAACTGTCTGTAAATCATAATGTAAAATCAGTTGAAAAGAAATGAAAAGAATTTTGAAAGATTTCAACTTTTGTACAATTTTGTCTTCAAAAACTAAAGATGGAGAAAATTGACCAAAAATTAAAGTTCGATGGCAAAATGCTTTAAATGATTCATGCTTTAAAAAATATACATTTGAGTGAGTGAAACTTGATTGACTTTTGGAAAATAAAGTTGTTAAGTGCCAATTTTGGCACGGTATGTGGCAATGGGATCTCGAGTCTCTCTTTTCAATTAGCCGCTCTGACAAGTTGAATTTTTGACCTAGAAAAATTTTGTGTTACATTTCAATCAGTGTCCCACTGTGTACACAAAAACCATCAGCTGCCCTCCAGAAGAAGAAGAAGAAGTTGATTAGCATGTCAATGGAATTCATGAATTCTTCAGTTCTCTCCATTCTAATTACACATAGTTTTTGACATCTTCTTAAGAGATTTTCTCTGGAAAAAGTCACGAAACTCAATTACATTCTCATGTCATGATGGATTCACTTTTGGCTCTAGGCTTTAGGTGCCAGTGGCACTATTTTTCCAATTCTAAATTGGATTCCAACCAAAAATTTACTTTAAAAAAAACCCTGATTATTTACAAATTATACTACAGTCTAGAGATGGTTTAAGAAAAGAGTTGACATCATCGGAGTGATTTTTAGTCAATCTTGATTTTTGGCATATCTTACAACCTTTTCTGTCAAAATAACTTAATTTTGGGTTTCTTTAGGCTCTAAGCAACAAAATCAATTCAATAATTGAGCTTCTAACTTTGAAATTGAACCTTGAATTTGAAGGCGTAATTCACGTAATTTATTGACATGTCTTTAGAATTAACTGTCTCTATTATGAAGCAAATATGTATTGCTGTAGAAAATGAGACCAAATAGTGTACAATGATATTGGGTTATTGCCATTCTCCATTCCCCTAAAGTGGATTTGGATAATGATCATAAGTAGCCTGCAGATGTCCCTTTTGTATTTTGTGTTTTTGTATAATTTTGCCGAAGAGTCTTTTTGTTGTGTGGCCAAAGTGCGATCGATTTGTCACTAGAGCTCTAGTGACTCTTTTGACGGCTCAATCCTATAGATTTGACACGTCTTGCTCTCCATTTTTGCCGATCAAAGCAGCATGAGTCCTAATTATTGCCATTCCTTTCAATTAGGGTGGCAAAAATCAAACTTGAAACTTTTTGAAAATTTGTCGGATTTGCCGTATTTTTTGAACTGTATTTTACACTTCTTTTGGTTTATTGTAAACTTCTAAAAATATTTTTTGTCTGTTTTTATATCATAAAATCCCAACAGTTTTCAAGTTTTCAACAAACTAAAAGAAGTAAAAATCTCAGTTTTCAGAACAAAAAATCCCATATCGATTTCAAGGTGTGAAAAATGACTTTTGGTAAGGAAAATCCTTGAGATTTTCAATCCTGGTTTGCTGATGCGGCTTATCAAGTTTGAAAACAATTGGTTATTGGCTTACAATGACTTTTTGTTTAGATTTGGATAGTTTTGTTAGGTCCACTCTGCTCGCACTGGGTGATTTGTCAAAATTGTGCCCGCCTCTATCTAGAAGAGGAGACTCTTTGCTAGAAATGTCACGGGCAAAAAAGATCTTTAAGATGTCAAGGGAGCGGAGTGAAATATGAACTAGTGGAGAAAAGTGATGATATTGTTTTCTGTCATCGTTTATTTCAAGAAGTCTTCGCATACCAACATGTTTTAACAAAGACACAAACAATGGGCTCAAATTGCAAAGGAAAGGAAAATTGCTCTCACAACACTTGGATTTCATTACTAAATCCTAAGTGAGCAAAACGAGCTATTTTTACTTCTTTTAATTTTTTGAAAACTTCCTTAAAAACTTGAAAACTGTTGGGATTTTATGATATAAAAACAGACAAAAAAGTTTTTCAGAAGTTTGCCAAAAACCAAAAGAAGTGTAAAATAAAGTTGAAATATACGACAAATCTGCTATTCAGTTTCAGGAAGTCATGTTTTCACACCTGACTAAAAAATGAATATTTTTACCATTTTGTGAGCTGTGAAAAAGTGTTAAAAAGCCAAGGCAGCAATATTTGCATTTTCAGAGCTAACATGGCAGCGTCAATAAATCATTCTGAACTTTATAGCTGGTGTGTAAGGCAGCAAAATATGTCTAATTAGCAGGTCTATGGAATGCCAAAAAACACGTGAAAAACAACAAGTTTTACTCTGTGCAGCAGGGGACTAATTGGCCATGGATTTCATTAACTTTGAGGAATGTCCAGAGCCCTTTGAAGCTCTTTTGAAGGAGAAGATGGCTATCTAAAACCCTGCAGAAGCAGACCCAACAAATAAATAGAAATTGAAACGATTTTTTGTCAAAGCAGCTGCTTAGTAGTCTTGTTTGTTACTTTTGTGTTGGAGATATCCGAAATGATAGAACTTGACAATGGGTATAAACAGATTAGGAGATGACAGTAGCACATGGAAGCCACATGTAAACTCAGAGAATTTTAATATCTAAAGTCTTGAAGGAACTTTAGATGTCCAACGTTGATATAATTTTGGAATTTCTGGAGATTCGAGCACATAAACTTTTTTGAGATCAGTTCCTAACAGTGAAAAAATCGCATTAGCAATAAGAAGCATTCTTAGATTTCTTGGAAATCATGGGTTTCATGGGTTCATGGATTTCATGGATTACTTGGATTTTATAGGTTTCTTGGATTTCTTGGATTTCATAGATTTCTTTGATTTCATGGAATTCGTGGATTTCATGAATTTCATATATTTTATAGATTTCTTTGATTTCATGGATTTCACAGATTTCTTGGATTTCACGGACTTCAAGGATTTCTTGGATTTTATAGATTTCTTGGAATTCTTGGATTTCATAGATTTCTAAGATACCATTGATTTTTTCTGGAGATTCCAGCACATACATTTTTTGTGAATTTCTGGTGCATTCCCTATAAGAAGCTTTCTTCGATTTCTTGAGTTTCATGGATTTCATGAATTTCATGAATTTCTTGGATTGCAAAGATTTCTTGGGTTTCATGGATTTCTTGGATTTCATACATTTCTTGGGATTCATGGATTTCATAGATTTCTTGGATTTCATGGATTTCACGAACTTCATGGATTTCATGGATTTCTAAGATATCACGGATTTCATAGATTTCTAGGATATCATGGATTTCCTATTTTTTTCAATTTCATGAATTTTTTTTCTATCCTGGATTTTGACTCAAATTCATTTCGCAATACTTAAAATTATCCAAAAATTCGCTTCGCTCGAATTTTATTTTTTGCTCCACTCAAAATAAAGGATCCAAATGGCCTGATAAGAAAGTTTTGAGTAGGGAAGCAAGGGGATTATTTCTGATCTTTTTAAGAGAGTCTGAAGCTCGTGGCAGGTGCCACAAAGGCTCTAATTTTGTTTCTATTTGTTGGTTGATTGGTTTGAGGGAATTTCGGGGTTCGGAGGAAAATGAGAAAGTTAAAGCTGTCGGTCACTACAAATAGGATTAATCTGCGAAAGTGGTCGCCCGATAAGCATCAGAAGAGAGTATTTATACCCACACCGAAAATTACATTTTATGGTTGCAGTTGGTCTTGGTATACCAACAGAGCAAAGTTGACCTCACACAGAGAACAATAAAAATGACTGACTACCATTTATATGGTTAATTAAAAGGCATCAAGTTAACAATTAGACCCTTAACAAGCCTTGATTTACTGAGCACTACAGTGCATTAGAAATTTACGACCTTTAAGAACCAATGCTCCATGCTGTAATTAAACTTTTCCTTGACTACTCTGTACTCAAGATTTATACAAACTGTTCAAGTCTAATTGGCAACACACAATTTACAGCCTAAAAAGTATCGTCTATTTTTTTTATAAAAAAAAAATGAGAGACGCGAGCTTTAAAGATTTTAAAAATCGTTCACATTGTTTGCCTTTTGAATGGTGATTTTTGACCCTTTTTTTATTTATTAGTTTTTGTTTTGTTTTTTGAAAATTCTGCTCCTTCAGTTTGAATGAATGTTGTCTCCCTCCTCATCTGACCCAAAATCTTCCCACAAAATCCTCAAAGCCCACAAAAAACCTACCTAAGCTACCTCTAAATAGCGCCCCATTTTTTTTTTTTTTTTTGCTTTGCAAATTGACTTTAAAGCGAAAAAAACTGTCCCAATTATTGTCATTAAAGTGACAAGACTTTTTTTCTAAAGAAAAACTAGACATTGAAGAATTCGTTTTAAAATTCTGTCGACTCAACGAGTCGTAGAGAGTGAGTATTAAAAGCGGTAATTATTACTTTGTCGGTATATCCTTAATTACTGTCATTTAGTTTAGCGTGGAAAAGAGCGCGGGTCACTTTCTTTATTGTGGGTTAGAAATTGATCTCTGAGCAAATACAACAAAGTTGAACATTCCAGAGATTTTCCAAAAGAAGGGAAAATTGGCACAGAACCCTTCATTTCCCACAGATGATCTCAATCAATTTTCAGAGCTGCTCTCAGTAGGAATCGAAAATTACTCAGTTCTGTGTCAAAAAAGAATATATGAAAAATTCCATTGCACAATATGTCAAAAACATCCTCTGCTCTTCTATAAAGTAGCAAAGGGCAAAGCAATATTATCATTATTGTGCATCTGGTATTCCTCTGGTTTTCAATTGGTTACTATTGGTTTTGTCAATTCATCGATAATTGAAATATGATTGTGTTGCGTACCGCCCATATTGAGATTTCCTTATACAGAATATTCTGATAGGATAAATTCGTAACTTTATTTTTTTTTGCCCTTCAATTGAAGTTTTTGAACCTTTTTTAAGCAAAGAAGACACTGTTGAGTAAACTTGAAAACCTTTGATATATAGAAGTAAAAAGGTGAATTTTAATACTCAACATTGACTTCAATGCACAAAAAAGGTCAAAAATCATTGTTTAAAGAGCAAAAAATTAAACCGATCTTAAAATAGTCAAATTAGATTTTTGGATTAATTTTAGCTACAAATTACTTCAAATTAGACATTTTAGGTACTTTTTAAACCCCTATAAAGGTCGAGGACTAAACAAAAGAATTAAAAGGCATCAAAGTTAATTAGAAAAGAATTCCAATTAAATGCTTTTGAAGTTCTCTTTTAGTTTTTGCATTAATTGAATTAATTGAATAGCTTCTCTCATTACTATTCTTTGAGTCGACTGAAAAGTCGAAATAAGAAGTCATGAGAGAGCTAATATGGTTATGGGATAGGTTCACTGCTGCGCGCCAATCCAAACAGCCATCATCTGCATTAATGAATGATTAATGCACTTCCAAATTGAAATGTAAAGTTTCACAGCATGGAGCGGCCTCCCTCTTCAGGATCTCAGCTTCTCTGTCGGAGGAGCTGAGAAGCAAGCACTTTGCAGGAATGCACTCAGCCTAATAGTCTTACAACGCTAGAGGAATAGTTAACTTGCCAATTGAAGGAAAAGGCAAACAAGTTTTACAGCTAAAATAAAGCTAAAATAACGTGTACATAGATCTACACCCTTTATACCTTGACAAACCCTTGATTTCTTGACAAACCCTCCATACCTTGACAAACTATTTTTACTTTGACAAACCCTTGATACCTTGACAAACTCTTGATACCTTGACAAACCATTTATACCTTGACAAACCCTACACACCTTGACAAACCATTCATACCTTGACAATTCCTGCATACCTTGACAAACCCTTCTTACCTTGAAGTTAAGTGCCAAGTAAAAACTCACTTTTTGATTATTTTAGCTGAGTTTTAGCCATAAACCCATTTAAAGTTATTGAAATATTTCAAAAAAGTTTTAATGTCACTAGCCTGACAAACTGAAAAACTCTACATATAGCAATAAAGTTAAGTGTCAAGTAAACATTCACAATTTGATGATTTTAGCTGAATTTTAGCCATAAATTCCTTGTTATTGTCGACACAATAGGTGATTTTTGCCTATGAAAATTGGCCTGCCGTGCATATTCATGGTTCTTTCACAGCATGTGGATTTAGTATATCTGATATATTAGAGTTTAGCCTACTACTCCACCCCATTGCTGGCTGTGCTATTTATGCACACGCAAAGAAAAGTTGTAAATGGAATTAATCAGGCAAGACCCCGACAGTGGCAATTATAGCTTAACTTTCTTAGCCCAGCAGCTTCTCTTGAGAAGAACTCTATCATAAACAGGATCACGATTCTACATTACCTTACTTATGAAGGGGGCAAAAAAAATCTGAAATGGCTCTATCAAAAACGCGCTTTGATTTCTAAGAGACCAAAGCGAACAATTTAAAACAAAGGTGAATAAATGAACAACATAATGATAAAAAATATCATAGAAATGCAAATAACTTGAATGAAATAAAGAGTTAACAAAATTAATAATTGTGAAAATATGAAAAATGAATGAAACTGAAATGGACAATAGGAACTAGGAAAAATGAAAGTTCATAGAACAAATGAACAAGTGAATGAGATGAACAAGTAAATGAGATGAACAAGTGAATTAGATGAACAAGTGAATGAGATGAAAAAGTGTATGAAATGAACAAGTGAATAAAATGAACACGTGATTTTGAATAAAATGAACAAGAGAGTCTAATGAACAAGTGAATGAAATAAACAAGTCAATAAAATGAACAAATGAATAAAAACCAATGAAATAAACATATGAACAAACAGAAGTAAATGAAAATATAATCAAGTAAAATAAACAAATGAGAAATTCTTAACAAACTGATCAAACTAAAAATGAACAAAACTACTGAAAAATCAGAAAGAAAAACTTGCTCACGTTGATTTGAAGATAGAGTTGTTTACCAAAAATCTCATTTGTAAGTTTCCATGGTGTGAGAATGAAGCCTTAGTTGAGCAGTGACAAATCATGTAAAGCTGAATGAGGAATTTTTCCAGGGACCAGATCATCGGCATTTGCAAGACAAACAAAACTTCGCACTGCTTCGCTGTGAAGAAGAGAAGCAAAGCTGCAATTGGTCTGTAACGCTGCTGCAGACGTGGAATTTCTCATCCATCACTGGGCTCAACTGAGATCATCTGAGATTGCCCAATTGACTTTTCAGGTGTATCACTTAGGGTGCAACATTTTCCGGAAAATCATTTTTGAAGGGTACGTTTAGACCAGAGTTGATTTTGGACCAGTTTCCACCAATTTTGGACCAATTTTGAACCTTGTTTTTAGGAGGGTTTGGACCAAATGTGCCCAAATCTGGACCAAATGGATCTGGACAAAAACTGGACCTTTGGACCTGGACCAAATGTGGTCTTGTACCAAACGTGGTCTTGTATCAAACGTGGTCCCATTTTGGACCAGATTCAGATCAGGTTGGGACCAATGTTAGAAGTTTGGACCAGTTTTAGACCAGTTTGGGACCAGCTTTAAACCAAGCTTGGACCAATTTTAGTCCAGATTTAGACCAAGTTTGAACCAATTATGGAACATTGGACCAGGTTTAAACCAAGTTTTAGACCATTTATAGACCAGGTTTAGACCTGTGACAACTGTGGAATCTGTTTTAACTACGGTGAAATATGTTTTAACAACTGTGAAATGCATTTTAACTATGGTGAATTATGTTTCAACTACTGTGAATTCTGTTTCAGCAACTGTGAAATGTATTTTAACTACTGTGAAATCACAATTTTGAATTCCGGTGAACTAACAACCCTAGGTCAACAAGGTTTTGAAGAAGCAGAACAACTATGTTGAAGATGAACAAACGAGCCTCAAATGAGATTGGGGAACAAAAGAATGTGAAGGAGAAGAACCAATAAGTCAATTAAGAAGCAGAGAAGAAGAAGTGAGTTTTCATACCCTCAAGAAATTAGGATTTAATGGGCTACTATACTCTCATGAAACCTTAAAAAAAATTCTTGACCTGCTTCTAAAAATTGAATCACGAAAATCATAATTAAGTAATCATATCAAAAATGCTCTGACATGAAAACTTCTCGTTATGTGGCAAATTTGGTCTGAAATTTTGGGAGGGGTCAACTTCAACATTCCTGAAGTTTTTTTTCTTTTAAGATTGTTTAATGAGGTTTTCAACACAACAAATCAATGAAGATAAAAATGAAATTTGCAGGAAACTAATATAGTGAAATAATGGACAGAAAATGATGCTTGCAAATAATGAAAGTAGGTTAGAAAATGAACAAAATGAACGAAGTAAACAAATTGAACAAACTAAGGTAATGAATGAACAAAATGAACGAAATGAACAATAAAGTAATGGATGAAAAAATGTAAGAAAATGAACAAAAGGTAAAAATAAACAAAAAGTAAAGAACAAACAAAAGTAATAAAATGAACAAAAGTAAAAATGGATGATAATCAAATAAAATAATAAAAATGAATAAATGTAAAAATCAACAAAATCAAGAATGAACAAAAAAAAAAACAAATAAGTGTAAAAAAAAAAAATGGAACGAAATTGAAGAAAATAACAACCAATTCTGTTTTAGCTACTGTAAAATCTGTTTTAACTTAAGTGAAATCTGTTTTAACTTAAGTGAAATCTGTTTTAACAACTGTGAAATGCATTTTAACTACGGTGAATTCTGTTTTAGCTACTGAGAAGTCTGTTTTAACTACTATGAAATATGTTTTAGCTGCTGTGAAATCTGTTTTGGCTACTGTGAAATCTGTTTTTCTGTTTTAGCTACTGAGAAGTCTGTTTTAACTACTATGAAATATGTTTTAACTGCTGTGAAATCTGTTTTGGCTACTGTGAAATCTGTTTTGGCTACTGTGAAATCGGTTTTAAGTACTGTGAATTCTGTTTTAGCTACTTTGTAGGGTAGGTATAAGTGATATCTTTGTTAACACCGCGGATCATGCATCATATGAGTTATGTTTCTTGAAACTTTGTCTGCTCAGGCTCCTCCGCAGGCGTAAAAATTCAATCTTTACGCCTGCAGCTAAGATGTAATCAGCTTCCTCAGTCGACTTTGTGATTTTCTCTTCTCAAATTGGGCGACAACATGATTGGAAAGTGACATCAATAAAAACTCACGATCATCATTTCAAGGACCACAAATCATAATCTACCAGAACCTAAAATAATCCGGATTTCCTATAATTTTTACTACTGTGAATTATGTTTTAACTACTGTGAAGTCTGTTTTAGCTACTGTGAAAACTGTTTTACTTAATGTGAAATCTGTTTTACTTACTGTGAAATATGTTTTAGCTACTGTGAAATCTGTTTTAACAACTGTGAAATATGTTTTAACTAATGTTAATTATGTTTTAGCTACTGTGAAATCTGTTTTAGCTACGGTGAATTATGTTTTAGCTACTGTTTAAACAACTTAAAAAATGTTTTTTAATTACTGTGAATCTGTTTCAGCAACTGTGAAATATGTTTTTTATTACTGTTTTGAAGAAATTATACAAAGCAACAAAAGAAAATGAACAAATTCAAATCAGTTAAAAAAAATCATGACCCCCTGTTAAAATTGCAGTGTAAAGTTCTAACTCGTAGAGAATCATAAGGAAGTTCTTATTATGCTGTCAAATCCAATTGAAGATGCACTTCTTGATAAAGGAGCCCATACCACGAACCAAGAAGAAGGGCTAAGAATCTAAAAGGTGCGAAGCTATTCATATATCTATGAAGTCACACATTGACACGAATTTCTCGACCTTTGCGTGATCCTAAGAAAAATCCCCAGAAAGACTACAGAACAAAAACACTTTTTCGTGAACTTACACACTAGGCTAAACCCTCTTAAAATGATACATTAACATCAAACAGTTTTGTTTACCCTTTGGGTCAATAGCTGACATTGTAAGATGACCGGCTTAGCTATAAAAGGTTGCGTGACATTTGTTTACTTTTAGATCGGCAGCTGATTTTAGAAGCTGACCGGCTTAGCTACAAAAAGGTTGCGCGATATTTGTTTACTTCTTAGATCGACAGCTGACTTTTGAAGCTGACCTGCCTAGCTGCAAGAAGGTTGCGTGACCAACAGCTGACTTTGTGTGCTAACCGGCCTGATCATTTGTTATTGTTTACTTTCTAAATCAACAGCTGATTTTAGAAGCTGACCTGCGCAAAAGATTTGAAGAGTATTTTTGAGGGTCTGACATGTTTTGATGTGTATTTTGCTTACTGTGTAATTGAGTTGAAGATCAAGAGATCATTGCATGTGCCACCATTTCGCTTGAAAAATTGTAATTTCAGAGCGAGTGTTCAAAGCTAGATGAAGAGCTCATTTTATTAGGGCTTGAAGTGAAATCTCATCCAACCAATCCAGATTTTTCAGCTTAACGCCTGCCTATTTCACAAGTTATCACAGTGTTGCAAAATCATCTAAAATATCTCATCTTATTACTTTAGAGAAATTCCGGTAAATCCAAAAATCGCCAGAAAATAATCGCTAAACTGATATAAAAAAATCGCTAATTTGCAAAACAGCCAAAAATCGCTAGTTTTCCAAAAAGCCCAAAAATCGCGAAATTGCCAAACTGATAAAAAATCGCTTAATCGCTACTTATACTGCCAAAAAATCGATAGATTAAAAAAATCGTTAAACCGCCAAACAGCTAAAAAATCGAATAATTGACAGAAATCAATGAACTGAAAAAATTGTCAACAAAAATTGCCAAACTGCTAAAAAATCGATTAATTGATGGAAATCAATAAACTGAAAAAAAAAACGTTAAATCGTCAACAAAAATCGTTAAAATCGCCAAACTGAAAAAATCGATAAATTGACGGAAATCAATAAACTGAAAAAAAAATCGCCAGAGCGCCAAAAAATCTCTAAATCGACAAACTGCTAATAAATAGAAAGAAATGAAAAACTGCAAAAAAAATCGCTAAATTGCCAAAAATTGCATTTACAAAAATATCTATAAATTCGCTAAATCGTCAAAAGTCGCAATTTTCAAAGAATCACCAAATCCCGAAAAAAATTGAAATGAGACATTTTTTGGAAGAATTTCCAACCACTGTGTAGAGACTCTCGTTTAATAACTGCATTGAAATATGATTAAGTGGAAATGATGTTCAAAGTGTCAGTTTTATTGACTCGGTCTCGCGCGATTTGCTAAGCTTTGCGAAGCTTCGAGTGGTCTTCTAGTATATCTCGTGACCTTATAAAAACGGGTATCTGATGCAGTTTTGAGCAGCTAAGCTGTCAGCTTTTGATGTCCTAAAAGCAATTACATGTTGGATGATTTTTTTTTCACGACTTCATTGCACACACCACTTACACAGTGGGCAAAAATTCGCGAATTTCTAATATTTGCTTAGCAAGAATTCGATTTTTTCAAGTTCAAAATTATGAAAAATTCTCGGGAATCGGTGTTATCAAAATCGCCATAAAATTGCAAATCCGTCAAAAAAATCGCTAAATCGGCAGAAATTGATATTTTCAAAATCGACATAAAATTGCCAAAAATCGCTTAAATGTGCCAACAAATTGCCGGAAATCGGTGATATAAAAAATCGCCGAAAAATGCTAAAAACTGGCAACAAAAACCTAAATCGCCAGAAATCGATATTTCCTAAATCGCCATAAAGTCTCTAAACTACTTTTAAAAAGCTAAAATAGGCCAAATCGCCAAAAAAAATAACAGATCCCAAAATCGCAATTTTCAAAAATCGCCAAAAAATTGCAAAATATATTGAAACTACCAAAATCGCTAAATGACTATAAATCGCCATAAAATCGCCAACTACACTGAAACTACAAAAATCGCAATTTTCAAAATCGCCATACTAAATCAATAAATCGTCAAAAAACCACGATTTTCGAATGACAGCAAAAATGTCCTATTTTGCCCACTGTGTATTCCTTAAAATACTAAAGATGAAATAGATTGTTGATTTGTCCTCTGACCAGTTTTCAAAATGATAGGACGACATCTATTTTTTGCAGCACATGTGCTGCAAAATTAGACTTTTGAGCCTTCATGCCAATTTGTCATTTGTTAGACAATTAAAGCACTTGACCGTTAGCTTTAGTTTACCCTCATTATCCAGTTGTTTACTAAGTTCAGAAGCGAAAAAAAGGCGAGTCTATTATTTTTGTAGAGCATGGCAGGGCGGCTAGTTGCACAAGTACCATGTAATTTGGGGCAAAAAAACTTTTCAAGCTTTTTTTCCTAAGCTGACGAAGATTCCGTAGACGTCATTTCCAATTTGGCTTTGGACCCGAAAAAGCTCGGCTCAGCTCCTCATTACCATCGTAAATAGCCGCGTATTAGACCTGTGCACTCGTTTATTTTGTGTAAATGAGCCAAATGAGAACTGCCCAAACGTATATCTACACAACATAGTATAGGGCCAAAACAGACCAAACTCATGTACTAAAATAAAAAAAGTGAAAAAATTTTTTTGGCCATTAGGGGGATCGAACCCGTGACCTTCGCGTTATTAGCACGACGCTCTAACCAGCTGAGCTAAACGGCCGTTGTTATGAAAAGAGTCACTTTCAAAATATCTAAACTTCAAATATGATGAAATTTTATATCTATTTTACAAATGAAATAAAGAAATTATTTCCAAGCCGTTCACGCATTGAATTTGACCAAAAATTGTTGAAACATGAATTTTATGCCTTTATTTACATCCTATGTGGTGTGAACACAATTTTTCATAAACGCAAAAATTCATAGAAATTATCGAAACCTCGATTATGAGAGTTAGACGAGTTGGACCAATTTGCCATTTTCCATGGAAATCGTGGAATTATTCGATGTTTCCATGCGGGGACTTGCATAAGCCGTAGAGTTGAATGAGTTGAATATCCAGCTTAATCAGATGGCCCAGATGATGCATCGAAATACAATGATAGATTAAAACAAAAATCATAATTTGCTGGTTACATGAAGTGAGTAACTCAATTAGGGTCTTGCTGGTAGCTGCATCAAATCCAGGATGGTATGAATCGAAAATTATCTGAAACATAAATTAGTTTGGTTAGTATTATTTCAAAATTATACTTAACCACATTTCAACTTACGGGAGGTATGCAGCCACTCTAGGTCCCAGATAGACCTCGAGAAAACCATAACACTACTTGGTAAAAAATTCCATCGTAAAATTGGCTTTTCGGTGGTGTAAAGGAACATGATTGTTTGTTAAAG
>LT727915.1:654057-669268 GCA_900157175.1 Oithona nana | reverse complement strand
TGAAGCTTGCGGTCAAACAGTGTTACCAGACAGGTCAATTTTAATAGGACAAAAATTGGCGAAAAATGCCAAAATGCCAAAATTCAAATTAGACATTTTGGGTGATTTTCAAACATTGTACCTTTAGTATATGAAATGGTAATTGACCTAGTACTTACTCAGTAAATTAGAGATTTTCATCTAAGCTTCAAAAGTCATAATCAGCTTTACCATCATCACCTAACTCTCAAAACTTTGGCTATCAGATTCATCATAAAATTGAGTTTGTGCATTAGCTGTTCATGCTCAGAATTTGGTTCTAATTATCCTTTGTCTTCGTCAAAATGTAGGCGAAAATTGATGAAATAATTAAATCGAAAAACAGACAGCACAGTAGCTCAAATTGTCATTGAAATCGCAAATTATGATTTCACAAATATAGAAAAAAAAACCTCGTCAAAATGACTCGGTGCAAAATACACTAAAATCGCAAAACAAATCAATAAAAGCATTAAATAAAATCGCAAAAAAAAACCACAGAAATCCACTTAGATAATCAAAAGCCCTCAAATCGCAAAAAAAATCACTTTAATCCCAAAAAATCACTCAAATCGCAAAAAAATCACTCAAATCGCAAAAAATCACTCAAATCGCAATAAATCACTAAAATCATAATTCAATTATTCTTCAGATTTTTGGGGCCAATTTCAAACATTGTGCAATTTTTAAAGCCCAATATAAAAAAAAATTCAATAGTTCCAAAATATTCCCCCCGAAAAAATCACTAAAATCACCCCAAATCGCCCAAAATCCCTGAAATCCCTGAAATCGCAATAAATCATTAAAATCATAATTTCAATTTTCTTCAGAATTTTACAAAAAAAATCGACCTTTTTTGGCCAATTTCAAACATTGTACATTTGTTTTTAAAGAAAAGCCAATTACAGAAAATCAACAGTTGAACGTCAGTAAAATCGGTAGACTTTGGTCTTAGACTGTGACAGACAGCACTGTGTGTGACAAGGTAATGTTTGTGGAAGTGTAAATTACCATTTTGTACACTTAGGGTTTGACAAAAGCTTTGCCGGAGAAAATTAAAAGCGCTGGAGGAAATGAATGCTCAATTCTAGGATGAGCTTTGCTCCACACTTTTCAAGTATTCTTCTTCTCACTTTGACATGAAGCTAATTGAAATTCAATCATTTTGGCAACAGCTGCAAATTGTTTGTTTATGCTCAATCTATTCACAGTGGTTCAAAACCACTTAAAAAGTCTCATTGGGATTGATTACAGTTAATCTCAAAGTACAAATATTTGAATTTTCGCGCCAAGAGTTATGATTTCTTTCAAAATTGAAGATTTGAAAATTACCAAATAACAGTAAAATCGCCAAGTTGCCAAAAAGTGCGAAAAACTGGCAAAAATCACCAAAAATATCATTTAAAATCGCTAAAATCAACTAAATAGCTAAAAATTACTTTAATCGCCAAAACCACTAAAATCGTCAAAAATAAATTAAATCGTCAAAATTAGACAAAAATCTTTAACATTCTTAAAAATCACCTAAAATTGCTAAAAACCGCAAATACTTTTTTGCATGAAAAGGTCAAAACAAACAATTTTGGTGATTTTCCAACAGTGTGGTAATTGTTAAACCTTCGAACTAATTTTATCTCTTTTGTGTAGTAAGGCTTCACAGAAGTGAGGAGTGAAGCCAATTATTGAGCCAAATGGATTCTACTTTTGGCACTGGTGAGCAAAGCCTGCAAAGTTCTTTTCAAAAGGACGAACACTAAACGCTCCATCATTCTACAACCATATACAAACATTCAATTACCACTACTGAATAAGCTTCCCAAAATGCTTTACAAATTAGCAAATCTACAAATCGTTTGAAAAATCATCAAAAATTGCTGAATCGCAATTTAAAAAATCGCAAATATGGTAAAAAATTCACAAAATACATACTAAAAATCGCTAAAATGTTAAAAAATCGCTAAAATGCTAAAAATCGCTAAACTGTCAAAAATCGCCAAATCGCCAAAAAAAATCACCTAATCGGAAAAAATCCAAATGTTGCCGAAATCGTCAAATGGGCATAAGGAATCACGAAATCACCAAAAAATCGCTAAATTGCTAAAAATCACTAAAATGGCAAAAAATCACAAAATCACCAAAAATCGCTTTTTTCAAATATGTATTTTTAAAATCGCAAAATAAATTGTCAGAAATCATCAAAAATTGTTAAATGGCCAAAAACCTTAATAATCGCTAAACTGGCTAAACTGTCAAAAATTGTTAAGTCGCCAAAAAAAATCACCTGATCGGAAAAAATCACTTTCTCCAAATGTCGCCAAAATCGTCAAATCGGCAAAAAGAATCACAAATTACCAAAAACGCTTTTTTCCAAAAAAATCGTTAAAATCACTTTTTCTGAAAATCTCTAAAATTATTAGGAGGAAACGGAGGGAAGGTATTTATTTTCCCGTCAAAAATCAACGAAACTAAACAAATTGAGAAAACACGTTTTCTTACCTTATTTTGTTGCCGGTTTTTTTAATCTGTTTTTCACTACACTAAAACCGGATAAGTTGATCGGTGAACGATGACTCCATACTTAAAAAGGTGAAACCGGAAAAATTCTATTGAAGAAAAAACTTCGTGGAAAACCTGTAAAAATCAAAATGAACAATTCAACACGTCAAAAAATCGCCAAGATTTATATATTTTGCGGAAAATTCGTTAAACTTTTTTACAAAACATCATCAAAGTTTGATGAATTTTTTGACGGATTTAATTGTCCTAGAAAAGTTCGTCAAATTAAGCGATGACAAAGTAAACAAAACTTGCGAAAAAAGGTTTTAAATGTTTGCAAAAAAAGTCGTGAAACTTTGTTTACATTCAAGTTTCACAGTAAGAACTTCATTATTTTGATGACTTTTTTTAACGTCAAAAAAGTTCCGGGAAAATAATGGAAAACTCGTCAAATTTTAAGCGACGACAAAGTAAAAAAAAAAAAAAATATTAGCAAAAAATTCGTGAAACTTTGTTTACATTCAAGTTTCACAGTAAGGACTTCCTTCATTTTGACCATTTTTTTCTAACGCCAAAAAAAGTTTGGGAAAATATTAAATAAGGGAAAACTCGTCAAATTAAGCGATGATAAAGTAAACAAAAAAAAGTTAAAACGCTTTTAAAAATTCGTGACACTTTGTTTACATTCAAGCTACACAGAAAGAACTTCCTTAATTTTGATGACTTTTTTTTACGTCATGCAATTATAAATTAAACAAATAAATTTGCAAAAATTCGTGGAATTTTGTTTACATTCAAGCTGTAAAGTAGGAAGTTCCTTCATTTTGACGAACTTTTTGTCAAGATTTTGACGCACATCGAATTTAGCGAAAGAAAAGTAAACAAAGACCAAAAAGTGATTAAAAACACAATGAATACTTACTGCCCAGTCCAGTGTCTGTTAGCTGTCACCGTCATTCATAGCTAAGATATTTTCTTGATGGATTTGAACAAATGCATTTCAATTTTGGCGGATTTTTTTGTTGCTTCAACTTGTGTCGTGGTCATTCTCGCAATTTGAACAAAAACCCGCTTTTTTAAAACGAAGGTCAAAATTCTTGAAATTCAACGTCAAATTCTAATGTTTACTAATTTTTAGACTGAAAGTTGAGCGTAGCGTTACCAGATATTTATTTGGCGCTAAAATGGCATTTTTGCGTATTTTTTGCTTAGTTTTCACTTTTGACGCGAAATAAAACTGAGAAGTCAAAACAAAACAAGAATTTTCGAACTTTGGCAATTTTGGTCAGTTTTCTTTCGTTATTTTGAATAATTTGTAAAACTGCCCCGCATTCCTGTGATGTTTTTGTGACTGTTTTCTAAATGACATTGGCCGCGAAGTTTGTCACGCAATCTAATGGAGAAGTCACCTCATCAAGGGAGCGACTTAATTAAGAAAACAAAAAGGTCTCCATTTTTTTTAAGAAGACAAGGTGACCTGTTAATTGTGGTGAGACTAAGTTTATTTACAAAACGCTGATTTACAAATCCGGACTTGCAAATTCTACCTTGCTAATTTTGGCTTTCGGCCCTTTCGGCGTATTTTTCAACAGATTTCACAGTTGCTAAAACAAATTTTACAGTAGTTGAAACAGACTTCACAGTAGTTAAAACAGATTTCACAGTAAGTAAAACATATTTCACAACACTTAAAACAGATTTCACAGTGAGTACAACAGATTTCACAGTACTTAAAACAGATTTAACAGTACTTAAAACAGTTTTTACAAAAAAAAAAACAAAAAAAAACAGATTTCACAGTAGTTTTAAAATAATCTAGATTGGCTAATTTAGCAATTTAGAATGAAAATCCACTTTTAAAACTATGCAGCAGACTAATGACAATAACTAATTTCAGAAGCGCCATCCAGGAGGAGCCTTGATTTTAAACTGTCTTCAACTAAGACATGCCATCTTAATGAAGTACCTAACCTTTTGCTCGTGGACATGAGCTTCTTTTTCTGACTAATTTCTTTGTCAACCAGCTCGAGCTGCTGCAACTCTGGAATGTTTAGTGTCGTTCCCTTTGAAAAGTGTATTTTTTAGCCATTTGACATCTGCTTCACTCTGTGTCACCCTATTCAAGCAAATGTGCAACTGAACGACAAACTTCATGTTTGAATGACTCTACAAATCCCAGGGGGTCTTTTAACAAAAAACTCAGTCATTATATCAATTAGCTGTCCTTGCTAGAAAAATTCCGGTCGACTTGAAAAGTGGCTAAAAAATGTAAGTAACCTAGTTAATTTCTTATTATCGTTTCGAACAGGATTTCTCGCTTTGCAATTTTTTGCCTTGATTGACTTGAATCATTAATACAATTTCTTCCAATTGGTCTTATTTGAACTTTCAAGCCTAAAATAATCAGATTTTCAAAGGCATTTTGCGAAGACTGAGTTTGGAAGGGTTGAGTGAAAATGTAGACGGACAGCCCCATTAGTAAATATTCGAACTACAGGAATTGGCATACATTTCGATCTCGCTTTTAATTGTAAACAAAACACATGCGTAAAAAAATAAACCTCCTGTCAAATTACAAGCATGAGCTGTACATGGTGATTTGGAAAATCTGTACTTTTGGGAAATTGGATTGAGTATGTACCACGACCCCTTCTTCTATTCCTTGATTTTGATAAAGTGTCAATCCCATCTAAGCTGATTGTGGCAAAACACCCAAGGGTCCACTTTGGACAAAATGGGTTCCGCTTTTATTTTACAGTGTGTGGTGCAGACTTTATTGCACCACCTGTAAAGAACCCAATTTTTGGCTCCCATTTTTCCTGGTCCAACCTCCCGTAAAAAGAAGATTACAGCAAAAGTCCCATGGGACAATGTTCACTGCTTTCTTTCCCCCAAAAAATACTGCAGTGGCACAACCCATTTTCTCTTTAGAGCTTTATAAAGTAAGGCAATTATCTATCCAATCAATGTAATGAGTAATTGAGTATTTATCCTACTTTCTCAGCTCAGTCTTTTTAGGTCAGCTTTCTATCCCTCATAAGATGATGATGATGAGGGGCTAATGCAATAGGAGAAGAGTGCCAACATCATCATTCATTCCCATGATGAGCAATTGCCAAAGGAGAAAGCAACTTCCTTTTACCGTTAAACAGCTCTACAAACGATCCTACTAGATAGGATGATAACAATCATCGGATAGAAAGCAGTAGTAATCCTCGTTCCAAAGCATTCATCAAAAAAAATGAATGAAGCCATCTTAAGTTTACTTCCCTGTCGGTCGGTCTAATTGCTCATGCTTGTAATTGACATGTGGTTTATTTTTAAACGCATGTGTTTTGTTTACAATTAATAGAGAGATCGAAATGTATGCCAATTCCTGCAGATCGACTTGTTAAGTTTAAGGCTATTTTTTTGACAAAAAGCGAGACATTTTAAGAGGAACTTTGCTGACTTGTTTACTTTTAGTTGCTTTCTCTTTTTTGCTTCTTGTGCTCATTTGTTATCTGAATTAGAGTCTGAGTCTCTGTGGTGTTGTACAATTGAGTTTCCCCTCCTCTGAATCTTGTGAGCTGAGCTTCCATTGGCGTTTCCGGCGTCCCCCTCCCTCCGCTAAGCAACCTCCTTTTCCCAGATTTTCCCATATCTTATTGTTGTGTAACAATAACCGAGGCAATGTGGCGGAACAACAGCAATCATCAGCGGGAATAAGGATCAAAAAGTCTCTCTCTCTCAATTCTCTGCAGAGAGCACAAAGACTCTATAAAAATCAGCTCTCCATTGAAATCAAATCAAACGCACAGTGTTCAAAATAAGCAAAAAAAAAATATTTAAAATCTAGATTTTTGGCAATTAAACTTAAAAAATCGATTTTGGACCTTTTTGGGAGTCTTTTTCAAAAAGTTATATTTTCTTACATCTTTGGCAATTTTGGCACTTTTTTAGTGCATATTTCATTATTTACTTACTTCTTTATAATTCATTTTTCAAATATTTCTAGAAATGTTTTCCCTTTTTTTGGAAAGGATTTATTTGGTCCTTGGGATTGAGTTTTTGTTTCTGAAAAAGCAATTTGAATCAAAGTAGGGATCAAGGATATTGGAATTTTCTTTAAGGGGAAGTTTTAGGACGGCCATCCACATTATTAGCCTAGGGTGCAAAATTGAGTGTTTTCATTTCATTTGCCTCAAGTGTTTGCTTATGTGGAAAACTTTCTAGCATAGCTCAGCATCTGTGTTGTATGAGTCAAGCTACTAGAACATCAGCAGCAGGGAAATTAAAATCATTTTGAATGTCATAGAGTAGAGTGCAAAAAGAAGTGATGTTGAAAAATGTTCATTTCCGTAGTGAAAAAATCCACTATGGCACATGCAGGGATTTCCTGTTCACAATAGATTTGCTAATTGGTTGTTTATTCAACTCAACAAAAGCTTTTCCCATTTCAAAAGCTTGACAATGATGACATTTTTTCCAGGTGTTGCAAGCGTTTTCAAATGGAATTTTTCCCATTAGATTTTTCAGTGTTTTTGAAAGTTAAAAGTACCTAACCTAGCCTGTCCATCTAATTTTTTTCTTATGTACGTTACGAACAGGCTTTTTCGCCTTGCGATTTTTTGCTTTGATTGGCTTGGATCATAAAATATAATTTCTTCCAATTGGTCTTATTTGAATTTTCAAGCCTAAAATAATCATATTTTTAAAGTCATTTTTCTAAGACTGAGTTGAGAAGGGTTGAGTTAAAATGTAGACGGACAGACCAATTGATAAAATGTGTTGATTAAATTGTTGTTTAAAAATTATTTTGCCATTCTCATTATAAGATATACATATGCAGCTGTTTGTTTACGAGGTCGTAAAAAATAAAGCATGACACTGGTTTGAGGTTGAGAAATGGGCGTTCCTGGAAAGCAAACTTCGTGATTCAACAAGATGGACGCTAGCTGCAATTATGTAATTGAGGAGAAACTCTCCATTCTCATCTAGCAGCAGACCACTAAAATTAATCGTTATTTGTCTTGAAGACTCTATTCACACATGGTAATTTACATGTGCGAGCCAAAATACTTTGCCATAATTTCTAAAATCACCCAAAAACGTTATACAAAAATATCCACACGATCCACACTGAGTTAAAGTTCCAATTTTTGTCCAGAGGAGGTCTTCAATCCCAACGAGAGCATTTATTGGAAAAAATGTGTGGGTTCAAATTCAAATGTGAGCATTTTCTGGAAAAATGTTGTGGGTTCAAATCCCAATAAGCATTTTTTGGCAAAAAGTTGCGTGTTCAAATTCCGATGTGAGCATTTTTTGGCCACAACTTACTAGTTCAAATTCCAATATGAGCATTTTCTGGAAAAAAGTTGTTGGTTCAAAATCAGATGTCAGCATTTTCTGGAAAAACGTTGTGGGTTCAAATCCCAATGTGAGCATTTTTTGGCAAAAAGTTGCGGATTCAAAACCTAGTGTGAGCAATTTTTGGACTTTGCACCTTTATTTTCATGTTTCCAGAGTAATCAATTCAATCAAAAGTTTGGAGATTTAGGTTCAGATTTTAGGGCGACGATGTGTAAGATGATCTGGTGATTTTTAGGAGTCAGTGTCAATCTCTTGTCATTCCACCATGAAAATTCCTCCACGTTTAAAGTTGTACACGGCTTTGATGCTAGAGCAGCGTCATCTAGGAGCTCCAATGGGGATTCATCTCTTCAAGAATGCAAATGCCCTTGTCATCTACTCTTACATGAGTAATTGCTCAATGCCATTCAAAATTACATTTCTCATATCAAATCAATTCTAATTCTCAAATTGAACTTGAAAATCGTCGAGATTTGAATTTTCGTGCCAAAAATCAATCATTGAACCAAATCTTCACGCCAAAATTGACCAACTTGCCAAATTATGGATTTGAATTTTCGCGCCAAAAATTAGTTTTAAAAAGTGTTCGAACTGGAAATGTAGCAAAGCTTTGAATTTTTGCGCCAAAAATCAGTCATTTTATAAATGTTTTCAAACTGGAAATATTGTAAAACTTTGAATTTTCGCGCCTAAAATCCGTTATTGAATCAAATATTCGAACTGGAAATCGTGGCAAAACTTTCGCGCCAAAACTTTTATGTAGAAAAGTATCTTTGCTCACTTTTAGATATTAGCAACAAAATTGTATTGTTACTCTGATTTGTTTGTCATGTCATCCCATATGATGATCCTTGAAGATATACCCAACCATCCATGAGATTTTTGGCAAAAATCATTGGCAGCATCTAAACAGGTAGTTGTATACTACATGACATCGGCCCTTAACCATCGGCCCCTCTTTTGAAAATCATCTAGCCAATCTTAAAGGGCACACAATTGGACAATCAGAGTTGTTCAGCTCATTATTGCCACCTCCTTTTGAATGGTCTGGCCAGCAGTAGGTCTCTCTAGTCATGCTTTAAACCATCATTTTGACTTCATGGCTAGTGTACTTATGAATGTGAAAAGGTCAATAGTCAATTTGCATGGACAATGACAAACCAATTTACGCCTTTTAAAACCTCTAACTCCATAAAATTCTCTTTGAAGGCCTTGGATTTATTGCAGGAAAGTCTGCACGTCAACTCAAGTCTTATCGTTCTGAACGATACATTAGCACCCGAATGGACGAGGAATGATAAAAATAGTTCCCACTCTAATCGAAAGAGTGTCTCAATAAAATCTTAAAAATCATTATCACCCTGAGCAAAGCAAGGTTGATAATGATTTTATAGGCCTCGAGTGAGAATTTTAAAGCCGAAAACAATTTGATATTTAAGATGGCATTATGAACTGAAGAAGTTTCAAAGGAGTTCATCGAAATGGAGTGTAACTGGACAAACCATTCTCGATTTTCAAAGCAATTTGTCGATGAAAATTGGGGTGAAGGTTATTTGTGGATTGAGTAGACTGCTTTTTGTTCTTCCTGGCGTTTTATTGATGAAAGTCCTCTGTAAACTGACGATGATAGTTTCGAAAGCGATGACAAAATTCTTTTTTTGGATTATTTGTTGCATGTTTTTTCTTTGCTTTAGTAGCTCGAGCTTTTTCAAGCAATTTTTCTTGTTGTGCCAGATTAGCAACAAATTTCTTTGCTAAATCTCTACATCATTTGATGATAGCTTTTGAACCTAGCTAGCTGGCAAAAAAGTCACGCGAAATTGCATGTGAAAAACGTCTAAATTTGACCCTTGCCTGCCTGCTGCCTTTTTCAAGAACTACTAAAAACAATCAAGCGAAAATGACTTCACATGCGCCTTGTTCTCAAAATAAACAGAGTGAAAAATGGACAAACTAAAAAATGTGGATCCGAAATCCATTTTGGATTAGAAATCCATTTTGAATCAGAAATCCATTTTGGATTAGAAATCCATTTTGCATCGAATTACATTATGCATCAAAATTAGATTTTTCATCAAAAATACATTTTGCATCAAAATCTCTATTTTGCATCAATATTCCATTTTGCATCAAAATCTCTATTTTGCATCAATTTTCCATTTTGCATCAAAAATCCCTTATGGTGCAAAAAATCAATATTTTTGGGATGATTTTGAGGTGAAAAGATGGTTTAATTTGAAAAGCTTGAAAATGTCATTTGGAGTGATTCCAGACGATCATGAGAAGTAGAAGCAGATCATGGCGATGGTCTATATCATCATGAACATTATGGCCCACTTTCTCTCTCAGCTTCTCGGTTAATAACAATTTCAAACGTTCTTCGATCCATTTTCCATGCATAATGATGACTTTGCCTCCTCTGATCATTATCGGGTAGGGAATTCTAAATTACACACTGCTAACGCCATCAGCTTACAGAACTCAGACTCCTCTCAGTCATGGAGCAGCAGCCAATCAAACTCATTGGAAAAGACATTGGGGAGGCTCTCAATACTCTTACTCTTTTGGATCAAAAATATATTTTGGATCAGAAAATCCATTTTGGATCCTAAATTCCATTCTTTTTTTCAATCAAGATCTATTTTGGATCAGAAATCCACTTTGGATTATAAATCCATTTTGGATCAGAAATCCATTTTGAACCCTAGATTCAATTTTTGAATCAGAAACTTTGATTTTAAACTTGAAATCCATTTTGGATCAGAAAATTCATTTTGGATCAGAAATCCATTTTGAATAAAGATCCATTTTGAACCATAATCCATTTTTGATTAGAAATCCATTTTGGATCAGATATTCATTTTAGATCCTAGATTCTATTTTTGAATCAGAAATGTGATTTCGAACTTGAAATCTATTTTGGATCAAAAATTAACATTTTTTGGTTTTTAGACCCCTTGATCTGATTTTGCGACCCAAAGTTCAGAAAGAAGTTGATACCCTATTGATTGGAGAGATTTAAGAGGAAAAACTTTTACTATTAGAGCCGCTGGAGGCTAGAAGAGAGCACGTGGATTTTCTAAGGATGATCAATCAAAATCGGATAAAATTGTTGATGCTAGTTGACTCTAAATGCCAAAGAGGCCAAATAGCAATCCAATACTCATCTATTAGAAAGTGATAGAGAACCAGAGGGATGGGCCCACTCACTTAAATGACCCTGATTTCACGGTGTTTGAAAATAACAGAAAAAGTCTCATTCAACATTGCGAGCGAAGCGAGCTACGTTTACATTTTGTAAATTCAAATAATTCAAATATGTAGATAGATAAGGGTTTATTTCCTACAACTTATAGATAATGTATACATACATATTACATAACATAATGAAATAATCAAAAAAATAAGTGTGGAAAAGGGTAAACGGGGACCACAACAGTGGGAATTAATCCCGTACCACAAGTCACAGGTCCTGGTGGTGGTGGACCTGTGGAACGCAGCGCGCGCTAAAGGGGGAGGGAATTTGGGATCAGGTGTCTCTAGTCTTATTACTACTTATTTTTATTTTCAATTTTGAATTGATGAAATGTCAGATTTTTTGATTTGATGTGTAGGCTTTGCTAATTTTTACCAGATCCGTAAGTAGTGTAAATGACAAGTATTCAATGTTGATATGGGGGGCATGGTGTCCAAATTGCATTGCATTTAGAAAGGTTATGTTTGAGATGGACTATGAGCAGCTTGTAGACCTATGGATGCATTTTTAAAAGATACTGATTTGTGCTAATATGTGTAACATAATATGTGTAACATAATTGGGAGATAAAACTAGTTCTTTTAGGTGAACTGAATGCAGAAATCAATGCATGGCTGTGTTGGAATTTGTCTGCTGTGCTAATTGCTAAAATATTTTAGTCTAGTGTCCTAATTAGATGAAGGTCAAGGAATTTGCAGAATAAACTTTTTGGAGTTTTCATGATTTATGATTAAGTATCTGAAATTCATGACTTCGGCTAATTTATGTATTTATGTTTTGTTTAACATCTTTTTGGCTTTTTCAAGAGTGAAAATCTTATCCTGAGGGTCTTTAGGGGCTTCTTTAGGGGGTCTAACAGTCTCCCAAGTTATTTTTCCTTTAGCTTTTTCTTTCAGAATCAGATCTGTGCCAGTTTGAATAATTCGAGTTTTGCTGCCAGCTTTTCGTAGTTCATAGGCTAATTTTTCAAGCTCAAAACTCTTCTCCAGGAGAGAAGAGGGGACTTCACGGCTAATGCTAACTCTGGCATAGTCTGATGCTTTCAGATTTGGGACTTTCCCGAAAAGGTCAAAAACTTGCCTCTTATTGGCAAGCTTGACCTTAACAAGACCTGTTTTTGCATTGCTTTTCCCTTTTTTAAATCTTTGAACATCAATGATGTTCACATCGGCTTTAGCAGCCTCAAAGAGGCTGGTAACTAATTGTTCAGTTTGGGGGAAATTTTCCCTTTCATCGTCTTTGACATCTTTGTGGTAGGCCAAGCCTCTAATAATGATGCTGCTAGAGACCATTTCGGTCTCTATTTTGATTACTGTGGCTTTGAGGGCTTGGACCTCATCATTGAGGCCATTGAATTCTCTAACTAGAGGTTCTAAGACCTCAGTTCTTTTGTCTAATCTTTCAAGTATGGCAAACATGGCAACCAGCAGCTCAGGTTCTTTAATTGTCATATTATCGATTCTTTCTCTGATTGCTGAGGTTTTTGCTAATTCACTTTCTTTGACTGGCGTAGTAACGCGTTGTCTTTTGGGGGTTGGGGCTTTGGATGGGCTAGAACTCATTTTTCTATTCGTTTTTCTATACTTGAAAAGATAACTGATAACTTACAATTTGATGCTCTAGGACTAAAAGCTGCTAAGTCAAGAAATTACTCACATGCTAGGAAGAGACGTCTGCCTAAATAGCATGAACGCAACTAATCAACCAAAGGTTGAAGCAAAAAAAAAAAAGACGAGGTTTGCTTTTTAACTTGACTAAGGTAACTTCATTCTGGAGCTGAATCTGGAAAGAGACTGAAGACATCGTTTTGACGGTTTTGGCCCAAAAAATATGTATTTCGGCATGGATTTTTCCATTACCAATATTGAGAAGCAGGCGATCAAAAAGACCAAGTTAACTTGGACTGCCCTAGGACTCACTAGAAGGGTCCCTGAGGGTCCTGGGGTCCATTTAACAACAGTGGTCTGAATGGGTCTGCATGAGTCTGCAGTGTTTAGAAGGGCTCCTTTTTTACCTTTAGTACTCTACCAGGTTTTACCCGGTTGCTCCCGGTTGTTGGTATATGATTTTCCTATGTGGTCACATTGTTTGAATACTACCCAAAATGTCGCATTTGAATTTTTGAATTTTCCACCAATTTTTTCCTATTAAAACTGACCTGTCTGGATCACTGTTTGACCGCAAGCTTCAGGTTTTCAAAAACTCGCCAAAATGGACCAATTTTGGGATTTTTAATTAACTTTTGTCCACTCAAAATGTAAACCTAGCTCGTTTCGCTCGCAATGTTGAATGAGACCTTTTTCTGTGATTTTCAAACACCGTGGATTAGTGACTTTTTTGGGCCGATTTCCAACGCTGTGTGTATATTTGCTCTAAAGTAGGACTGCCAGGTTATGCCTAAATCGTGAATATCGTAAAAATTTGCACGAAAAAGTCATCAAGATTTACGACTTTTTTCACTCTCTCTTCAAAACATCTCCATTTCTTTGGAAAGAATTTCAACTTGACCTTTTTTGTTTAGTATCTGCAATGCTGATAATTTGGCCCCATTTGTGAGCTGTTTTGTAAAATGGTTGTCACGCCCTCAGCCCATCTCTCAACTTCTTAAGAACGTTTCATTTCCAACGCTAATTCACGACCTAGGAAAATTGTTGCATTTAATCATGCCGCACGTACCACTATCATCATCAGCTCACAGAGGAATTTCATCAACAAAACGCCAGGAAGAACAAAAAGTAGTCTTCCCAATCCACAAAGAACCCTCGTCCCAATTTTCATCGACAAATTGCTTTAAAACTTCAGAACTCTCTTGAAACTTCTTCAAGTCATAATGCCTCTTAAAAATCAAATTGTTTTCGGCTTTAGAATTATCCCTCAGGGCCTTATAAAATCATTATCATCCTGAGCGAAGGAACGGTGATAATGATTTTATTATTTCATTGTGCCACACTTTTGATCAGAGCGGGGACTAATTTTATTATTCATTGTCCATTTGGGTGCTAATGTATCATTCAAAACGATAAAACTTGAGTTGACGACCCGACTTTCCTGCAATAAATCCAAGGCCTTTCAAGACAATTTTACGAAGTTAAAGGTTTTAAAAGGCATAAATTGGTTTGTCATTGTCCAAGCAAATTAACTATTGACCTTTTCACATTCATAAGTAAACTAGTCAAAATTCAAAATAAGGAATGAGACATTTTCCAAGCAATTTTGGTTTGTCTAAGATCGTTATAAAGTGTCGAAACCAAAAGTGGTTTTGATTGTGTGGTTTTCAGAGTCGATGAAAATGGTTAGTCCCTTGCAACGCAGGGTGAAAATTCTTGAATGGTAGCTTGTCTTCGCATCTCCTTGGGCAAATCATCATCATCACTTCTCAACAAGGAGATGATGAAGACATCACAACGTGTTATTACTAAGCCTCAGCCTAGCTGAGCTGCTCCTCTCAACTGCACAATTATAATATAAAATGGCTCCAAGAACCATCACCTTAGAAAATTCTCTTCTGGTATTCAAATGAGGTGCGAACTGCCAGGCAGCGAAATTGCGGGTAAACGCTCACATAATTATGCGAAGATGACTTTTCACCAAATTTTCAACTACGTAGCAACTGTTAGAAAATTACTTTAAAAAGTCTCATTGAACTTTGTTTATCTTTTTATTTGAATTTTCTTGCCAAAAATCTACATTTTCCTTTCAGATTTCACAGTGGTAAAAATCCCAAAACAGTAAAAAATTGAGTATGAATTTCGAATTGAAAAAAAAAAAATGAGACTTTTTGAGATTTTCAACCACCTTGGAAATTCTTAGGGTGCTTTACTGTTAGACTTTGTGTATTTGATTTATGAGGCCTCGTTTAATACACACCTTTGAGTAGTGCCTATCTTCAAATGCATCTAGTGAAATGCACCACTTTGCACCTTGTTAAAACCTTATTACAATTCTTTCATTCCACTCAACCTTTGCACCTTTAAAGAATGGCATTTGGTTGTTTGTTCAATACCTATCCCTTTAAATTGTGAAAAATATGAACGACTCGCAATCCGTCGCCTTCGGCGACTACTTGCGAGGCCTACCGGCGGGAGCCTC
>LT727915.1:621618-653481 GCA_900157175.1 Oithona nana | reverse complement strand
CGCTCGGCGCTTCGCGCAAAACACTATGAGCTGTAACACCATAAAGCTGAACAGCCTCCAACAGCCTCGGAGGCCGCGGAGGCCAACCTCCTAGCGCCTAAAACCACCGCACCCATGAGTCGAGGCTACATGCCAAGTTTCAACCTCCTAGGTCAAAGGGTGTGGCTTCCTATAGAACGTTTCCAACAGTACAGAATAAGGGGACCAGTAATATATATGTAGATTTAAAAATTAGAATTATTTCCTATTTTTTTTTCTTTTTTTTTTTTTTTCAATTTACTATTTATTTTATTTTATTTTTTTTTTAATTTTTTCAATTTACAAATTTTTTTTACCTTTTTTTTCTTTTTTTTTTCAGACAACTGAATTTTTTCAAAATTCGTCATTTCAAAAGAATTTTTTTTTTTAAGTTTGATTTTTAATTTTTTCCTAAAATCACTTTTTCAACCCTGAATTTTGACCAAATTCTAATTTCGAGCTTCTGATTTTTTTTTAGATTTACCTTTTCACCACCTGAATTTAAAAGGAATGAAAATAGATGAAATCACAAACAAGTTGAATAACGTACCAAATTGTTGATCAAAAGACCGGAGCTTTAGTGCAAAACTGCAA
Organism: Oithona nana; assembly: GCA_900157175.1. Lineage (NCBI taxonomy): Eukaryota > Metazoa > Arthropoda > Copepoda > Cyclopoida > Oithonidae > Oithona > Oithona nana. Next base: position 652,869 of record LT727915.1, on the reverse strand, counting down.
AAGTGAGTTATCAATTTTATTTAATACTGTTTTATCTGAGGAGAGAGGAGGATGCAGTGGTGCGGCGCAGCTCTCCTAGCGCAAAAAAAAAGATATAAATGCCAAGCTTTGTCGGAATTGCAGTTGTACTATTGTTTGATAATGGATCAATGTTGAGTAGTCCGGAAAAGGGGCAAATGGATGACCATTACTCACTGCATTGAAAATTACACTCTATCTGTGACACATCTCTTGTTGTAAGCTTCTGAAATTGGATTGAGCTGCTCTACACTAGTGCATTTTCCAGAACTGAATGGATACTTATCAGATATTTTTTTTTGCATGAGTCAGAATTAGACAAAAAACTGCATTGTCGGTACAAAATTGTGTCAAAAATGATGGAAAATTCAAATATTTGTCGTTAAATCGAATACGGGTGAAAAACTTTTTTATTCATTTTTAAACTTGGAAGACAAAAATGCTCAGATGTCAAAATCAGTAAAGAAACTTTTCAATACTTTAAAAATGTATGTAATTTAGCTTATAAAAACAGATTCAAAGTATTTAAAAGTATTTTTACTGATTGCCACATTTGCGCATTTTTGTCTTCCAAGTACAAAAATGAATAAAAAAAGTTTTATGAAAATAAATGAAGCTCTCTTCGTTGGTAACTCAAATTGAATGAGTTTTCAAGAGTTGAATGGTGGTGATGATGCGTGGGAGCCAAGGAATTGGTGGTCAACAAATTGTCGGAATTACTGTCCCAAACCTCAAGAACAAGGAGAAGTGATAAACAAGCCCAGATAAGATTGGCTTGACACATTCCTCCCCATCATTGTTAGGTTACAGGGTGTCCAACCAGAAATGGTCACCACTACTGTTGTCAATAGGGGTTGACTTTTATGGACTCTGAACTGCTGGCAAGCCAACTTCAAGGACTATAGCAGCTGCTCGCTCGACACAAAACTGATGCTGTGAAATGCAACTCAAAATGCAACTCAATCAAAGTCTCGTAAATACTCACAATGGGGTCTTTGAGCCCCCTAAATCATCTCTTAACTACAAAATGGGGTATTCAAAATACGTTTTATTTTATCCTACCAAATCGTAATTTTTGACCCTTTTTTACGCAGAGAATACACTGCTGTGTAAACTTGAAAACCTTTGATATCTAAAAAGTAAAAAGGTCAATTTTGATTTTCAACATTGACTTCACTGCATAAAAAAGGGTAAAAATCTTCGATGAATAGTCGAAAAAATATGCCTTCGTTTTTAGACTTTTTTGGTGATTTTTAACCACATTATATCAGGACATATGATACAGAGTGTCCTCAAATCGGCTTTTTAAAAGTTTTCCTGGGTGGCCAATTAGAGAAGGGTCGACACTAACACGTGCTAAATGTGCGTGTCATTTCTACTCGACTAGAGTCCATGATAGAAGTAAGAGGCCAGCGACGGACAGATGCTTTGGGACACACTAGTGCTATCAATTTTGTCCCCCTGCTGTGCCGGACCAAAAGAGCACTGAATCATTTCTCAATTTGTAGCCATTTTCCAGCAATAAATGAACATCATCAACGGGGTCATAGAGTCGATGCTATTTCTACATCTTTTATCGATTTTCAGAGTTGTACAACTAACTAAAAAGATTCACAGGGGTTGAAAATCACTCAAAAAGTCTTAAAACAACATTACGAGCAAATTTTCATTTTCGCCTATTAATTCCTAATTTTTGACCTTTTTTGTGCACGAAGTCAATGTTGAGAATCAAAATTGACCTTTTTACTTTTTTTAATATCAAAGGTTTTCAAGTTTACACAGCAGTGTATTCTTTGCGTAAAAAAAGGTGAAAAATTACGAATTGATAGGCGAAAAATAAAAGTTACGAATTTGAATTCAGATGTTATTTTTGCATCTTTTATCGATGTTTTAAGGTTGTAAATAGGTGTCCAAAGTCAAAATTGTATTGAAGGAAAAAATCACAACACACATTTTAAGACTTTTTGGTGTATTTTACACATTGTGGTGATTATAAATTCAATGGTTCACTGTAAGAAGTGGACAAAAAAGAAAACAAATTGCCCTCCATTTTCACTTTTTAGGACCCTTTTTGGTCACTAAAGCCCTCTAAGATCTCGATGATATATCAGATAAGGTTGCCACAAAAAAAAGTTTGCGTGATGCAAAGCAATAAGATTATTGCATTTTGCTTGGCTAACAGCGCAACACATTTTCTTTTGGCGGGAAAATCTAGAGAAAATTATAATTAAACCATTTATGTACATTGAGGCCCGAAGGGCCGAGGTAGCCAATTTTTTTCCTTTTTTGAACTCTAAAACTTTGGTTTTTCAATAAAATATTATTGCTAATGCTTGGATTTGAACCCGCAACCTTTTATTTTTCACCTATCAATTCGTAATTTTTGACCCTTTTTTACGCAGAGAATACACTGCTGTGTAAACTTGAAAATCTTTGATATTTCAATAGTAAAAAGGTCAATTTTGATTCTCAACATTGACTTCACTGCATAAAAAAGGTCAAAAATTACGAATTGACCAGGGACCAAAAATATATCTTTTTATTTTATTTTAGGAGGTTGCCATCCATTCAGACATTTGGTTTAATGACCCATTCATTGACTATTTGAAAAATCCAGATCTTTATCATGGAAGTAAACAAAGTGAAGTGCTGCCATTAAAGGTCAAAAATGTCCTCTCTTTCCAACAAATAAGTCTCTTTAGACTGACTCTTCAGCTGCCTTGTTGCCCATTGTTATTGGTCACTTTTGTGCACTTCATTATATTGACATTTTTACACAACTTACCCATTGTGATATTGTAACTAAAGTTCTGAAAAATGGTTCAAATACTTACTCTTGTGTTTGCTACATTGATTTTCAAAAGGACAACCACAGTGTTTGAAAATCACCACAATAAAGTCTTATTTTGAAAAGTTGTGGGTTCGAATCCCTACATTTCCAAAATATTAGGATCTGAACCCTCAACCTTTAAATGATTGGATTTGAACCCACAACTTATTTAAGTAATTTTAATAATTAAAGTTGCGGGTTCAAATCCTGACATTGGCAATATTGCATAAAAAATCTGTGGAAATGACAGGATTTGAACCCGCAACTTTTCAAAAAAGAACTTCTTGTGCTGTTTTGCAAAATGTTTTTTAAAAAAGTTGCAGGTTCGAATCCCCCTAAAACCCAAATACTTACCCTCAAAAATGCATAATTTTCCTTCACAGATTTTGTTCAAAATGACACCTCTCAATCATTTTCAACTGAAAATTACAAGTGACAAAGCGGAATGTGTAAAATGTCATCATTATTGACGGGAATAGCGGCCGCTGCCGCCGGCCGGCCGCCCTAACAAAATGTCACCAAAAGGAAAGGAGACGGTTTTGGCGGAGAAGAAGCCAGAGATTTTTTCTCTACTGCTGTCTGTATTTAGATGTCACATGTGTTATAAGTTGGGTCGTTGCTTTCGCAGCGGGTCGCCATTCAAAATTAGCTTCGCCATTCAGCGTCGAGCGACGCTGCTGCTGCCGCGCAGCAGCCGCGCAGCCCCCAGCCTGGTGTGTGTGTCATTCTTAACAACTCCATTATTATATGGGACAAGTCTATTAGAAACTCAAAATTCTAAGTAGGGTCAAATATTTCTGATTAGCTACCTCACACTGTGTTAAAAAACTAGAAAAATGTCTCATCAAAGGACCTCAAAAGACCTCAAAGGTCCTCAAAGAATCTCGAAAGACCACAAAGCACCTCCAAGGACATCAAACGACATCAAAGGACCTCGAATGACCTCAAAGGACATCAAAGGACATCAAAGGTCCTCAAAGAATCTCGAAAGACCTCAAAGCACATCAAAGGACCTCGAAAGACCTCAAAGGACATCAAAGGACCTCAGAGGGCCTCAAATGACCTCAGATGACCTCATAGAATCTCAAAGGACCTCAAAGAACCTCACAGGACCACAAAAGACCTCAAACGATAAAAGTTAGCGAACGGTAAAGGCTTTTCCGGAAGTCCCCAAATTAAGCAAAAAACGAAGGTGCCCTCCCAAAAATGAGTTCAAATGAATTTTGAATGCTTATTGTGATTGAAACCATAACAATGAAGGCATTCAGAATTAGACTATAATTTCATGGGGATAACATTCCAATGGTGATAATTCAATTATTATGATAGTATTCACATTCCATGAGATCAGTGAAAAGGACAGTAATCCGCTCTCCTCAAAGTGCTAGCGCTCCTATCAATTTTCCTCAGCACGAGTTCTCAGCACAATTGCGTATACATAAAACGTCTCTCCTTTGTGTCACATTGGTTGAAAATGAAAATTCCCCAAAAAGTCGTATTTATTGGACAAAAAAAGGCCATTTGAGGCTAATGAGGCCAATTGAGGCCATTTTAGGCCAAGTAGACTATTTGAGGCCATTTGAAGCCATTTAAGTTCGTTTGAGGTCATTTGAGACCATTTGAGGCTATTTGAGGCTGTTTGAGACCATTTGAGACCATTTAAGTCAATTTGAGGCTATTTGAGGCTATTTGAGGCCATTTGAGGCCATTTGAAGCCATTTGAGGCCATTTGAAGCCATTTGAGGCCCTTTGAGGTCAATTGCTGTTATTGTTAAGGGCCTTCCGGAAAACGCCATTTCCGCTCCCAACTTTTTTAAAAGTAAATGAGACTTTTTTGGAAAGATTCTGGCTCCGTAGCTGTCCAATTAATTCAAGTTGAATTAAGTTTTTGAACTGAAGTTTGAAGGCAAAATATTCTAGATTTTATCGTCACTTAGGCTTCAGCGTTTCAGTCCTCTTCTGCTCCAAGATCTGGACGACGTGAACAACGTGACTTCTTCTCTTCTCTGCTCGTTAAGAACCAAGTATCAACGTTTAACAGCTACACACTGTTCCAAAAGTCTTTATTTTGTCCAAAAGAGTTCAAAATCTTCGAAAAAACTTCTTAGGGTGACTTACTTTCTACAGATTAGGGTGGGTTGAATTTTGAAGAAGGCCTCCTTTCTTAGTTTGACATACCTTACTTAGTTTGACATACCTTTCTTAGTTTGACAAATCTTCCTTAGTTTGACATACCTTTCTTAGTTTGACATACTTTCCTTAGTTTGACATACCTTCCTTAGTTTGACAAACATACCCATTTTAGTTTGACATACCTTCCTTATTTTGACAAATCTTCCCTAGTTTGACATACCTTCTCTAGTTTGATATACCTTCCTTAATTTGACATACCTTACTTAGTTTGACAAAAAGTCTACTTTTTGGACAAAAATTGGACTTTTGACATAGTGTGTTTTAGCTCAGCATTCCTTTTACAAAAGAGAGTGTAGAGCTATCTGCTTCTATTACAAAATTAACCCACCTTGACATTTATGAGCCCCTCATACATTATTATCAATTCCAGACAGACAAGCAGATCTGCATGCAATCATCAAGTCCCATCAAAAGAGAACAAATTACAATGCTTTGCAAAGGAATTTTTCCACAAAATCCGAAGAATTGAAGACATAATTTCATTTTCAATCACTGTGTTTAAAAATGATTGAGAAATGTCTCAAGTTCAACTTTTATGACTTTGGACATCTATATGACTATCAAAGTGAGTTTGCTTCGTTCATTAACGTCCATTTTTAGGTCAATTAGTGTACTTACATTTCTTAACTAAGGTCCATTTTCCAGCCCTCGAATTAACTGCGAATCTTTGTGTTTGGACACCTTTTTTAAGAGTACTAGTATTAGGGTTTGCTTCGCTTAAATTATGTCCATTTTTAGATCAATTAGTGTACATTTCTTAATTTAGGTATATTTTCCAGTCCTCGAATTAACTGTGAAACTTTGGGTTTGGACACCTATTTTTTATGAGCATTAAAATTCGTTACGTCCAATAATGTTCATGTTTAGATCAATTAGTGTACACTTCAAATCGTATATTTTTTTTTGGTGAAAAGGAGTCAAACAAAATAACGAAAAACATTCCAGAGGACATTCCAAACGTTTAAATAATCACCTTTAGGTCTTCTGAAGCTCATACTCGTTTTTTTCTTACAGTCAAAAATGGTCACCTTTTGATGATCATAGGTCTTTTGTCGTGTTCCCATTTGTTAAAAGGGATCGTTTTCCAAGCCCCAGGGGTGCTGAAATAATAAATATAAGTTCTTCTTCTCCGCTACAACGCGAGATGTTGTAACAAAGAGCTGATTACATTATTAGCACATTTTTGCCGTAAATTCTGAGGAGCGAAAAAATCTAAAGATGATAACAATCGCCATGGAAATTCTAATAAAAACCTCTTCATTTTCTATCAAATTGTACATAAATCAAAAATTGAATTTTCGTCCAATTTTGTTTGAAAAAAAATCTTGAAATTAATTGAAGAATTATTTGGGATTCTGGCGGGATTCGAACTCTCATTTTTGTAATCAAATCTTCAGGTGTTTAATTATCATCCATTTTTTCCATTTACGGATTTTCTTCCATGAAGTAGTGGACATTATTATTACTTTTTTAAGGAATTTTGGTAGGATTCGAACACACAACTTTTTCATTTTAATTTCATCCTCCATTTTTTCCATTAATGGATTTTCTTCCATTAGTCAGTGGACATTAGTACTTTTTAGGGATTTTGGTGGGATTCGAACCCACAACTTTTTCATTTTTGACTTATCTATCTGAGATTTTGGTGGGATTCGAACCCAAAACTTTTTCATTTTTGACTATTCATCCATTTTTCCATTAATGGATTTCTTCCACAATGGACATTAATTCTGTTTCTTTGAAATACCAGACATAAATGATTAATTTGAACTTGTTGCTTGAACATTTGCACTTCGTTCATCATATGGAACTGCAATACAACAAAAGAATGCAACAGAGGAGAGAAAATGAATTGTTCAGTTAAGCAACAAGAGGCAGCTGCTGCTGCATGCTCATAATTGACTTTTGGTAATTGGATCCATCCAAAGTCTTTAAAGCCAGATGCTCCATTTTCTTCATTCAACTCTCATTCAACAGCTTTTTGGGTGTAACAATATGTCAAAACGAAATAGAATGTTGGACCCTCTGACCCAAAACCAATTGGGCCATCTATAACCTCAACTAAAACTAAATATGCTCTAACTTGACCTAACTAACATAACTAAACTCACCTAAACCTAACTTAACTAAAAACTCACCTAACCTAACTGTAAAATCACCTAAACCTAACTATACCCTAACTTGGCCTAACTATAACCTAACTCACAAAAACCTAACTTAACTATAAACTCACCTAACCTACCTATACCCTAACCTGACCTAACTATAACCTAACTTAATAACTATAAACTTACCGAAACCTAATTATACCCTTACCTGATCTAACTATAAGCCTACCATAACTTAACTATAACCAAACCTTACCTTACCTATCTGTCAATAACCAAACCTAACCTAATTATAAACTTACCCAAACATAACTATAACCTAACCTAGACAAACTATTAACTCACCTAACTATACCCTAACCTGACCTAACTATAAACTCACCTTAACCTAACTCTAGTCTAACCCAATCTAACTATAAACTCACCTAACTATAACTACCTCACCTAACTAAGTACATAACAAGATTCAAGATAAGTAAGTCAGTAGCAAAAGTGGCAAAAGCATTGTTGAACAAAAAACGAAGGTGTCCTAAATAAGTAAATAGCTCGCTCCGCTCGCTTTCTCTGCCCCCCAAAGTAATATGTAATTGAATAGGGTCACAGTGTATTATGCCGCAGGAAATCAATTAGTTCTGAGAGTATTGAAAAGTTATGGGAAAAAGACTGATTTGTTCAAAGCACTTTGAAAATGAGCCATGAGTTGAGAGTTTAAAGCAGGATGGAGGAGGCTTTGGTTTGGTATATTTTGACAGACAAAAAGCGTATTAATTTGTATGCTGAGTGTCTTGGAATGTGATGAATGCTTAGCACTCGAGCAAGACACCCTTCATGCAAATGAAGACATATACAAAAATGACTGATTAGGAATGCTTAACATTGCATTTGAAGCTCCAACGTCAATTCCGCTGTGGGTCCATCAATTTTACTTTTGACTCATTTGTCTTTCAAAAATGAATTTTTCAGTGGTTTGAAAATGGTTTTCAAAAATCTCCTTCTTTGGCAAAATTAAGATATTTGAATTTTCGCGCCAAAAATTGACAAAATTGCTTAAATTCTTTTTAATGCTTTGGCCATTTTTGGCGTGAAAATTCAATCTTATTTTTTCAGAAAAAAAAATTGCATTTGAATTTTCACTCCAAAAATGGTGAAAATGAAGACATTTTCAAAAGCACCTTTCAAAAACTATGAAACCAGAAAATGAAGCAATTTATCAAATGGTTGTGCATTTTTGTTGCAATCATCTTTTGGTTTTTAGTCATGCTACTGGATGCCATTTGGCTGCAATCATGGCAACTTTAATTCAGATTACAGAACTTGTTAGGTTGTCTCTAGGGTGTCATAATCCAGACTGTAGTTGAGTATACTAGAGTCCCAAGAGAACACAAGACTTTCTGCACCCCTAGCAAAATTGTTGCGGTGGTTGTAAACAGACTCATCAACAAAGAGATTGGTTCATCATCTTTTTTTGTTGTGTGGAAATGTAGAAAATCTTCTACATCTGTCTTTTGCTAAAAATTCCCAGTGACAACAGACAAATTGGACTTAATTGTAAGCATAATTGGGAGATGAGGTTGTTTGATGACTAACGAGGCTTGAGAGAACTATGTTTTCATTTAGGCTACCAATTAGCGCAAATTTAGTGAGGAACCATCTTGATTCTTCCAGACACAAAAGGCAAAACAATGAAAAATTACGTGAGTTTTAAGAACTGCCAGATTACCATCTCTATTGTGGCTAAAAACAACTTTTTTGCATATCTGGATAATGGCAAAATGGAGAAAATGAAGCTTCATGAAATTGTAGGTAATTTTTCAGGTTGAAAGAAGAAACCCGAAACAAATATACGAAAAGAAGGTTGAAGGAAGTTAGGGAAGTCTTTTTCAAGTAAAAGGCACATTGTTTTGCTGCGTAAAGTCAATCTTCCTCATCTTGGAAACAAAACAAGATTTTTTGATCAAATCATTTTCTTTTTTACTGCTTTTTCTAAACGTATCATCACATCGATTTGGGAATGGTGTATATGGAGAGGACTGGGATGGGGGGAGCAAAGAAAATATTTGGCCAATGAATTTAATAACGGTTTGGTGTAGTGAGCTGCTGCCGTCATCATCGATGTTGTTGATGATGATGTTCTCATCATCAAATTCCATTCACCATTCATCATCTCAATCTATGAGCCATTATGAGCTTGCACACTGCTCAAGCAGAACCTAAAGCCAAACCAACACAGGCTGGTGCAGTTCAACATGATTACCATCATAATGAAGTCATCTGCTTTGCCAAACAATTTTCAATTTACACTTTGCGTTGTGAAAAGTCTCTCATCGAGTAGTCGTTTAAAACAAAGCAGTAAAAAAGAAAATGATTCAAAAGAAAAATCTTGTCTTGTTATCAAGCGCAGGAATCTTGACACTCCGCAGCAAAACAATGCGCCTGTTTGAACAAAAAGACTTCCATTTCTTCTTCCGATCTTCTTTTGCTAGATTAAAATCGCTTTGTCTCCGATGACACATACAACTCCATATTCTCAAGTAAACCTTAAATATAGTAGTCAGTGGCTGCAAAGTGGGTACACGTGCGCGTACATATGAGTCCAAAAAGTAGGGATAGATGACTCCTAGCAGCAAAGTTGATGGTTGATGAGGGAAATAGGGTCCCAAACCATGCATAACATTGGAGAAGAAAGCAGATGAACATCATTGCTACTCTGCAGAGGCTGAGCCATGGTTGGATGGGAGATTAGATGGGCTTGCCAGGAAATTGCATTGAGGCCCATTACCCTCACTTTGATGGGAATGGGGCGCCATTTATCGACTGCCTTCTACGGGTCACGGGATATTTACTCCTATCTTTCAGTCCCTAAAGTAAATTGGCCAATGATGGGAAACACACGGTATTATCAAATGGAGAGGTTGCGAGTTTTTTCAGTTCTTGGGAATCTTTTGCAAATGTATTATTATCTCTGTGAATGATAGTATGTAATAAATGTTTTCGGTTTTTTGGGGGCTTACTCTAAGGTATCAAATAAGTATTAATCCGCCATGTGAAACAACATCGGAATTTATGTTGTGACGAGACGAAATTTTTTTTGGGCCAAAATTCAACGCAAATTAGAATGAACATAAAACAGTGAATTTAGAGACATCAATAAAAACAACCAGAAAATGATTACAAGCAAAGCGAGCTCACATTGTTTGAAAATCACTCAAAATGGCGCATTTGAATTTTTGTCCTATTAAAACTGACCTGTCTGGTAACACAGTTTGACCGTTAGCTTCAGATTTTCAAAAAGTCGCCAAAATGGACCATTTTTGGCATTTTTACTTAACTCTTGTCCAAACTTTACTCGCAATGTTGAATGAGACTTTTTCTGTGATTTTCAAACACCGTGCGAGCTACGTTTATTTTCTGAGTAACTTTCGTTTGCAACAGATCAAGTATACATTGGGAATCTCGCAACCTTTCTCTAGCCCCATTCTCGAATTGAAGACATCGTTCCGGATTCCGGAATCTAATTCATCCACAAAGGTTATCAGCCAAGGAATTCGGGATAGACATTGCCACAAAATCTCCACGTCCATTCTTCAATTCTGTGTTTGACTTTATCCATTTGCAAGAATTGATGTCACCATTGAACTGGGATTTGTAGATTTCTTTGCTGCTGCCGTATCCACCTATAGCGTAAAGGGTCTTCTTATCTGGAGATGAAACCATTTGAAATCGATATTTGGAAACAGGCAAGTCAAAGTCATCTCCTAAAAAGTAAAGAAATTACGTTTACAAAAATCTGTATTTTTGCTACTAAAAATTGATTTTTCAGCATTTTTTTTTTTTTTTTTTGTGAACGGCAAAATGGAATTTGCTTCTTTAAAAAGCAATTTTTCTTATGTAGTAATTTATTTAGCAAATTGGAGAATCGTTGCTTAAAAGAAGCCGTTTTTATTTTGCCGTGGACAAAAAAATGCTAAAAAATCAATTTTTAGGAGAGCAAAAATTCAGATTTTTTTAAAATGAATATCGAGAAAGAATTTTTATGTTTTCACCTTTTTGCCAACCTTGTCCAGGATTGGTTTTGTCAAGGATCTCCGTTGATTTCCAATTAGTTCCGTAACCACGGTAACCACCAGAAACTATAATGTACGACTTTCCATCAACTTGCAATTCTCCACAGGCATGACAATCTCTAGCAGTCTTCAAGCTTGGTCCATTTGTTAATTGATTTGATTTGACATCGATGAAATAGGTTTCACCTCTTCTTCTTGAGCTAGGGTGTCCCAACAAGTTTGGATTGAGTTTCTAGTGGACGACCGATAGTCGGATTTTGACTATCGGCCGATACCGATACAATCGGCCAAAAGCCGATACTATCGGCCGATTGTATCGGCCGATTATTTACTAACAAAAAACATAGAATTTTAAGCACCTTTTATTTTGAAGCAGTACTGACTTGTACTGAAAATTGACATGCTTGAAATTTTCTATGCATTTTAGGATTTTTTAATGTGTTTCCTTTTGAAAAAAAAACTTTGTTCAATTTTTTTTCTTAATTTTTTTACTGTTTCTTCAAATTTTTTTTTGAAAATCCATGTTTTTTGTCTGAAAGTATCGGCCGATACTTTTGGAAAAACCGATTATCGGTATCGGCCGATACTATCGGCCGACTATCGGCCGATTAATCGGCAAAACGATTAATCGGTCGTCCACTAATTATTCTGAAGAATATGGTTATTCTGTAGAATCTGAAATANTTCCAATGAAGAATTGTAGTTGGTCCCCAAAGGTCTTTAATCCAGCACATTTGACGTGGCAAAGCAACAGGGCATCTTCAAAATTAATTGAAGTAATATTGCTCTGAAAAACAACCAATGGAACAGATTTGATTACTATAGTAGCTAAAAAAACAAAACTTACTGAATCACAATTAAAGTTGTTTTTCAATAACTCAACACATCTCTGTTTTAGTACAATTTGGCCATGTTTCTTCAAAACTGCATAGTGTTCCATTGTGATTTGGCCTTTCTTCAATTCCTCCATGTTCCTTACAAAGTCTTGGTTGCCAGATCCTACTGAAAAGGCAGATTTGACCATATTGGTCAGTCCAATGACCATATTGATCTCATCCAAAGACAATCCAGAGCTGGAGTTAATGCGAAAGCATTTTTTGATTTTAAAACTGATGACTTGAGTCATGGAAAAGAGAATTCTGAAGATTCTTTGAACAAAATCTGATTGATGTCCTTCAGATTCATCTGGTTCTTGGAAGCCAATGTCCAGCTTCAAGAGACTGTTCATCTGTTCTTCCAATCCTTTGATCTTCTTTAAATCTTGCAGTCTTTTGTAGTCATTATAGAGCCAATGATCAGTTGAGAGAATCAGTTTCAACAGGAACAAAGCATTTAGCAAGGGCGGAAAATGACCTTCATCAGCAAAAGAATCCAAAAGATTGTAGAAAGATCCTCGAATAAGTAGTTCATCTTCTTTGATCAGGATACCATCCTGGTTGAATTCCACAAAGGAAATTTTCCTCGGCATAACCTCCATTCCTACAAAGAATAAAACAAGGATGTCAAATGCCTTAGAAGACATTACATCTGATGATGCTTACTTTCCAACATGTTGGTGTGGTACAAAGATGAGACCACATGCAGTTGATCAAATCCTGTGGGGGCAGTCAGATAATTGGCTAGTAGATACATGCCAAACAAAGGTACATTGTTGTTGAAGAGGAAAATCTGATCTGCTCTACAAAGACTTTGAAAGGTTCCGTCTTTCTCCAAAGTCTTCAGAGCCAAAGTTGAAGCTTGTTGAATGCAAGACATGACTTCATTTGAGTGTCTAGCTGGAATCCACTGGACACAATGACCATGACAAATAGATTCCAAAACACTTTCTTCCAAAACCATTTTGCTGACAGCTTCATCATAATTCTTTTGAATATTCCCAATCCAGGCCTGTTTGGCAAAGTGAAGCTTTTTTTCCTTTCTGTTTCTTGGTTGAGGGTTCACTTGTTCTACAAGAAGTTGATCTTTGTCTGCTTGGTGGTATATTCTGGCAGGTTTGATGCTGTCTTGAGTCATTCCCACTTCTTGACATTTTTGGAACTTGCAATATCTGCACAAGTATTTTCCTCTTTTGACAGCAAGATTACACTGTTGCTTTTCCCTACATTCATAGCTGGTGTAAATGTTCTGGCGAACAGAATCCACATAAAAGATCCTGCAGGCAGTGCAAACAACAAATCCTGTTGCTTGACACAAATAGGTGTAGTATGTTCTATTTGGTCTTTGACAAACCTTACAAGCACCTGAGTCAGGAGTTGTGGCCATCTTTCCACAACTGTGGTTATTCAAAAATAGGAAGAGCAACAGGTGAAGCCTACTCTCTTGTAGTTTCGTAATTTTGTACTATCATCCGCCATCTCTCTGAGCGCAATGAATGTCTCTGAGCTTTCTCATCCAAGTATACAAGAAAGCAGCATCTTCATTACTTTGGAGCCTTTAAATTAGGGCTTTGATCAAGTTCCTATCGTGAGCTTTACAAAATGGTATATAAGTTTGCTGTAACTTTTCTAGAGCCTGAGATATCAACACTTTTGTTAGAGTACTAGGTCACATTTATTCTCAAAGGAGTAGATGGCATTCCATGCAGTGAACTCAACGAATTGACTAACTTAGAATGAAACTAACCCTAATCATCAATAATGACCCTATTTAGTAGTGAAAAAACAAACAAAACATTCTTATTTTATAAGAAATTGATTCTGCCAAAACGGAATATATGAGCCACCCTGTAGAAGCTTTGATCAAGTGGTGACTGGTGAAAGCTCTCTTTTTGATAATGTGTCAATAAGACAGCCACTTCTCTCAGCTAGCAGCTTTCTAAAATGTGAAGAGTACATGTACAACAGTGTCAAGTAAATAATAGTTCAGATTGGGCCTTTGACAAACTGCACAGGATGTGGAATAAGTTTCATTTTCTTCCTGCACCATGGTCTTTAAAAGTGTTTTATCAATGTATCATTTGTCTAGTCCTCAATAGTTCCATTGGTTACGAGTGAGGACTTACCAAATGTCCTTATATTTAAAACCACTTGATTCTTTAACAGAAATGTAGTTCTCTAGAAACTAAAATAACTGAGGCATGCGCGCTTATGTAGCTAAATTGGCTTGTTTTCCACCCAGTGTATCCTCGCTCCGCTCGAATTTTCCGAAGATAGTCTTTGGACAATTACATCTTTTTGAAAAAACAAGACTGAAAATGTTTTTCAGATTTTTTTAAATCTTTGAAGTCTTAAAAGACCGCGATAATGTTTGAAAAAATGAGGATTTATTTCGAGTGGAGCTGAGCTCATCTGAGCGATTATTGGAAGACAAGCATAAGGTTTCTTTGATGCAAAATGTGTCACAAATTCTTCCAAAATATGTGCATACGAGATCTTTACTTTTATGGGAGCTCAGTATTATGGAAAGTTGATGCAAATGTTTCACAAATTCTACCAAAATCTGTGCATAAGAGATATGTATTTTACCTAATAAGGAGCTTTACTCCACTGCCCCACTAGACCACTCCACTCCCATTTTTGTGATGGTCCAACCCCAGTATCCTAATACTATGTACCCAACTAAACTTCTTCACGCTCCACTCGAACTCCAAAGTTTGCTATTGCGTAGCCATCTAACTTTAGACACCTAGACAATTTTTAAGATACAATTACACCTTTAGAATGTCCAAGTGTTTGACGAATGCTTTCTTGATGTTGTCCATGGTCCAAGTCACACTGACAAGTTGCGTGAATTCATTTCATATCGTTGCGTAAAAGTGTTCGGACATCAAGAAGATTTATCAAATAAAGAGATTTTTTATCCAATTTTTACTCAATTTTTTTTTTTTTTTTTTCATTTTTTTAAATCTAAGATTTTTTGTCTTTTGTCACAATTTCTTGTAAACTTCCCGTCCTTTTGTCCATTATAATTTTGGAAAAGAAAGGTTTTTGGGTCACAACATCCTGGTACAATTTTTTGGCATAGACTTGAGGATCGCTAGAACGGTTGTCATCATTGATGTAAACAAACTTGATGAAGGGCATAGATTTTTGATGTTTTCTTTGGAGTATTTCTTGCAAAGCTTTTTGGAATTTGTAAGTGAGAATTTTTTGCTGAAATGAATCTTCAAGCTTTCCTAAAGCAGATTTGAGACACATTGGAAAATCGTACAAAACTGTTTCGTGATCGAATCCTTTGTAGACTCGAAAAACGTTTGGTTTGATGGGATGTCGTCTTTTGCTGCCGTAATCTTGGATAGGAACTTCACGAAACTTGCAATCTTTCTGTAAAAAAAACAAGACTGAAAAGATTTTCAGTCCATAAGCGCGATCTCTATATGGACAATATTGACAATGTGGACGAGATTGACAATTGGTCAAGAATGACAATAAGGACATGACAGACAGTTTGATTAATAGACGAACCAGGTAATAATTAATTAACCAATTAATTAATTGAAATTATCATAAATACGGACAACTATGATGACCTGAGACATTTAAATAAGTAACGTTTCATGTAGAGAAATGACATAAACGACGCTTTGAGGATAACTGGAAAAGAAAAGACGATGGTAATACTTTCATAAGAAAGAATACCAACTGGAATTTTCAGTGATGATGATGAGTTTTATTTTCAGTTGTTTCTTCTTCGGCAACCAATTGTATACTGATTTAGAAAAAGTAAGAGTTTGTAGGTTACACAACGATTTTAAAGGACTGTATAGACTGTGGGACTGGGGGAAGTAATAAAAGTCAAATATTCATTTGTCTGAGTCCAAATTGTAAGTAAGACAAATGCGTTTGATTCTAATTGCGCAAAGAGAAACCTTGACTCAAATACCATCACATTTTTGGTAATAAAAAACACACATCAACTAAGAATTCACTTTGTTATCATAATTCATATTTTATGTGTAATAGTCTGACCAAACCCCCACCATGACCTATTATGCCGATAGGTCATCAAGAAGGAAGACTATTTTTGTCAAATCAGTTCAATCATTTGTTTTTGGATTTTTCGCATTTTATAATTTTTAGTTGCTTTTTATCGTTTTCTCGCATACTGTATGTTTCTTTTTGGGTTTTTTAGGGTTTTATGTTTTTTATCTATCTTTTGTAGTTTTTTCACAAAGCATTCTTAAAGTTATGTGTAAATATTTACAAATGGTTAAGACAGAGGAACTAGACGATGGACAGTCTTCTGTAAGATGTCACCATTTTCACCTCTAACATCCACTACCCTTACAACCCCATCTCGGCCAGGGTAGACAGCTGTGACTCTTCCAAGATTCCATTGATATCTTGGTAGGTTCTTGTCCATAACCAATACTTCATCATCAACTTGGAAATTCCTGTTATCTTGAGTCCATTTTTGTCTTGGTCCCAGATTAGGCAAAATCTCCTTAATCCATCTCTTCCAGATATTATTCAGAATATGCTGGATGAGTCTCCATCTTTCTTTTGGATTAAAGTCTTGGCTGTCAACAGTAGGAGGTAGAAATGATCCATCTAGTCTTCCATGAAGGAAGGATGCTGGGGTCAACGCGCGAAAGTCATTCAGATCATTGGTTTGATAACACAATGGTCTGCTATTCACTAGATCTTCAGCTCCAATGAAAGCATTTTGGAGTTCTGCGTCGGTAAACTCCACATCTTTGAGAGTAGCTCTGATGGCTCTCTTAGCACTCTTAATGAGACTTTCAAATACTCCACCCATGTGCGGCGCTTCAGGTGGATTGAATCTGAATTCAAATCCCTTTTCAGTTGAGTATTTTTCCAATTGCTCTTGATCTAGAGCTTGGATGAGTTTCTTAAGTTCTGTTTCAGCTCCTCTGAAATTAGTTCCATTGTCACTTGTCAATGTCTCAATTTTTCCTCTTCTTGCCATGAAATTGCAAAGACATTGGATAAAGCCATCTGTACTCAGACTATAAGCCATTTCGAGATGAACTGCTCTAGTCTCATTGCAAACAAAAAGACACAAGTATCGCTTCGCTTTAGACTTACCTCTTCCTTGCTTCGTCAAATATGCTCCACTAAAGTCCACGCTGCAGTGGGTAAAAGGGAGCATTGATCCATCAGTTCTTATGAATGGCAAGGGAGCCATTTTTGGTGGCTTTGGCATTCCAAAATTCATTTTGCACTGTCTGCAATTCTTCAATGCTTTCTTGATCTGTTGTCTTCCAGCAGGAATGCCTCATCCTGGATGGCCTCGTCCAGCATTGGCGGCCTCGCGGCCTCATCCTGGAGCCTCGTCCAGCATAGGCGGCCTCATCCTGGATGGCCTCGTCCAGCATTGGCGGCCTCGCGGCCTCATCCTGGAGCCTCGTCCAGCATAGGCGGCCTCATCCTGGACGGCCTCGTCCAGCATTGGCGGCCTCATTCTGGACGGATTAGTTCCGACGCAAAACAATAGGGGGCGCGCGCATCGATTTGTTGTTTTGGGAGTCAAATGGTGTCGATATATCCTATTGAGTACTTGTTGATCTGTGGGTAAAGCTCCAGTGATAATGACATCTTGTCCAAAGTTCCAAATAAGAATTGCCGGAATTGGTAATAGCAAAAATGACTGCAGATCGAATCCAGTCAAAGGAAATTGTGGGACAAATTTTAAGAAATCGTTGAGTTCCATTTTTTCGCACTTTTTGTTTACATTTTTCAATTTTTCCGTCAAAACTCGTCTGTCATTGAGATGACAACTTTAAGGCAAAATAAATTCTGCGAAATTATTTTTTTAACAAAAAATTTAAAAAAATTCACGAATTTTTAAAAATATTTTTTCTCCGAATTAAAGAATTAAAACAAAAAAACATCATAAATAAAATTTCTTCATTGATTTCTTCCGATATTGAATTTCATAGTTCGGCCTTGACCTAGATTTTCGATCTGTTTTGTTTACACTATAATTTTCTACTTTCACGAATTTTTCGAAATTCTCTGAAATCCCGGCAAATTACATCTCAAATTAACAAAAAGGTAAAAATCAAATATTGAAAGTTTTGAAAAAGAACTCAAAATTATCGAATGCTTTTTTTTAATTGTTGACATTTATTCTAAAACTTCAAAAAACTCCCCCTTCTTCTATGATTCCGGACACTTGCACTAAATTATTTGCTTAGAAGGTGAAAAAGAATCATATGATTGATACTAGATGTCCCAACAAGTTTTAGAATTTAAATGAAAAAGTCAGAATTTTGAAATCATTGTCAAAAAGTTCGTCAAATCGAAGGGAGATCACAAACTTTCACGAATTTTTCGCCTTTTGTGACATTTGTACATGTATGACATTTTGTCAAAAAAAAAAATCGCCAAATTGGAGGGAGATCTGCACATCTAAGCTAGAATGTAAACAAAATTTCACGAATTTTTCGTCATCTGTGATTTTGATATTTTTTGGCAAAATTCCTGTCCAAAACTTGTTTGGACACCAAGTATTTGCTCATATGATCAAAGTTCCAATTTCTTATCTCATTTCAGTTCAAGAAATCCAAAGTCAGAAAATGGAAAAAATTTTTGAGTACGTCGACGCTCACAAGAATGAATACATTGACAACTTGGCTCAAGCTGTGGCGATCAAGTCCGTGTCAGCTTGGCCAGATCACCGACCAGAAATTGTCAAGATGGTCAAGTGGATGGGATCAGAATTGGAAAAATGCGGAGCGACCATCGAGTATTGCGATTTGGGTCAACAAGTATTGCCTGATGGGTCGAAAATTCCTTTGCCTCCGGTGATCATGGGACAACTTGGCGATGATCCTAAGAAGAAGACGCTTTTGGTATATGGTCATTTGGATGTTCAACCTGCTGCCAAAGAAGATGGGTGGGATTATGAACCTTTTGTTTTGACCAAGTAAGTTTTCGCATAAATTCACAATATGTGCCAAGATCAAATCAAGGTCAGGACCAAGAACAAATCAAGGTCAAGATCAAGATTCAAACCAGGATCAAGACTAAAATCTTAGAATCTAGTCTTAATCAAGACCAAGATCAAGACCAAAATCAAGGGAAGACCAACATCAAAATCAAGAACAAGATCAAGATCAATAATAAGGTCAAGATTGAAAACAAGATCAAGACCAATATCAAGACAAAAACTATGCATGATCAAACCAAGATCAAGACCAATATCAAAACATAAAGCCATGATCAAAAATAAGATCAAGACCAAGATTTTATGTAATGATCAAGATCAAGCATAGTTCAATGATTTATGATTTTAGGGATGGTGACAAACTCTATGGTCGTGGTTCCACAGATGACAAAGGACCAGTCCTTGGTTGGCTCCATGTCATTCAAGCCTACCAAGCATTGAAGATTGATCTACCAGTCAACATGAAATTCTGTTTTGAAGGCATGGAAGAATCCGGATCCGAAGGTCTGGATGAACTCCTTATTGCTCGTAAAGACACAGAATTCATGCAAAAAGTCGATTATGTCTGTATCTCAGACAACTATTGGTTGGGTAAACAAAAACCATGTATCACCTATGGTTTGAGGGGAATTTGTTACTTCTTCATTGAAATCCAATGTTGTGCCAAAGACTTGCATTCCGGAGTCTTTGGTGGAACTGTTCATGAAGGAATGGCAGATTTGATGTACATGATGAACACTTTGCTGGACAAGGATGGAACCATCCTGGTTGACAACCTAATGGATGATGTCAAGCCAGTGACTCCAGAAGAAACTGATTCTTACAAAACCATTGATTTTGATGTTCATGACTTCAAGAATGACTTGCAAACTGCCAAGTTGATCAATGATGGGGACAAAGTCAAGACCTTGATGGCTCGTTGGAGATTTCCAAGCTTGTCTTTGCATGGCATTGAAGGTGCTTTCAGTGACACTGGGGCCAAAACTGTGATTCCAAGAAAAGTAATTGGGAAGTTCTCCATTAGGATTGTACCAGATCAGACACCAGAGAAAGTTGAGGAAGTTGTGGTCAAGTACTTAAACAAGAAGTGGGCAGAGAGGTATTGAATAATTTTTTTAGTCTCCGACTGTGAATTTGCTTTTTTAAAGCAGGATTAGCTTTTTAAACTCATTAAAAAAGGGCTCATATATGAGTAAAACCTTGAAAAATGAGTTTAAAAAGCATTGAATTCCTTTCAAAAAGCTGAATTCACAGTCAAAAAGTACGGACTAAAAAAAAATAGTTTACGACTGTTAATTATTTTTACTTTTTTAAAGCAGGAGTCAGCTTTACAAACTCATTTAAAAAGGTCTCACAAATGAAGTAAAACCTTGAAAAATGAGTTTAAAAAGCTTTGAATTCCTTTCAAAAAGCTGAAATCACAGTCGAAAAATACGGATTTAATTTTTTTTTTTCAGGGGGTCAACCAACAAGATGAAAGCTTCCATGTGTAATGGTGCTGGTAAACCATGGATGTCTGATCCCAACCATCCCAACTACTTGGCTGGTCGCAGAGCAACCAAGATGGTTTACGGAGTTGAACCAGACTTAACTCGTGAGGGAGGTTCAATCCCTGTAACTTTGACATTGCAAGAATCTACTGGTAAAAATGTCATTTTGCTCCCAATGGGTGCTTGTGATGATGGAGCTCATAGCCAAAATGAGAAAATCAATGTGAGAAATTACATTGAAGGCACAAAACTGTTGGCTGCCTACATGCATGAGCTGGCTCAGCTCTAAATATGTTTTAAAATTGTAATTTTTATATTGAAAATAATTCTTATCCAATTTTTACATCTCTTGTGCATTTGTTTGTTTTGGTCTATGACGTCATAAAACTGTTTGAGTAGATTGGACTACACTTGTAAGGCCTCTAAGCAGGCTTTACAAGTGTAGGACAAAACAGCTGAGAGGCACTGAGAGGGTGTACAGCTACAAAATCTAAGGCAATTCTGACTTTTTTAATTTACATTAATTAACAAATTCAAGTTAAATAATATTTTATTAGTGAAATTAACTGATTTCATAATTTAGGATCAATGTTTAAAGTATAAAAATGTTAAAAATCCAAGAATTTTCTTGGGTTTGAAATGAAGATAGAGTTGCTCGAGCTGATCTGATCCATCAACATAGTGTATATCAAAATAGGTCTACTCCTCTTCTGTTTTATAAAGTTGTCTTGACACACACACAAAAAAAACATAGCTTTGCAAGCATCACAAAGACAACCTTCAAGTAACAAACTAGTTCAAGTCACATAACAAAAAAGTGTCAATTTCAAATATCAAAAGCAACAACCTTATCATTGAAAGGGAAAGTTTGTGTGAGAAAGCTTGAAAGTGCTTTCACTCCTAAGGACAACAAAGTATACAGTGTCTTCAAAATACAAGGTAAGACTTAGAAACCATACAAGGGATAATACCAGCTTAACCTACAAAGTTCATGTTATTTGTCAATTTACGAAAAATATTCATTTCATAGTCTTTGGCCGTGAATTTTGCTTTTTAAAAGCAGAAATTAGCTTTTCAAACTCATGAAAAAAAAGGGTCAAACCTTGAAAAATGAGTTTAAAAAGCTTTGAATTAATTTAAAAAAGCTAAAATCACAGTCGAAAAATACTGACTATGATTTTTTTTTCTTTGCAGGTTTAGAAGATTATGAGGCACACTGTAATACTACAGGCTGTTAGCTGCCCCTCCTGCTGCTGCTGTTTCTCTCTTTGCTCTTGCTCCTAGCCTTTCATGGTAGTAGTTCAGTACCTTTTATGGTAGAACTTGACTGCTGCTACTAGCAAGCTAGCTACAAGGAAGAGAGATAGATGGAGAAGAAGGTGTTGTTCACTAACCACTAAGATATGATGAGAGAAAGCTTCTTCATGCCTGAAACTGCCTTGCAACCTTAGCCTTCAGCAGTTGCTGCCTCCTAACTCCACAGAAGCAAGAGGAGAAGTAAAAAGCTGCCAGCTCTCTGCTTGCTTGCTTTAAGCTACTGCAACTTGCAACAGCTACATTCAAAGCAGTTGGAAGGAACTGAAGAAGAAGTGAAACTGAAATTACAAAAGCAGCTTAGAGCTTGATGTAGCAAACATGAAGGTAAGTTTGGATATATTATATGAAGCCATACAAAATTACTTTGGTTTAGTCAACTGTCAGACAGACCATGGATAATAGTGGCAAAAGATTTAGAATCAAATTGAAAGGTTAGTTTCTGGAAGCTAAAAGTAAACTTAAATACAGACAGTCGGATGACAAAGTAGACTGGAATTTTTGATTAGCTCTAGATGATTGAATATGTAAGCTAAAAGGTTCAAAGTCATTATGAAGACTTTAGAGGTCCTAACCATTGGTTTGAAGCCTTTAAAGACCAAATAAATCAAGTATTTCAAGTAGCTAAAAACCAACGTGAATACGATAAATTGAGTTTACTTGGGTTTTACTTACTATGTTACTTTTCAGGTACTTACCTAAGAGTGTACCGATCACTATGGGTGGTTGACAATGGCCGCAACATTTATGGTGTTGGTTTGGTCCCATTGATCCGGAACAGCCTGTGGTCTTGCACGTCTTGCAGTAACATGGGCGGGGCCCTCTCCAACTTTTTTCAATCCGGCCATGCCCTCTTGAGTTCCTCTCATAACCGCGCTGTATCTGAACAAACTCGCCGAAACATCCGCATTATTTTTGATGCTTTATGTGCCAATCCCAAAGTGGGTGCGCAAAGGTTGGATGGACTCCTGTGCAGCATACCCAGATCAGAAAATATTCTACAAATCCACAATGAAGATGGCTACAATCTCCTTCAAATATGTGTTGGACTCAATAATTTAGAACTGATAAGGTGGTGTCTATCAAGAAATATTGATATCAATCGGGGAGCCTGTTCTCTACCTCTACACATAGCTTGTCTAAAAGGATTTGAAGATGTTGTGGAACTGTTGCTGAAGCATGGGGCCAGAGTGGATGTTGAAGCCAGAATGTGTTGGCCTGGACATCATCAGCATAATTGTGAAGAACGGGGTCGACATTCGAGGTCTAGGATGAATCAGTCTTACGCTTCTTCAGATAAATTACAGTGTGCAATCTATTATGCTATTGATGGTGATCAGGTAATTTATTATTTACAATTAAGTCCTGCCCCGCAAAGTCCTGCCCCGCAAAGCTCTGCCCCACAAAGTCCTGCCTCGCAAAGTCCTGCCTTGTAAAGTCTTGAAAGAAAAGTAGGAAAATCCTTATTAATCTTTCTGATTGAATTGCAGGTGGATATATTAGAGCTTTTAGCGCAACAAGGTGAAGATCATTGGCTTCCGTGGCAACAAAAGAGACCATTATTACATATCGCCTGTGAAAGAGGTGCCTGGAATTGCGTCAAATACCTGGTATCTGAACGTTCAGATGAAATCAATCAATGCTATGATGAATATTATCCCATACATCATGCTGCATTGCTAGACATCAAATTCCTCGAGCTTTTAATACAGTGTGGAGCGGAAACCACTGTTCGAACCTCAACCCAATTAATGACTGCTTTACATGTCGTTCTACTCCAAGTATGATACAATTGATTAATAATTTTACGAAAAATACGGATTTTAAAAAATATTCTAAATTGTATTGCAGGGCAAAAAGGGGGCTGAAGATACCTTACAAACAGCTCGGTTATTGATGGAACATGGGCTCCGTGATCTAATCAACGAAGCTGATAGTCTTGGTAACACTCCACTGCATCATTTGATTGTCCGCTACGCCTTGGAAGAAAGGCGATATGGATACCAGGATGATCACCAACCTTGGAACAAATGGGATATGTTACATATTGTCAGATTTCTCCTGCAAAATGGAGCCAGACCTTCAATCAATCATGGCAGAAATTCCGCTCTAGCCTGTGTTTTACGCCATGTTAATGACTGGGAATTCAGGTATACCTAATCTCAAGCAGTCCTCGACATAAGTCAAACCATTCCTATTCCCAATTTACAGATATGATCTTTTGGATATGTTATTACAAGAAGGTGGAGATCCCAATGTTGAAGGTAGAGATGGAAGTCTACCATTGATGGTCTGTTTGGTCCCTCTAGTCAACCGAGACCATCTCCACCACTTTACACATACCATGAAGGTTTGCTACCTCAACTGCGTCCGGATTCTACTCAAGTTCGGAGCCAATCCCAACTGTAGCTCCAGATCCAATTTGACACCACTGCATGTCCTCAATTTCACAGCTACAGAAAACATATCTTTAACTCGAGATGAAGACAAAGCTCAAGGTTTTGAATTTGTAAGAAATCTATTGACTCTACTACTGCATCACGGATTAGATCCCAATGTGAGGTTTAGTGAGCGATCTAATCATGTTTTATTGAGCTTGATGGACATTGTGCAAAATGCCAGAGTACCAAAGGTATGTCATTTTTAGTCTTCGTATTTTTTTGTATCTTTTTGAAGATTTTTTGCCTCTTTTCCAGGATTTGACTTATGTCTATGACCTGACCCTGACACTCATAACCTACGGTTCGAACCCCAACGTTATCATCTACGACCCTTCTCAGCTCGACGACGACCTGCCAACCTCAGCAGCCTACCGAAAGGGCGGCCAAAGTAGCAACAAAGGCCCAGTGTCCTACCTTATAATCTACCAATACGTGCAACTTTTGATGAAGAAGGATCAACTTTGGATCAACGATCCGGACTGCTATTTTGCCCGTATTTTGAGACTCTATTACTTTGCTATGAACCATGCAGAAGTCTATGCCTGTTTGCGAGTGTTATTGGCGCAGACAGGGTGCAACCCGACCAAAACTGCTCTTTTCAGTGCAATCCGTGATCTCCATTCCAAACCTCGAACGCTGAAACAGTTGACAAGAATCAGCATTTATAATGCCATTGGACAAAAACCGGCGTTTTACGCCAATAAGTTGCCCTTACCACCTTCACTCAGAGAATATCTTGTCAGTTTTGAACCATAGTTAACTCGGTTGTCAATCATGACACAAAATTTATTTAGAAACTGTGTGACTTTTCAAAACAATACAAGTGATATATCATCTGAGTTTTTCTTTTATAACTACAGAAAAAGGTTTTTTTTAATTCCTACTCAATACATACTCCGTGTTGTACATTCAGTCAAGAAAGCATCTGATCAAAAAATCCCCCACCCTCTTGCTACTATATACGGACATACACACAAACTTATATTGTATTTTTCTCTTTTCAATGTTGGATGTAAAGAGTAAAGAAAAATGAAGAAGAAATCTCAATTTGTTGAACAGATTTACTCTACCTTTATTTGATACCTTACTACATGACCTCATATTTCTATTTTATGTATTTCACAATTTTGTGGAGTCAATACTTTCATTTCCCATTTCGATCTGAGCATCTTCTGGAATAGAATATGCTCTTGAATTTGTCGACTCCAATCGTTTCACTTTGGCCAAAGTGACATTGGAAGGTCTTCGAATAAACGCATTGGAGATTTTACGGAACCTATCCCGGAGTCCAGCCTCTTCATCACCAGTTTGGCCAACCACATCCCGAGCAGATTGGTCTCTTTGCTTCTCATCTTTGTAAGGTAATTCTGGAGGGATTGCAATGCCAGCTTCCAAAAATGGATCTTTGGCCATTTCCATTTCCATATCTGCATCATCCACAATCATGTAAGAAACCTGAAAAAAAATTGATTTACAATCCTTAAATAACCTGATTAACTGATAATAAATGCATTGATTAAATAAGTCTAGGCTTCGGATTAGGGTGGGTCCAACCTGTACATTTCTGTCAATTAAGGAATTAAAATTGGATAATTATCAATTAACCAGATTAACTGATGATAAATACATTAATTAATCCACGTAAGAAAGTGAAAGTTGACTCAATTAGAGTGGGCCCAATTTCAAATTAGGCCCACCCTAAGTGAAATTACCTGTACATTTCTGTCAATTAAGTAATTAATTTGAAAATCTTCATCATCTTCTCCAAATGGATTCAACAAAGTTTCTGCCACTTTGATCCATCCCATGTAACAAATAAATTCAACCATTGTAAACCAAGGAACAATAATGTCTGGTGTATGATCATCAAAAGGTGATTTCGAGGAGAAATGTATTCCTGTGTCCTTGAAATATGAATCTTTCAAACATTCAATGTCATCTTCTTCACATTCTGGAGGATGTAGAAATTGGCAAGCGAAAAGGGAGACAAAAACGTACATGTAAACGGAAAAATTGGCGATTTGGGTGTAAGCCAATGGGAAATTAACCCAACCGTAGTTCAAAATTTTTCGATTGGAAATCTCTAAATATTCAAAACTAGAGACCAAATTGGCATAAACTGGAGCTTCAATCTGTAAATATAAAACAGTATTTAGGTGTCCGGATTAACCAAGGTATCCGGATTAACCAAGGTATCCGGATTACAAAGCGGATCGAAGTGAGGACCTCACGAACTTTGAAATCTTTTTTGACCCAATTAAAAACCGTTTTTCTACCTCGGACCTTCGGGCCTCGATTTTTTCACTTTTGATAAGAAAAAGATTAAAATAGATTTACTTTGATTTTTCCTTCAGTTCTCGCTCTTTCTAGCAACTTTAAGGCCCACAAAACAGGAGTCCAAGTGGCTTCATGTGGAGTTTGTAATTCAGATTTTTGCATTCGAATGACTTCAGCTTGTAACATCAATTTGGCATTAACTAAACTCTCGTAGTCTGGAAATCGAGATTTGACTTTGGTAGAGACAAGTCTGAAGACTAAAACTATGGACAAATTGACATATCTCATGATTGTTCTTCGGAGATTTCTTCTAAAATGATCCTAAAAATGAAATTGAAACAAAAAAGAAATGAATTTTCGCGCTAAAAATCAACATTTGAATTTATTTGAATTTTAAAGTTTTTCTGACGCAAAAAAAATTGTCAAAAGCCGTGTCTTATTTTCAGTGAAAAACAGAGGTTTTTCTAAAAATAACATTACAATTTTCGCGCCAAAAGCATTTATTCCTCTATATATTGTTTTACCCGAAATTTGAATTTTTGCGCCAAAAATGAGCAAATGAGAAATTGAGAAAATTACAATTTTTCTATTAGATATATGAATTTTCTAATTATAAATTTTGGCGCAAAATTCAAATAAATTCAATTAGTAAAAAAAGGACAGAAACTGAGAAACTGAGTTTTAGTTTTTTTTTACATATTTATAAACACATTACAATTTTCGTGCAAAAAATGTCCAAAATAACACAAAAAACAAATATAATGATAATTTTTGGCGCGCAAAAATTCAAATAGTTACAAAATAGGGCAAAAAACTAAGATTATTTAGTAGTTTGAAAAAATAAACCTACTTTTCCAGGGACATACGAAACCAACTTCAAAGCCAATCTGTCCGGATAAGGCAATGTCAAGAATTGATCCCAATACCGTTTGATGACTTCAGACACATAAAATCCCACCAAAAAATGGATAGGAATCAAAATTCGAAATCGACTACAATAAATACAAAGTAATTCAAATTGTTTCCGAGAAGTTTCGTATCCTTGAGTCAAAAGTAAGTTTGAGTAGATAATTGCAATCAGAATATAGCAAAACATAAATAGAGCAAAATTGTGCCAAATCAATTTCATAAAACTTCCAGACCATGTCCAAAAAAGGTTAAAACAACCTTTGAATCTTCGAGAAGTGTCGTCATATTGATTTGTGTAAATGTTTTTTTCATTGCCTTAAAATTCACAGTGTTTGAAAATTCTGTTAGAATTGTCTCATTTTTTCAAAAAAAAAAAAAACCCGTTTGATGCTCGCTCAGGAATGCTCAGTGATTCTAAGTAATTATCAGTAATACTCAGCATTGCTCAGCAAATCTCAGTAATATTCAGCAGTGCTCAGCAAATCTTTTAAAACTTAGGAATACTCAGCAAATCTTAGTAAAACTCAGCAATGTTCAATTGTACTCAGCAATGCTCAGTAATAGTCTATTGCCCAGCAAAACTCAGTAATGCTCAGCAATGCTAAGTAAAACTCAATAATGCTCAGCGAATCTCAGTAAATCTTAACAAATCTCAGCAATGTTCAGTAAAACTCAGTAAATCTCATTATAACCAGCAAATCTCAGCAATGCTCAGAAAGACTCAGCAATGGTCATCAAATCTTCAGCACTACTCAGTAAAGCTCAGTAATACCCAGCAAATCAAATCTCAGTAATACCCAGCAAATCTCAGTATTACTCAGCAATATGTGCTTTACAATACTCAGCATATATTTGTAATTCTCATTTAAACTCAGTAATTCTCAGCAGATCTCAGCAATGCTCAGTAAATCTCAGTAAACCTCAGTAATGTTTTTAGATTATAATTCAAGTTTTTGACGACTTTTTCAAACACTGTGCCTAGATTTCTTTCATGTGGGTAATAATTTTCGTTGATGATATCCCCGTTGATTTCTTTGATTCCATTTGAATGATTATTGCTAAGGTTCTTCCAGGTGAATTTCATGATGACTTGATCCTCATGCAATGACTCATTGTTGTAAACTGATCTCGTTTTCTTAGTAGTGTTATTATCGGGGGGCTCCTGAGAGACTTGGAAAATCTCACACGATTTATGGCTAAAGTGCCTTTTTAACGATAATTGTCAAATTGTCAAAAACATCAAAAAATCTACTCTTTTAAAGTTTTAACTAAAAATTACTAAAAATATTAGCTTGAAACAAATGCAAAACATTGAAATTCTAAATCAAAGAGAAGATGAAATTCGATTTAAAAAAATCGACTAAAAGTGGAAATTTTATTTTAAAAATTCGATTTATTTTCTTTTTGAATATTTGCTATTTCATTTGTTTTTTGTATATATATATATATATATATTTTTTTTTCTTCTTTTTTTAATTTTCTTCTTTTTTTTTTTTTTCTTCTTCTTTTTTTCTAATTTCTTTTTTTAATTTTTCTCTTTTTGTTTTTGGAATTTTTTTCCTTTTTCGAATTTTAGAACATGTTTAAAATATTTTTGGATTAATTGTTCCTATTTTGGTTTCTTTTCTTTTTTTTCTTTTTTTTTTCATTTTATTGTCTCTCTTAATGTAGTGTTCACTTACCCGATTACACTCCTGCACCTTGACGTAATCGCAAAATGTCCTTTTCAGCATTATTGTCTTACTCCCGCAACTCACAAAAGGCTCCGATTTTTTACTACATCTCGTAAAAAATTGTACTCCGATTTCATTAACGAATTCCTTCTTTAATTTTTTCCAACTTCTACATTTTATTTTACAATATTTGACATAACAAGCAATTCTCAGAAAATTTCAGTACAATCAGCAGTACACAGAAAATCTCAGCAATGCTTAGTGACACTCAGAAGATCTCAGTAAATTCAACAATACCGAGTAAAACTCAGCAGTACTCAGAAAATCTCAGCAATGCTATGTAAAACTCAGCAATAATCAGCAATGCGCAGCAAATTTCAGCAATGCTCTACAAATCTCAATACTGCTCAGTAAAACACAGATTATATCAGTAAAACTCAGCAACACTCAGCAAATATCATCAATACTCAGTAATACCCAGTAGAACTCAGTAGAACTCAGCAATGCTCAGTAAAACTCTGTAAAACTCAGCAATACTATTGGAAACTCAGCAATACTATTGGAAACTCAGCAATACTATTGGAAACTCAGCAATGCTCAATAAAGCTCATTAAATCTCAGCAATACTCAGTAAAACTTAGCAATGTTCAGCATAACTTAGCAAATCTCAGCAATGCTCAGTAAAAGTAAAAAATCAGCATAACTCAGAAAATCTCAGAAAAACTCAATTTTCAGCAATTTTTATTAGACTTCATTTATCACTTTGGATTTTTTACAATATTTGACATAACAAAGATGAATAATAAGGTAAAATATAATGAAAGTTATGGGAATCAAAAATGGAATGGATAAAGTCAAAACGAAGCAATAATCGTCATAAGCTCCACATAGGCTTTGGGTTTCTTCTATGTAGTATTCTAAAGCTGACGCTTGATTTACCAAAAATGTGGAGATGATGACTTGAGTTTTTGTAAATTCCTGAAATTAAGGTTTGGTCAAAAATATATATAATGATTTAGCAAACCAAAAATAACAAAAAAAAAAAAAAAAAACCTGTTGAAATTCCAATATTTTTAGATAAAAAAGTTTGAATTTTCACATCAAAATCTTAGATTATAGTTGAATTTTATCCTACACATTTATTTTAGCGCAAAATATCAAATGGATTTTAAAAGAAATATTTTGGCATGAAAATTCAAAAATCTTACCTTCATTTTTGTGATGATGTTGATGTTTTGGTGAAAGACGCACAACTGTCATTTTGTTATGCTTCAGGTGACCTTATCCTGGCAGTGAAGGGGGAAGAACCAAACAACATCGAAGAAGAGCCTGAGGGCTGAAAGTGAAGAGGATACCTAATCTATTTTTTTGAAATAATATCTACATGGTGTCCCAGTAAGTTCTGTTTTGATTCTCAGCAAAAAAGTTGAATTTTGAAAATGTTTCGCGATTGAAGCTTCGCTGGAAATCCAGGATACCATTGAATCATATGTCTAAAAATGAAATCTTATTATCAAACCTTACCATTCTGATAAAGACCAAATGAAGAAATACCTCTGTTATTTAGTAAAAATGGAAGTTTATTTAGTGAACTTATCCAGGAAGGTGTTGCATAACTGTTTGGATGGCTTCTTTACCAAGAAATGCTTCAAGGTTTCTTGCAGCTGAATCGGCTGAATCCGGTTCTAGACTTGGACTGTCGTTGCATTGATTTTCTTGGAAGTGGAGGAAGTTAACAATGGAGACTTGTTCATTATAAAATGACTCGCAATCCGCTGCCTTCGGCAGCTGCTTGCGAGGCCTCCGGCGGTAAGCTCGCTTCGCTCGCTGGGCCACCCCGCCGCTCGCTTCGCTCGCCCACACCCTCCCACCGCTCGCTGCGCTCGCCTACCGCTCTAGGATGCAAAACGTCCCAGACCTTCAGTAAGACCTCGGCCTCGATGGCCTCAGAGGTCGCAGAGGCCGGCCTCACCCGGCCCATCAGCCTCCAACGCCCATCTTAAAGTGCCATGCAAAACGTCCCAGACCTTCAGTGAGACCTCGGCCTCGATGGCCTCGGAGGCCGCGGAGGCCGGCCTCATAC
>LT727915.1:602687-619395 GCA_900157175.1 Oithona nana | reverse complement strand
TTTCCTTTGCTAGATGTCGCCACCTCTCATCACTAAGTACAACTTCAGATAATCACCAAACCTATTCCATAGTTGCTTAGTAAAATTAAGCTAATGACATCTAGAGGATGAAATATAACTATTCTACGATCGTGCAATTCAAACCCTCAATGCACATTAGCTGAGTACTCTAGCCATTTAACTATGGCCTATGCAGACTTGAGTGTGGGGTCTATCCAGTTGATATAAGCAAATTCAATGCTATCATTTGGACAAGGAAACGGTTTAGGTCAAATACCAGTGTACAATCAATGTATTTTATTTTCTAATGATTCATAGTAAATTGTGCAATTTTGAAACTCAATGATTGTATGCATTAAATATGGATAAATTGAAGTTTCCAAACTTGTTCATATTCTCTATGAAAAATACAACAAATCCTAAAGCCATTCCTGTAAAAGTTTTGATAGGTTACCTAACATGGAACAAAATTAGGTGAGCTTTAAATTACCTGAAAGGAGAACCAAAAAAGCAGTAAAACAACTTTCAAAGCCAAGAGGCTTTCCACTTTCATCTGGACAAACTTGGGTTGATGAGCTTGCTCGGTTCTCGCTTCGCTCGAACCTCGCAGCTCCACTCGAAATAACATAAGTACCTACACAATACGCGCTACGTACGATACTTTTTAAACAATCATAAATACATTTTAAAAATACACTTTAGTGTTGTGTGTGTGTTCTAGTTCAATAGGTATATACCTAGACCTTTTTTCAAGCAAAGAAAGAGCGCAAGTGTCAATTTGCGCAGACTATTCATCACGTTTATCTACTTCTAACGATACTAAAGAGGGCGTTGTAGGATTGAGAAAGCCTCTTACCAGATGAGTCTGAGTGTGCGCTCTCCCTCTCCCAAATAAATACCCAGAGAGGAGGACGAATGGAGGCCACTGAGGCCGAGAAAGCAACAAGACTTCATACTACTTGAAAGCAACAAAAATGTTGGCAAGAAAACAGAGTATTGTGGGGGATCCCATCCTCCTGGCCTCGGACTATGGACCTGAAGAATCCTCAAATGAGGGCAGTGAGGTCATCTGGACTGCCAGGTAAACTTGTCATTTTAAAAATTCGACCTCAATTCACTTTTAATTTTTTGCTCACAGGAAAGGCCCAAGATCAGTATTGAGGTTTTTGTCTATAATCAGCATGCTATCTGTCATGGCCAATACTCCCAGAACCTTTGTAGACTATCCCTCAATGTGGTACATCACTTATGTCACAGATTGGATCACTTTGGTCATTTTCACAGCTGAAATGGTAACCAAAATCCTTCACATGGGATTGTTCATTGATGAGAAGTCCTACTTAAAAGATAAATGGTGCAAATTTGATGCTTCCATGTGCTTCTTCATTTGGATATCTGTAATCCTTCAGGTAGGATCTAGCACAAAAGTATCCTTTTGAAAGTGGGAAATTACGAGAGTAACTTTTGATTTCAGTCATTTGATATTCCAATGAAAGAGGTCCACTATTCCCATCTCAGTATTCTAAGGTGTCCAAGACCTTTTATCATGTTGAGATACATCAGAGGCTTCCTAAAGTTTCCAATGCCAAAAGCAAGAATCAAACAGATTTGCAAGAGATCTTCCAATCAGATTTACAATGTCACTATTTTCTTCATTTTCTTCATGAGCTTTTATGGTCTGTTAGGAGTGCAATTATTTGGTGAATTGAATTATCACTGTGTCAGAAAGGGAGTCAACGCTATGGACGTGACATTGAATGATTTGACAATTCCTGACTCATATTGCAACCCCAAATCTGATGGTGGTGGACATAAATGCCCCAAAGGCTTTGATTGTATAGATTTGAGTGTCTTGGGCAAAAGTAAAACTGGATTTATGGGATTTGGAGAATTCTTCACTTCCATTCTAACAGGTGAAAATAATCCATGTTTTTTTGCAGACCTTATTCTAATAGTGCTTTCATTTCCAGTGTATGCTGCTGCTAGTCAAGAAGGATGGGTTTACATTATGTACAGGGCGGCAGACTCAGCACAACATTGGAAAGCAAACGTGTATTTCTGCACCATGATTTTCTTCATAGCTTGGATGGTGAAGAATGTTTTCATTGCTGTCATCACTGAAACATTCAATGAGATTAGAGTTCAATTGCAAGAGATTTGGGTTGACAAGTAAGCACTGTTTCAGACATGTTTTGATTGAATTGAAGTTTTCACTGTTAATTTTCAGAGAAAGAAACCTATCAATGGAAAGTAAAAGTCAAGTTTTAGAAGGTGATGCAAATGCTTGGAAATTGGTCACTGTCCACCAAAACCGACACAATGGATGGGCACCTTTTTGCTTCCAAAGATTCTTACAAGGTCCAGTCTATCATGTCATTGTCATAGTCGTAACATTAGCTAATGCATTTGTCACTGCCAGCATTAGTTTCAAACATTTACCACAACCAAAACCTAGAGAACATTTTTTCTTCATCCAAAAGAAATTTGAAATTGGATTCACATTACTGTATGACTTTGAAGTCATCTTCAAAATGTTCTGTTTTGGCATCAGAGGATACCTAACCAGACCCATCCATAAGTGCGAATTGATGTTGGCTGTTATGACCACCATCCACATAATGCCAGGCATGTTTTTGACATGGATTTCAGTATTTCAAGTGATGAGAATTTTACGACTGATCAAAGCCTCTCCAATGCTGGAGGAGTTTGTTTACAAGATCTTTGGACCTGGAAAGAAGCTTGGAACCTTGATCATCTTTACAATGTGTTTACTTGTCATTACTTCTTCAGTGTCTCTTCAATTGTTTTGCAGTCTCAAAGATTTGGACAAGTTTCAAACTTTTGCTTACGCCTTCTTCTCAATGTTTCAAATCTTGACCCAAGAAGCTTGGCCTGAAGTCATGTCTAAAACAATGCAAGAAGTCAATGCAAGATTAACTGCAGTTGTTGCAGTCTATTTCATCTTATACCATTTGATTGTGACTTTGATTGTCATGTCACTTTTTGTGGCTGTCATCTTGGACAATCTTGAGTTGGATGAAGATGCTAAAAAGATCAAACAATTGAAAGTTAGAGAAGAATCCTCTGATATCAAAGAAGACTTACCTTTGAGACTTCGAGTCTTTGAAAAGTTTCCTGAAAGACCTTTGATGACAAGACTCCATCGAATTCCGTCTGATTTTTCCACACCCAAAGTTAGAGACTCTTTTGTGACAAAGTTTGTGTATGATACAAAAGAGCAAGAAGATGTCATGGATGAAGAACCATCAGTACCACAAGGTATCATCAATAGGATGGTAGGAGGCACGGAAAATCATCTAAGGTATAGAAAAAATGCCAAAAAGTCCTCATCTCTTCTGACTTCACCCACAAGGAAAATACTAAAAAGTTCCTCAATCAAAAAGTCAAGTGTGTCAAACATTATTTGGAGTGTCAGACGATCCATGCGTATGGGATCACAACAGTTCAATAAGCGAGGAGGGACTTACAAACGCAATGAAAATGCCATAGAAAATGGAGTCATTCCTGGCATGAATCCTGGATCAGGTATGGCTTCTAATGGAATGAATTCTTCCAATCGACCACAAAATATGGATATCAAACTGATTCATGCTAAAAAGCAACAGGCTGAAATGAGAAGAAATCAAAAGGAGGAAGATTTGAGGGAAAACCATCCATATTTTGACCGACCATTATTTGCAGTCCCAAGAGAATCAAGGTTCAGGAAAATATGTCAAGCTATTGTCAATGCAAGATATGACCCAAAATTGAAAGATCCCTTGTCTGGAAAAGAGAGAAAAGTCAGATTCAAAACGTTTCATAAATTGTTAGGTTTGGTTACTTACCTTGATTGGTTTATGATTATTGTCACTACACTTACCACAATTTCAATGATGTTTGAAACTCCAATGTACCGAGTTATGGACAACAAATTACTTCAGGTATGATTCCTTTTGATCACTAAATAGATAATACACTGGATACACTGATGTCATATTGTATCGTTTCAGATCACTGACTATGCATTTGTCATTGCTATGGGAGCAGAAATGCTATTGAAAGTTTTGGCAGAGGGACTTTTATTCACCCCCAAAGCACTTGTGAAGGATGTCAGTGGCTTTTTAGACATCACCATTTTCATTGTCAGTCTCATTTGGGCTTGTTGGATGCCAAAAAATGTGGAACCTCATTCTATTGCACATTGCTTGATGCTGCTAAGATGTTTCAGACCCATCAGAATATTCATTTTGGTTCCACACATGAGAAGAGTTGTGAGTGAACTTGTCAAAGGGTTCAAAGAAATTGTTTTGGTTGCTGTACTTCTAAGTCTGATGATCTTCATTTTTGCCAATTATGGAGTACATTTATTTGGCTTACGATTTGCTGCTTGCAATGATCATACCATCACTTCAAGACAAAACTGTACTGGAGTCTTTAGAGCTGAAGTATTTGTCACCAAAATGAATCTACAAGAAAGAAATGGTTGCCAAAAGCCTGGCCTTTGGGTACCAAGAGTTTGGATGAACCCAAGGAGGTTTAATTTTGACAATCTTGGAGCTTCAATGCTTGCATTGTTTGAGGTATTGTCTTACAAAGGATGGGTGGATTTGAGGGATGTCATCTTATCCAAAATGGGTCCAACTTATGGGATATTCATTCACCTGTATGTATTTTTGGGCTCAATGATTGGTTTAACGCTATTTGTGGGTGTAGTGATTGCCAATTACAAAGAGAACAAAGGTACAGCTCTGTTAACAGTAGACCAAATGAGATGGAGTGACTTGAAGAAAAGATTAAAAATTGCACAACCATTGCATACTCCACCCAAACCAGAAAACTCCAAGTTTCAAGCATGGATCTATGACATTGTTCAACATGTCTACTTCAAGAGATTCATTGCCTGTACAGTCATAACCAATGGATTTCTATTGGCTGTCAAATGGGAAGAAGATGTGCCCCACAAAACCAGTTTGAATGGTACTGATACTACCATGGATATGGTTTCCAACAAAACAGAAACTGACACTATTAGAAGTTCTCTAGCAAATGCAAGTTCTGCAATGACCATTTGCTTTGTCATAGAAGTTATAATGAAATTGATTGCTTTTACACCTTATGGTTATTGGCAAAGCAGAAGAAACAGATTTGATTTGATGGTAACCATCTTGGGTATAGCTTGGATTGTCTTGGATTACATGATTGAAAATCATTATACCCTCACTTTTGGCTACTTGATCACCATCCTAAGATTCATCACCATTGTTGGCAAGCATGCAACTTTGAAAATGTTGATGCAAACTGTCTTCAATTCAATTATCAAGAGTTTTTTCATCATTATGGGAATGGTCTTACTTATCATATGTTATGCCTTAGCTGGTGTCATCTTATTTGGAAATCTTAAATATGGTGAGGCAGTCAATAGGCAAGCCAATTTCAAAACATCATTTAGAGGCTTACAAATGCTATTTAGAATTGTCACTGGTGAAGATTGGAACAGAGTGTTACATGACGCCATGCTAAGTCCACCATACTGCACCAAAGATCCGGATGCGGATTTTTGGAGGACAGATTGTGGTTCCTACTATGGTTCCATCATCTACTTCAGCAGTTTTTATGTCTTCATTACTTACATCATGTTGAACCTCCTTGTGGCTATCATCATGGAAAACTTTTCACTCTTTTATTCTAATGAAGAAGATGCTTTACTATCCTATGCTGACATTAGACACTTTCAAAACACTTGGAACATTGTTGATGTCAATCAAAGGGGAATGATACCAGTCAGAAGAGTCAAGTTCATATTGAGATTATTGAAAGGAAGATTGCAAGTAGATCCACAAGCTGACAGATTACTATTCAAACACATGTGCTACGAATTGGATAGGTTGCATAATGGCGATGATGTGACTTTTCATGACGTTTTGAGCATGTTATCCTACAGATCAGTAGACATCCGGAAAGCATTGCAATTGGAAGAACTATTAGCAAGAGAAGAACTGGAATACATAATTGAAGAGGAAGTGGCCAAATTAACCATTAGAAAATGGTTAGATGGTTGTCTGAAACGTATGCGTGAAAAAGAACAAAGTCTCATTGCTGGTCTAAGAGCCATGAACGAACCAGTTTTAAACACTTTGAGACCACTTGAAGAAATAGATCAAGAGGAGGAGGAAGAAGAAGATGAGGTAGAGAAGGCGGATAATGAAGATACAAAATTGAATTCAACCATGTCAGTAGATGATCCCAATGAAATCAAAGCTGTAGATGACCACCCACCACCCACTACTAGTGGGTGGAAACGAGCGGATTCCTTAGCTTCAGCTAAATTGACTGCTCTTCTAGTCATGACTTCAAAATTGAAAGACACCAAAGACAAACATGAGACGCAACAACAACTCATTGATGCTAAAATTGAGAAACAACAATCTGAAGATCCAAGCTATGGTCCATCGTCCTTAACTTCAGTCAAAGATTGGTGGTTAACTCAAGTAGATGGAGATGGTGGAGGTAGTAGTGAAGATGAGTCATGAAATGTGCCAATGTATTCAAATACAGAAAATACAATTATGTCGTAGTATGTAGTTGCACACATTCTTTTCTATTTGCTAGTGGCCATAATAACCACAAATTAATGTTGAGCCTTGCAATTTATGCTGCGGTGTCACCATGTCATTAATGGCGTGAGAGCACGTAAGTAGAGAAAGCTCTACCTAGTCGTTAACAACATTTCAATTCTTTTTGACCTGAATACAAGTGGTGTCTGTCCACCAGGTGTCCATACATAGTATTGATTCGATTGTATCGCCAGTAGGAAAAATGTCGCAGACCAGTAACCTTTTCTTTGAAAAGAAAGGTCGGTAAGTACCTATTTTGTTATACCAAAAGAGACCTTGAATGTATTGTACACCTAAAGTGATTAGTATCAATTGCTGATGTAGAACTTCCTTTTCAGCAAAAGAACTATGTATAGAAGGCCTTCACAATTGGGAGTGCCAGATGCGCTTTTTCCTAAAGATAGCGAGTACTTATCCAATTATAAGAACAATGGAAGTCAAAATAGAGTGGCTGATAGACCCAGGCCAAAAACATCAATGAAAACTGATGGACTGGATTTTGCAATAGATAAAACTACTACTCCAAATATTGTTTCAAACCCTGCTGTCCAAAATGAAGTTATTGTCAGGCCATTGGCCAAAAATTCATCGTCTAGACCCAAAACCAATCTGAAAATGGATGGAAAACGAGAGTGGCCACCTTTGAAGAAGAATGAATATTTCAGTAGCAGTGAAAAACCAGTCAAGAATAAAGGACATGACAATTTGAAACCTTTAGAAGGTTCAATGGAAGGTCAAAGCGAAGTTAGGACCCAATATCAAGGGAAGTTTCTGCCTCGTGAAACTTCAAATCATCGACCCAACTCAAATATCAAAGCTTCTGAAGGTGAAATGGAACTTTTTAGAAGAAATGATGAATCTGAAACTTGGACAGATAAATCTGAAAAAGTTTTGAAAACTCGACCTAAAACTACTTTGGATAAATCAGGGGATTTAGATCTCAAAACTGGAATGAAAGAAAACTATGTTGGCCATAATGGAGGACAAAAACAAAAGTTGTCAAAGCCCAAAAATACTTTGCAATCTGAGGGTTTGGACTTTGCTGAAGGCACATCCAATTCGGATTATTTGCACAATGAAGGCTTTAAACCAATAAAAGCTCAAAAAAGGCCAGATTTCCTTACTTCAGAGGGGGATTTTGAAAGTGAAACAACAGTTCGAGAATCCTATCAAAATGTTGCTGGAAGACAACCCAAAGTGTCTAAGACTAGACCCAAAACAACCATGGATAAAAGTGGTGAACTAGAACTGATCAAAGGAAACAAAGAAGACTATCCCGGATACACTGGAACCAAACAGAAGATAACCTCACCTAAAAATTCGTTACAATCTGAAGGGTTGGATTTTGATCTTGGAACTACAAATAGTGAATACCTAAAAATCAAGGGTTTGAAACCGGCAAAAACACTCAAGCCGTTAGATCATTTGATTTCAAATGGTGATTTTGAAAGTGAAACTATATCTAAAGAGACTTATAAAGTTAGTGGTCCTCGAAACAAAGTGTCAAAGACCAGACCTAAAACAAGCATGGATAATTCGGGTGACATTGGTTAGTACATACAGTATACTCCCAATTTGATAAACTTTTTGGTTAGCTTCCAATTCCTTTTCAGATTTACTCACTGCAAATAAAGAAAGTTACTTGGGGCAACAAATTGGAATCCGTCAAGTTGCACCTAAACAAAACGGTACCTTACAATCTGAAGGTCTAGATTTTGCTCAAGGAACTGGCAAAAATGACTACTTGATCATCAAGGATTACAAACCAATCAAAGTTGAGAAACGACAAGATTTCTTGAAATCTGACGTAGGAGAATTTGAAAGTGAGACCATTTTCAAGAAACATTACAAGAATAATGGAAAGCTACCCAAAGTGCCCAAATTGAGACCAAAAACAACGATGGACAAAGCTGGAGAAATTGGTATGAATAATTCTTTACAAATCCCCGACCTTTCCTTCAAAATGATCTTTTCAGACTTGATGACTGGAAATAAAGAACGTTATTCGAAACAAATTGGAATCCGGAAAATCTTACCTCCTCAGAAAGCCTCAATAGAATTTGATGGATTAGATTTTGCGGAAGGCACTCAAAATTCGCAATATGTGAACCATAAAGATTACAAACCAACTCGAACGTTGAAAAAGCCAGATCAATTGTCATCAATCAAGGAAGTTCTTGATAACGAAAGTGAAGCAAAGAAATCTTTCAAAGCATTTTCCAATGCACAAAAACCCACTAAACTTCGTCCAAAAACAAGTTTAGAAAATTCAGGAGAATTCGGTCTGTGATGACGTCAAAATTAATTTTCTGTTTTATTTTAAAGTTTTGTCATCGTTTCAGATTTGAAAACTACGGTAAAACAAAACAACGAATATTTGAAAAGTATTCCAGTCAAAAAAATTAATTTTCAAAAGGTACCTGACCAATTGAAATCAAATGACGGTCAAATGGAGACTGAAAGTGTTTCTAAAAAGTCCTTCCGTGCATGGCAAGGTCAAAAACCTGCAAAGGCCGGTCCTCCAGTCGGAAATCTGCGAAGGGCTCACTCGGCAGATTTCAACTTCTCACGTAGCTCACAAGATTACTTTTCTGGGATTTCTACCGTAAAACCAGTCAAGGTTTGTTCTTGTTCACTAATTGATCTTTCTTCTTGATCATGACTGTGTGGAATCTCGTTTCTCTTTCTATTTGTTTACTTTACGGCACGCTAGATTCTCAGCTTGACGAACCCGTCCAGCAATTTAAAGGCGATTGTAAGAAATGAAGCATTTTGTTTGTCAAAGACAAAGACCAAAACCTTATCTAACGAAAGTTGAAGCAAAAAAAAAGTTTGATTTTATTCAGTGTAGATAATGATTCAAAATGTATCTGTTTGAGTAAGCGTTAAATCAAATGTCAGTAAACTTGAGGCACTTTTTCGATTCTTCGGTAAACAAATTCTCATTTTAGGTTCGTGTCGGAACAGCTCTCAAACCGGACGGAGGCGCCGAAGGAAAAAGTGAATACCATGAAAAATACCAAAAAGCAACGTCAATGTTGGATCTAAGAGCCAAGCCATCCTGGTTCACAGATTTGACGACGCCTTATGGAACTCTTGCGGGAGGACAAGCAAGAGCTTTGAGTCAAATTCAAGTGTACTAATAAGTGTAGTGTTTTAGTCCTGTGTTGTAATGTAAGTGATGATACATTTTTCAAACTATTAACTATAACTAAAGCCTGTATCGACGCTAATTATTAAAATCCCGTCGATTGTAAGCATCAAATATTGGCAAATTGAAGTTTCCAAACATGTTGATATTCTCCAAGAAAAATATAACGAATCCTAAAGTCATCCCTGTAAAAGTTTTGTATGGTTACTTACTTTTTGTATTTCCGCTAACTTTTGAGGATCCAAAAAGTTAGGAGGAAACTTGAAAGTATTTTCTAGACTTAGAAGAGCTTCTATTTACCTGAAAGGAGAGCCAAGAAAGCAGTAAAACAACTTTCAAAGCCAAGGGGTTTTCCACTTTCATCTGGACAAACTTGGGTTCCTGTCTCATACTTGCTCAAAATCTGTTTTAATGCGCCCTTTTCTCTCAATTCTTTGATGAAATGATTAATTAGTCCTAGATATGGTGAATCTTTTTGCATTCCATAAGCATAAGGTTTAAAATCATATTTGGCAGGAATCACAATCAGTTCGCAGGTCTTGTAACTAGAAAATGCACTAGAAATAAAAGAGAAATACTGGTTAGAGGTTTAAGAATAGGTTGGTGAGTACTTAGTCACCTTACCTTCCACTGAAAAAGTTTTGGTAAACAGCTACAGATTCATCTTTAAGTGCCACTTCATTCATGTTCTCATAAAAAGGTAAATATTGGTCCAAAAAGGGTTCAATTCTTTCAGAATAAGCTTTACGCCAAATAGGATCAGGTGACAGTTTGAAGGCATCTTCAAAGCTGGTACCTTTAATCAAGGCAATCTTGAAATCTGAATTTTCTACAAGATCTCTGATGTTTGTAAATGGTAATGCAATAAATCTAGTTGATAGGTAGGAGATTAACATTGCTTCCCAGTAATAGTAGATAACAATCCCAGCAAACAAAATCCTATTTTTAAGACACAGTATTAGCATCAGCTTTTTAATTATTATATGTACATCTATGAAGTTCATTACTCACACAATGAATGCACATCTGGATGGAAATTGATTGGGTGAGATATTCCAACCCCTCATTGTCAGTGCACTAAAAACAAATACCTGAGATTTAGCCCATGTAAATTCATATTTCATAGGCTCATATCCAAATCTTGTTGTGACAAAAAGAAAAGATGGTGCAATGATGCAGAATAAACCAACAAAAAGCCATGACATATGCGCCAATGGCTCAATATAAGCTTTAAAATTGAATGTTCCCAAAGGATTTTTAATGAACAAGGTATGATAGATTTCTGTAATTGGTTGGGCAAATGTAATGACATTACTTCTGGCTTGTGTGATTGTGAAGTCAGTCACAGCTGGAATATGTAAAAAGCTCTTATAATTTCAGGAAGGAAATTGGATAGTTGTAATTACCAATGTCTGCCTTCCCTTGTTCCAGTTCTCTAACCATTCCTGTCCATGTTCCGTCACTTTGTATTGCTCCCCATTGTTCATCAGGGGGTTTTGTGATAGCAAAAGTAAAGTTTAACACATATTGGAGTGCAAAGAAAATGTCCGCATACATCCCTTTCATTTCAAACTCCCCAGGTATGGCTGTTCTAGGCATTTCAGTGATATAAGGATAAGAAACAAGAGTCATCACTTTGAGTTTAGCTTTTTCCATATTTTTACGTCTTGTCCACTTTTCATGCATAGGGAAAGTCAAACCATTATTACTAGACCAAAAACCATATTGCTTGACAGTGATGTCATAATCCTCATGTATCCTATAGACCTCATAAAGGTAAATTCCTTCCTTTGAGTTTGAAAAGCAGTAAAGATCATCATCCAAGTCCAATTTAAGATTTTTCAACATTTCTTTTGCCAGCTCAATTGTACCCAAAAATGTTATGTCAAAGAGCCAAAACTCTTTGTTGGTTCTTTTTCTTTGATTAAACCAACCTAAGAACTTTTCTACATGGTCATCAATCTCATATTCATCTGGTATGAAAACAACAAGATCTTGTGGATCCTTCGACAGACTAATATTTTGGTCAACTTCTTGGATGAATTTGAAAGAAACAGGCATTGCCATATCTTGTTCATCTTTTCTGAAATTGATAGGTCTGAGAAAACAGCACAACGCCTCGTTTAATTTCTATTTACCTTGTAAGCTGGCTAAAGATCTTCATTGATTTCCATTGCATTCCAATTGGTACTAACATAGAAAGGCGTGTCCTATCATTTTTTGAAGCAAATTGCGAAAGAAATTGGACAGGTGGCAAGTTCCAACAAAGACAGAATTTCAAAATAAAAAGAAAGGATAAAATTAACCTTGATGCATTTCTCATTGCAAACATTTTCGGCTCTCTGTTTAAAAGACTACTGAAGCATCATTGTTACTTTTTCTACTGATGTGGTTACAATTTGCAAAGCTTTATGAAATATTCATAATTTGCCACCACAGTCAAAAGCAAATGTTCATCCCATTTTTTATTTTATTGACTGTCATGTTTGCTTCTAATTGCTTCACCAATATTGGAAACAAAATTATGTAGACTTAAGAATAAAGTGGACACTGGACACAACTACAAGTCTTTCTTTATTTCTCTACATGTACCATTGGTTCTTTTGGTTTTTGTTGAGTTTCATTTGCATTACATGAAGCTTTGCTTGCAAACTTAGAATCTTTGCATTTTTATGTGCCATAATAAGATCTAATTGCTTCTGATCTTCATAACTTTCCAATTCTTCTTTCATTAAGTTTCTCCTGTCATAAGTATCCAAAAGTGGGATAGAATATTTTCCCCATCTTGGAAAATGCTCCACTAGAAGCAGAATAAATCCCAAAAGAAATCCAAATAGTAATGCCAAAAAGGCAGTGAAACAACTTTCAAAACCTAATGGTTTTCCACTTTCATCAGGACAAGCTTGGGCTCCACTCTCATATTTGTTCAAGATCTGTTTCAAAGCTCCTTTCTCCCTTCATTTCTTTCAAGTAATGATTGAACAATCCAAGATAAGGAGAATCCTTTTGGAACCCATAGGCATAAGGTTTGAAATTATATTTGGTAGGTATTGCAATCATTTTGCAACTCTTGTAGCTTGAAAATTCACTATATAAAGACAATGTTTTTTTAAAAAATATATAGGTATTAAAATGTACAGTTATGTAGTTAGATGAAGGTTAGTTTTCAATGTTTTTACCTTCCTGAGCTGAAGGGATGATAAATAGCAACAGATTCATCATTAAGGGCCAATTCATCCAATCTATCCTGGCCCTCATTAAAAGGTGCAAACAGGTCAAAATATGGTTTGATTCTTTCGGAATAAGCTTTTTGCCAAATAGGATCTGTTGACAGTTTGAAGGAATCTTCCATGCTGGTACCTTTAATCAAGGCAATCTTGAAATCTGAGTTTTCTACTAGGTCTTTGATGTTTTTAAATGGTAAGGCAATAAATCTAGTTGATAGGTAGGAGATTAACATTGCTTCCCAATAGTAGTAGATAACAATCCCGGCTAATAAA
Source organism: Oithona nana (assembly GCA_900157175.1). NCBI lineage: Eukaryota > Metazoa > Arthropoda > Copepoda > Cyclopoida > Oithonidae > Oithona > Oithona nana. The sequence continues at coordinate 606,130 of LT727915.1, read as the reverse complement.
ATCCTATTTCAAAGAAAACACCAAATATTTTTCTTTAAGTAGGTACACACTTATTATGCTTACACTATGAATGCGCATCTGGATGAAAATTGATTGGGTGAGACATTCCAACCTTTCATTGTTAATGCAGAAAGAACAAATACCTGTGATTTGGCCCATGTAAATTCACATTTCATAGGCTCATATCCAAATCTTGCTATGACAAAAAGTGCAATTGGCGATAAGATACAAAATAATCCAACAAAAAGCCATGACATGGCCTTCAATGTTTCAAAATAAGCTTTGAAATTGAATGTGCCCTGAGGATTTTTGATGAACAAAACATCATAGATTTCTGTAATTGGTTGGGCAAATGTAATGACATTGCTTCTGGCTTTTGTGACAGTAAAATGGGTAGCTTAGCAAAGAAAAAGGTGAAAACATTATGATAAATGTATACGTTCCCATCTTCTCATGCTACATAGTGCTACAATGCAGAGACTTAATCCAGATGAGCAAATTACTGACTTAGTAGGTAATAGAGGCCAGAGGGGCTTAGAGGATCTAATAAATTGCAAATTAACCCCATCTTAAATTTTAAAATTCGAATAATAAATTCGTAGGGACAAAAGTCGAACCGGGAATCCTGTGCTTACAAATGCTTTGACTATTCTAACTAGAGGAGCGTTGAGGACCATAATAATATCTGAGGTTAAAATAGATTACACTTTATGCCCAAAACCTTTTTAACCTTTTGGACTGAATTTGAAGAGAGAACGCATACGAGGAGATAGGAACGTTTTCTGTGACATCACAGAGAATAAAATTGCCTGGTTTTTTTTTTCCTTTATATGAAATTAAATTACCAATGTCTACTCGTCCTTCTTGCAGTTCTCTAACCATTCCTGACCATGTTCCATCACTCTGTAATGCACCCCACTGTCTTTCGGAAGGTGTTGTTACAACATAAGTAAAGTTTAAAACATATTGGAGCGCAAAGAAAACTTCAGGAAACATCCCATTCATTTCAAACTCTCCAGGAACAGCTGTTGCAGTCATTTCAGTGGTGTAAGGAGGAGCTACAATAGTCATCACTTTGAGTTTAGCTCTTTCCATATTTTGGCGTCTTATCCATTTTCCATGCATTGCAGTAGTCAAACCATAATCAACTGACCAAAAACCATATTTCTTGACATTGATGTCAAAATCCTCATGAATTCTATAAGTCTCATAAAGGTCAATTCCTCCTCTTGAGTATGCAAACCAATAAAGATCATCATCCAAGTCCAATACCAGATTTTTCAATCTTTCTTTTGCCAGCTCAAATGTACCCAAAGATGTTATGTCTAAGAGCCAAAATTCTTTGTTTGCTCTTTCCCTTTGATTAAAGCAACCTATGAACTTCTCTATGTGGTCATCAATTTTGGATTCATCTGGCACAAAAACAATGAGATCTTGTGCATCCTTTGAAAGACTCATATTTTGATCTATTTTTGGGATGAATTTGAAAGAAACTGGCATTGTCATATCCTCTTCATCTTTCCTGAAATTAATAGGTCTCAGAAACAATCCTCATTCACTCTCTATTTACCTTGTTAGCTGGCTAAAGATCTTCATTGATTTCCATTGCATTCCAATTGGTGCTAACATAGAAAGGCGTGACCTACCATTTTTTGATGCAAATTGAGAAATGAATTGGAAAGGTGGTAAGTTCCAACCAGGACATAATTTCAAAATTAAAAGAATTGATAAAATCATTTTTTTGGTATGTCTTACAACAATCATTTTAACTTTCTCCTTTAGCAGTCTACAGAGGTATTGCTACTGACTGTTTCTGACCAAACTGAATCAATGCTTTATAAAATATAGAATTTTTCATAATTTAACATTATTTTGGTTTTTGAAAAAAAAAAGTTTTTATAATAACCACAAACATGATAAAGTACCAAATGTGCATCTGCTTTCAATCTTTATTTATTGCCTATCCTTTAGGGTGACCACTCTGTACGATAGCACAATCAAAAGATTTCATGAAAATTTCCTTTGCTAGATGTCGCCACCTCTCATCACTAAGTACAACTTCAGATAATCATACCAATAAAGATCATCATCCAAGTCCAATTTAAGATTTTTCAACCTTTCTCTAGCTATTTTGGTTGTACCCAAAGACGTTATGTCAAGGAGCCAGAATTCTTTGTTGGCTCTTTGCCTTTGATTGAACCAACCTATGAACTTTTCTATGTGGTCATCAATCTCAGATTCATCTGGTACAACGACAATGAGATCTTGTGGATCCTTTGAAACACTCATATTTTTGTCAATTTTTGGGATGAATTGGAAAGAAACTGGCATTGTCATATCTTCTTCATCTTTCCTGAAATTAATAGGCCGGCCTCAGAAAATGGTGCAATGCCTCATTCACATTCTTTTTACCTTGCTAGCTGGCTAAAAGTCTTCATTGATTTCCATTGCATTCCAATTGGTACTAACATAGAAAGGCGTATCCTATCATTTTTTGAAGCAATTTGAGAAATAAATTGGAAAGGTGGTAAGTTCCAGCTTGGACACAATTTCAAAATGAACAGAAATGAAAAAACCATTTTTGAAATATGTCTTACGATCATTTTTAACTTTCTCCTTTGGAAGTCTACAGAGGTATTGCTACTGACTGTTTCTAATAGTGCCACTTCAATGCTTTATAAGATAAAAGTAGATACATTTTCATAATTTAACTTTGACTTGGTTTTTTGAAAATAAAAGTTTGATGCATAACCACAAATGTGCATCTGCTTTCAATTTTTATCTATTGCCTGTCCTGTAGGGTGACCACAATTTTTCTTATAAACTTTCCCTCTGTGCAATTCAATTCAAACCATCAATGCACATTAGCTGAGCACTCTAGCCATTGCGCTGTGGCCTATGTAAAATTAGAGTTGAGTTTGAGGTCTATCCTATATATAAATAAGCAATATCAATGCTACGTTAAGGACAAGGAAAAGCTTTCATCAAATACCAGTATACAATCAATGTTTTTTTATTTGCTAATGCTGCATAGTAAATGGTGCAATTTTGGAACTCAACCATAGATGACATTAATCATCAAAATCTTGTTGATTGTATGCATCGAATATGGGCAAATGGAAGTTTCCAAACTTGTTCATATTCTCCATTAAAAATATAACAAATCCTAAAGCCATTCCTGTAAAACTTGTGTAAGGTCACTTAGCAAACTTAGGTGAGCTTTAATTTACCTGAAAGGAGAGCCAAGAAAGCAGTGAAACAACTTTCAAAGCCAAGGGGCTTTCCACTTTCATCTGGACACACTTGGGTTCCAGTCTCATACTTGTTCAAAATCTGTTTTAATGCACCCTTTTCTCTCAATTCTTTGATAAAATGATTGATAAGTCCTAGGTATGGTGAATCTTTTTGTAACCCATAGGCATAAGGTTTGAAATCATACTTGG
>LT727915.1:568382-591634 GCA_900157175.1 Oithona nana | reverse complement strand
TTTTTTTCGGAAAGTATCTTTAAAAAAGTATTTGTATCTACCTAGATACTTTTTTCAGAAAGCATCTATATCTACATACATTTTTCGGAGAGTATCCTTAAAGTATCTGTATCTAGATACATTTTTCAGAAAGTATCTATATCTAGATACTTTTTTAGGAGAATATCTTAAAAGTATCTAGATCTAACTATTATTTTTCGGAAAGTATCTTAAAAGTATCAGTTTCTAGATACATTTTTCGAAAAAGCATCTGTATCTAGGTACTATGTATTTGAAAGTATCTTGAACAGGTCTGATAATTGTATTTGATTGTAGTGCTCTTCTTTCAGGGTTTTGTCATGCCATTCCTACTGGGTTCTACAGGACAAATTATGCTGAATCTGCTTCGCAGAAAATCTCCTGATTTCAGCTGCTTGGCTCCAGGTTTCTTCTTAGGTTCATTCACAGGATTGTTGAAGGCCATAAATTGTCTATTTCGAAGATTCTTTGGCGAATCCGAAAGAGTTGAAAGCTCTTTGATTTCTGGATTTATTGCTGGTTTTATGTCTTCCTTCCTCTATCCCTCCAAAAGCCTCTCTATTTACATACTATGGAAAACCTTGGAGGTAAATCAGACAATACAGACAAAATACAGAACGGATTTGCCTTATCACTAGTGGTTGTATTACTTCTTTTTTAGGTGGTGTGCAAGAGAGGCGTGTCGATAGAGGTCTTACCGAATATTCCCTTGGCTAAAGAAATTATTTATGCCACAGCCACTTCCATACTTTTTCACTTGGCTGTTGTTAGTCCTCATAAGCTCAAACCATCTTACTTCAAATTCATGAACAAGATTACAGGAAATAGGTACACAACAAAAAAGAGTAATTTATGCACTTATCACATTGTTTGAAAATTACTCAAAATGTCGCATTTGAATTTTTGAATTTTGGCATTTTTACTTTCCTAAGGTTCTGAAATTCGTTTCATTGAATTAATTCCAGAACTTCTAAATTGAAAGAATTCTGTGTTCTGAGAAAAGGTGTGAAATTTCTGGTTTCTCTATTTCGCAGAGTTCTGGAATTAGGTAGCTTGTTTTATTAGCTGAAATACCAGTTGAATTCTGAATTCGGTTTTTTTCATGGATTTTGATCAAATCCGTGATTTTGAGTTTGAAATCGGTTTCAAATGAACTGCAATTGAATTCTAGCTCAGAAAACCATAAAGTAATCAAGAAGAAGAAATGGGCCAAAAAGTTACCCAATTATTTTCTGTCTGATTTAGAAACTCTAGTAGGTGTGAAAGGGCTACAGAGATAGAGAAAGGAGAGAAGGAGGTAAAAAGGATGATTTTACTACTGCAGTAGTGTGTCCATCATTTTTGTAAGCTAATAAGTTAGGTCAGCCCTTCACGAGGAGAAGAAGACTCTTTTCTTTCTCATCAAGTCTCATCTGTAGAAGTCTGAACAAGCCCGTTTTATAAGCTGAAAAAGGTCGACTACTCGAAAGCAAATGTGCATCCTGCCCTGCTCTACTCAAAGGATGAAAACTTTTTGAAGGCACTTCTACTTAGAACTTTTCTTAGATGAAAAGGGCAAAAGTAGACTACTTCTCCTTCTCTGAGCTTGCAATATCACATTCCTCAATGTTTATGAACTCTTTATTATCGATTCTTTGGAGAGTAGAAAGGATGCTGCCGAAAAGCGCCAGCTATTATGTGGGCATGACACGTTTGGCTAAAGAAGCTGCTTTTTACGGGCCCATTTGCACTAAAAGAGCCGGCAAAGGATTTCAACAACAGCTGACTCACTAGTAAGGTACATAATAAACATACATACAAACCAACCATTAGGTTATATCAAAACCATCAAAACGCAGACTAAGCAGATTCCGCATTGTTTGAAAATTAATGAAAATGTCGCATTTGGATTTTTTAATTTTGGAATTTTCCACCAATTTTTGTCCTTTTAAAACTAACCTGTCTGGTAACACTGTTTGACCGCAAGCTTCAGTTTTTCAAAAACTCGCCAAATTTACCGTTTTTGCCATTTTTAATTTGTCCTATCAAAATGTAAACGTAGCTCGCTTCGCTCACAATGTTGAACGAGACTTTTTTGAGTGATTTTCAACCATTGTGAGCTTTCTGAGACTTTCTAAAAATATCGTTGGTTTATTCAGGAGTGCATTCATGTATTGGCATATTTTCAGAGTCTCCCAAGTCAATCGTTTCCTCTTGGATTACGAGTACGGTGAGGCCGGCACCGAGGCCAGCCTCAGTGTCCGCCATGTGCCAAACTTGGAGTGGAGTAGGCTAAGTCCGCGTATGCGCGCAGTCTGGCCCCGGATCCTGGGTGATCATGACGTCACTGTTGTCACGAAAGGACCCTCCAAGGCCAATGGAGGACGGAATAGGAATTGAAGGCCAAAAAACGAGGATCGAATAACAACTTGGAAATGAACTCAAATGCAGCCGGAATAAACACACTTACGATTCCTGAAATAATAAATTCGTATTACAGAGGCCCGAAGGGCCGAGGAACTAAAACGTTCATTTTTTTTCGTGTTCTTACGTTGTCTAAAACGAATTTAAAATACAGAATGATAATGACTGTGGCCAAGGAGAGAAAAAGAGCCACTAAGACAACAACAGTATTGAACCGACAACAAGGTCGAAAGGTCATCTTGATGATCCGCAATTCCAAGCTCAAGTGGACGTTGCCATCCTCATCGGTCCGACTTGTCACATTGACAACGTCCGCTTGAGCATTTGGGTCCGAAGACAATTGATTACGTATATCAGTTTCGGTTTCTGTGGGTTCATCATTTTCAGTCACTAGGGGATTTTCTAGGTCATGGTCGGTAATGGTTTCTTTTTTCTTGACCAATCGGAATGATTGTCTTGTGGGGTCAATGTGATATTGCATCAAAATGTCACGTAATTGGTCAACACCTTGGACCACAACTGTCAAATTAATTGTGGCATTTTCAACTGCGTTGACATTGACTGGTCCATTTGCATTCTTAATCTGTGAAATACCTTCGTGGATAAAATGTTTTTTGCAGTGCAAAAATGAGTCAAAACTTACTATAGTATCGAATTTGTACACAATTTCTTCTTGTTTGGCAATCCCTCTTTCTTTATCAATCCTTGATTTCAACCAACTTGGCAAGAATTTTTGAAGTTTCATTTTGAAGTTTTCAACCCATTTTAATAATACAAAAGGGATAAAACTGCTTTGCTAAATAGGCCGTTTTGTAAGGCCTCTTCTTGCTGCCTACTCTGCTGTGACGCAACTAGGCGGAGTTTGAAGCACAGGTGAGTTTCAGCAGGCCGGGAGATTCGCTGGCGAGCCGCATGTTCCATTTTTATGGACTTGCTGCGCTGGGGAATTTTGCTTGGGATTTCCAAAGTTGTCTACCTGTGTTCGTACTTCAAACTCTTTTTTTTTCAGGTTCAACCAACGCATCTTTTTTAAACTTCTAAGTCTATGATTTGGTAACTTTTTGCTTGGTTAATGGAAAATTGAGAATCTGCGGTTTCAACTTTCAATTTGTGTATAAAACAGCAGATGCAAAAATGAAGCAAGTAGACATTGTGCATTGCCAAAAATCAAACTCTTTCTTTATGTCAAATAGAGATTGAAGAAGCTTTGATTTCAAATAGTAACAGAAGGAGGTTCTAAAGAACGAGTTACGAGACACAGACAGAGAGAGTGACCGCGACCACGTCACTTCATCTGACTAAACCTGAGGGCTAATTCCAAGAAGTTCTTAGTGCATTGCGTTCATTTTTACAAGGAACGTAATCTAAGGTTCATCTCCTTAGCAACTGTGAATGTACGAGGACTGAATTATATTTATGGCAAAACTTTTGTATGATTCACCATTTGCAAAGCCTTTATCTGTAGTCTGTACCTGTCGGTTAAGCAAAAGGCGAGAGACAATTTTTGAAACAAAAGTTTAGAGTTGAATGAATGATTTATTTACACCGAAACTGACATGAAATACAAAATGTATTTGATTCTAGCCAGCTGCAGCTGCAGAAGGGAATAACGAGAGAGGCACGAGAACGTAGATGTAAATTCGAGAATTTTCACTAATTCCATAAGATGGGAGAGTGTACCAATCTACCAGTTCTTGCCCATCGAACTTGAAAACCAATCGATGTCCAGGAATTCCAGTCCTTTGCTGGTAGAAGTTCTTGAGGTCTTCAATAGTTGATGTAAGTGCCAAAGGTGTTTCACGGATAAAAATTGACATTATTTTCTTGTATTTGAAACAAATGACGCCGCGTCGCCTCAAGATACTAAGGTCACAAAGAGTTACCAGATTGCACATTCGAAATATCACCAAATAATATCTTCTAACGCCGTCCTAATTCAAAAGTGTAATTTTTACATGATTTATCTGTAGCTTTCATGTAAACCACCCATCCGGATCCATGTTCAGCTTTGACAAAATGTCTGTTGCATGAAACGCTGCTCGTTTTCTGTATTGTCTGTTGAGCAGAGTTGCAGCCTAGATTGCTAAAAGGCATGATTTATATCATACCAGATTACTTGCAATAAGGTAGTCTGGTATTGAGTGGTAGTAGGAATTGGAATTTATCTAGGACCAGGTAGGAAAAGAACTTTGGCATGCGACCATCATCATTTGTTTGTGAACAGAAAAGGTGTGCCTACTTTAGCTCCTTAGAATCTAGAGAAGCTTATTTACCTCTGGAAATCCCAAATAAACGCCATCTAACAATTTATTCGTCCCCAACTCGTTCGTTCCCAAAATCTTAACTAAAAAACAGCCAACATGGTCAAAAACATGACCATGAGTGTTGAGACAAATAATTCATTGAATGAAGTAGTACTTTGAACATGATGCTTTCCGTGAAGTACTTGATGCTTTCCGTGAAGTACTTTATGCTTTTGGTGAAGCAATTGATGCTTTCGGTGAAGTACTTGAACAAAGGTCGCAAGAAGATCCCCAACAATTTTCAAACTTTTAGGACCGTGCGACATACTCTCACGGTCAAAAATTTAAAGACGCTTCGCTCGGTTGGCCTTCGGCCTCCCTCGCTCATAAACGCCATCTACCAATTTTTTGAGAATATTTGCAAATGAAAATTATTTTTAGAGGATAATCAAAAGGCAGCAAAAAGTGCATTCTCGTGCTTGAAGGTACTACTTCGGTGGTGTAGTGAAAGCCTCTTCGGCGTGTTTGTAAGCCTCAGTCGTTTTTGGGAGATTGGTGTGATACTAACTGTGTAACTGTGTTTCATGGACTTATTATGGAGCAGTTAGCGGCAAGATATACTCCTGAGGAGCTCAGGGTAATCATCAAAATTTCTTTTCGACTAATTAGTTGACAGGAGAGCAACAAGCTGTTCATGAAACTTTTCGACTCCTCTGTGAAAATGCAATAATTTGCGTGACTTCCCCTAATCCAGTCTTACTTCTTGTGCTATTTCGGTGAAGTGTTTAGTGTTACATAACAGTGTGGAAGATTGACTTTTTTCAAAATAACCATTTTTTGATTTTTTTAGGATTTCATTATGGACCATAAGGTTTGACGAAAAATTAGAATTTAAAAAGGTCTTTGTCATTTAAATGACAAAAAGGTCTTCTTTGGATCTCCAGGTGCTTGATAAGCATTTTGGGATTTTTAAATACCTACCTTAGCTTTGAATTTTTGCGCCAAAAATTTAGCATATTTTTGGCGGGAAAATTCAAATAATCGTCGATTGTAGAATCAAGAATTTTTGTCAGAAGCGAAAAATCTTTTTTTGTCAACGATATTGAAACTTAATTATTTTAAAATCTTTAATTTTTTCGCCTTTTTCAGGCAATATACGAGCAAATGGATTGGGACAAAAATGGCAGTGTGTCTTTCGTTGAATTCAAATCGTATTTAGCGAAACTAAAGAAAGGCGAAGATTTCGACCACGGTGAGGCCTTAGCAGCTTTTCAAAGCATTGATGAAGATGGAAGCAGACAACTCACATGGGAGGAATTCTTTGTACGTTGCACATTGTTTGAAAATCACTCAAAATGTCGCATTTGAATTTTTGAATTTTGGCTAAAATTACTCAAAATGTGGCATTTGAATTTTTGAATTTTGGCATTTTCCACCAATCTTTGTCCTATTAAAACTGACCTGTCTGGTAACACTGTTTGACCGCAAGCTTCAGGTTTTCAAAAACTTGCCAAAATTGACCATTTTTGGCACTTTTTAATGAACTTTTTGTCCACGCAAAATGTAAACGTAGCTCGCTTCGCTCGTAATGTTGTATGGGACATTTTCTGTGATTTTCAAACACCGTGCGTTTTCATGAATCATTTTCGATGATCACGTGACCTTTATTCTTTATAGAATGCGATGACGCAAGTCGCGGCAAATCAAAATACATCGTCTATGAATGATGACGAATTAACCAAAGTTTTCAATGAAATTGACGATGACGGAAACGGATACATCACGCCCAGAGAGGCCAAAAAGGCATTCAGAAAATTAGCAGATAAATTCAATATAAGCAGGGTAAGATTTTATTTCCACCTTTAAAATATATTTCTTAAAAAAATTAACTTTCGTTAGTTTTTAGAGATATTTAGTGAACGTAAATCTGATTTGATTTTAATTAAAAATTAACCTTACATTCTGCAAATAATATTTTAGGTGGTAAGTTTCTGAAAATAGTGACCAACTTGAGAGACAAAAAATATAGAAAAAATAAGTGCTTGCTTACCCAATTACAATTTTGCGACAGAAAATTAGGGTTCAAGTGCGACTTTTGCTAAATGCAATTGCTATTTTATGAGAAGAAAATATATGCATTTGCACCTTTTTTATGCTTTTTCAATTAGTGCTTGACTTGCTTCTTACCAAAACACGAAGGAAAATCTGCATTTTTTTGGTCTAATTTGGACTTGGACGAAAATTCTGTTTTTGGACAAAAAATGATAAAATTGAATTTTCGTTTAGCTAAAAAAACAATATACATATTTTTCTTAGTGAACATCATCATCACAAAAAGTCTAAAAAGACAAAAATTCTGCACCTTTTGATCCGGATTCCGGATCAATATCCGATGTTTTCAAATTACAAAAGTGTATTAGACAAAAAAATTTTGGGCAAAAAAATTTTTTAGAGCTCAATCTATGGCAGAGTTCTCTATAAGAAATTCTGAATTTTAAAAAGTTTAATTTTAATATCATTTTTCAGAGCCAAGTAGATGAGTGGATCAAAGCCACGGATTACGATTCAGACGGAAAAATCACGCTAGAAGAATTCAAACTTGGCGTCGCTGGAACTGCATTAATTGAAGATTTCTGAAGTGCTTCAATTCGTATTTTTGACCCTTCATCCAACCATTGAAAAAACCAAATAAAATTCAAGATTATCTCGCGCAATAATAGATTTCCATCTAACATTTATTTTCAATTGGTAAATCAACTTTACCGTCGAAGTCGTAGTTGCATGCTTTCACTTTTTTTGATAGATTTTCAATATTATTATTTTAACTAAAGAAGTTGTATATCACATTCATTTGGTAGAATTGAAAGGAAAAACGAAGTCGTCATCATCATTTTGGTGGGTTTAAAAACAAAGCTCAACTCAAAAAGATTGAAGTTGGAAATTCAATGATTTTCGTGATGATGTATGTGGGCAAGACAAAAAAAAAGAAAGTTTTCTAATTGAAGATAATAATAATAGTCTGCTATAGTCTGTAGGTATTTAGATGTCAGTAGACTGAGTGGTTTGACATTTGCGGCCTTTACGACCTTTGGGGTCATCAATGGCCGGCTTAGAATGGGCGTCAGAACTGGCTTTTCGGGGGTTTCCTATAACAAAAATAGAAATTGATAAAAGCAAATTTTTTGAGACTTTGAATTCTATTTTTACCTAGTGTCACTAGGGATGAAGCGATGGCAATACCCGTGTACCCATTGGGAGTGTAGGGTTTGCCGCCCGTGGGCATCCTCACAATAAGTGAAAGTACAGCTGCCCTGTTGCCTTCGCAAGGTTCCAACGCTATGGGACTCGGACGGGCTCGCTAAATTGAAAAAAATTCATGAGCGAAGCGTCTTGAAATTTTTTTTTTGTTTGTTTATCTTACTTTTCGCCTCCTTCTGACATTAGTGACATTTTCTTCCCTATTGACTGCCACACCAGACGGTAATGTAGAGATTCTTTCCCCGCCCCCGGAAGGGGCGTTGCGGTCATTGGAGCTACTCCGGTTACTCGTCTTACTGTGATGCAAGTTGACCGGCGCGCCGCCGGTCAACGGCATAGCGTTGCTGCTATTACCAGTTGTGTTGTGTTCATTCAGCGATGAATTGACCGTTGAGCTATTTGGTAAGCTAGATCCCGACCCTGAATTGTGGTCAGGCAATTTATCTAACTCGACGAGGACGGATCCGAATGGTCTGGAGGCCATTTGTTCCATTTCGACGTAGAGTCTTTGGCGTCGTCGATATCGGTCGAATTTTTGCTTGATTTTCCATAGTACTGCTGCGATAAGTAGCAAAGCCAAGAAACATGTTGAAAATGTGATGAAGAATTGCAGGAGATCCAATTTGGGATGTTGGGAAAAGCTGATGATGATCCAGAGGGGAGGTTCAAAATCGAAGACGTGAATGTAAAACGTTGTGTTGGCATCTTCACCGAAAATGAACTCATCTTTGGAAAATCTGGACTTGAATTGGGTGCAATTTTGGTCCGTGACAATTTGCTTTTCTTTGGTGCCCTCATGATCGGTGTACTTGACAGTCATGTTCATTTTGGCTGAGACTGAACAGGTGATTGAAAAGTCCACGTCAACGTCGGTTTTAGTAGGTGTGTTCTTGAAATTGATGCCTCGTAAGTGTTTGTCTTCGGTTTTGGACAAATTAAAGGTGAATTGATAATCGATGGCGAGATCATAGTAACAGGAATTTTTAACAGGGTCTCCATAATAGTGATTGACAATGTCGCAACGTTCACACTTTTCTCCGATAATTCCTTTCGTTGTGCAGTGACATTTGCCGCTTTTGTGGTTGCATTCTTTGGCTTGCCCATTGCATTGACACGCTAAGGAAAAAAAAAATAAGAAATTGACAATTTTCTGCATTTCCAATATTTATCCTCATCGTAAATTGATGACGTAAGCGGAAACATGAAAGCTTTTGACGTCATGAAGCCGCTTACTTTCTATAAGGAAAGGTTTCCTTATAGAAGGAATGAATGGTTCATTCATTTTTAGTGACGATGCAATGATATTCGTTGCAAAAATTCCTAAAAAAGTTTATGAAAAATACGAAAAAATCTTTAAAAATTGTCAAAAAAGTTCGTCAAAAAGCAACGAGCCTGTTGCACATGTAATTTGACGAGTTTTTATTTTTAATATTTGAAAACATTGGACTTACCTTCACATTGGCCACCATTGACCGGAATTCCAAAGTATCCTTGAGCGCATTTTTCGCAATTGTCTCCTTCGGTGTTGTGCTGACAGGGCTGATCACATTTTTTGGCGTCGACTTTACATTCACTGTGCCCATTACACATGCAATCTAAACATTAGCCAAGGGGAAAAAGAAAGAAAGAAAGTTTGGTTAGGATCAGAAATAACATGGTATTATGGTCCTCGCTTTCTCTCTATACTTTTTTCATGACCCCTCAACCAAGAAGGTCTCTAAGGGATCTGACATGATCAGGAGAGACAAAAAGAAACTTGGCTGAATAGAAAAACTATTGTCATAATTCCCTTTTACTGCGTATTGATTTCCAGTAACGAGACAAATTGTCAAATTCTAAAAATTACATTTTTTCCGTCAAATCGCCACGTTTGTTTTGATTTCACTAAATAACCAAAGAAATTTCACGAAAAAATATCAATTTCTTAAAAGTTAGAGTTTTTCCGTCAAATCGCAATCTTTGTTTTGATTTCAAGGAAACCAAAGAGTTTTCACGAGAAAAAGTTTGAAACTTGAAATTACCTGGACAATCAGTAAAATGCCAACTGTGGTTTTTCCCAGTAGGACAAACATCATCCGGAATCCAGGAAACTTGACTATGCCCTTTCTTGTCCTTTTTCAAGGGTCCACTAGCACCTCCCAAATGACAATGTCCAATTCCGGAACCAGTACCAGTATCGCACCATCCACAAGAAGGATTTGATCGGCAGTTTTCGCAAGTTTTGTAACCTGCGCAAATTTGCTCATCTGTTTGGTTTCCACCGCCCGCGCGTTCAGATGGACATTCATCGTGATGAGTTGTCCAATCCATGCATTGTCCATAGGGAAATGAGGCTAAATATGCGTTACGATCCACACACATACCCAAATTCTTGCACCACATGCATAGGGAGTTGGTACAATTGGCACAATTTGGATGTTCACTGCAGGCCAAATTACAGGTTGGCAAAGCCGGGACCAAATCGCTCAATTTTTTTGGCGGCGTTTCATCCGAACTGTCATTAATTGGTTTGCGATGTTTCATTCCCCGACATTTGGGATCCTTGATGCCTTCCCATTCGCAACCTTTGGTAGCAGCACATGCATGACAAGTGTGGACAAGTGGACACCATTCCTTAGAACTTGATCCTCGTTCACCAGGACATTGATCAGCTTTGGTAAATCCAGGAATGTCCGGATTTTGTGTGGGAAAAACGGCGGATTTGAGTCCGGATCGATCCGTTTCATCGAGTTCTTTGGCATTTTCATCGCTAAATCCCGAATTGAAACGGCCTCTACGGAGCTTCCTTTCGGTTTCGGGAATGACACGTTGGCAGCTTTGCCATTTGCACTCATCTCGACACCAAACGCAATCGAAATTGGTAGAGGTGCAACTCGTGCAACTTTTGAGCATTTCACAAGTTTTGGTATGATTTTTGGGCTGCTGCATGACCAAACAGGTTTCCATCCCTGATTTGGCCCGATGTGGGGGATGTAATTCGCAACTTTTGGACTTGGTATTCCAAGCACACTTGACACCAGCTTTGGCTTCCAAGCAATTTTGTTTCTCTTTAAACATTTCACACTTTCCAGGAGTGTAAACCAAAGTATCATTTTTCAAGACTCCATTGAAACCTCCGTGGATGATCATGGATCCATTGATGACCACCGATGAGTGTCCGAAACGGGGCAAGTCAGCGTTCAAGTGGGTAGGGATGGTATTCCCCATGTTGTACCACTTGTCGCATACCATGTCATAAGCCATGACGTCGGCCGAAAAGCACTTGGCACCGTAAGAAATTGAGGTGTCGTTATGAGTGTTTCCGCCAAAGACGATCATGAGGCCGTTGGAGGCCACCGCAGAATGTAGGTACCTGTCCGATGGAGCCGAGCTATGTTTCATCCAGTTCTTAGTGATGGGGTCTAATGAGTAGATGTCGTTGGTGATTTCCGCTGCCGTTGAAGCCTTTGAGACGTATCCACCGTAGACATAAATCCGGTTGGTGATGTCGTCCCTAACCGAAGAATGTCCGAATCCACCACGGACTGGGTAACCTCTCGTTGGTGGTATACTCCATTCCTTGTTGTAAAAGTGGTATTCTTGCACGGTATCAAGGTACCCATACTTGGGCGAATGTCCGAAAATCACAATCATCCGGTTGGCTACGACATGTGCGGTATGTCCCATAGAATTGATTGGCCCGCATAATTTGGCGCTTTCACTTGCCATACATTGACCCTGACTCGTTTCCACTCGTTCCCAAATTAAAGAATTCAAGTCTAAGGCCCACAACTCGTGAGATACATGCCCGGAGCGCATGGTACCACCATACATGTAAATCTTGTCTTCGTGAATAACAGCTGAATGACCGTAGCGCGGACTAGGACCTTTTTCACCTTTGGCATGAACCGGTACCCATAACCCGGGTGCATCCCGATTATCCAGATCCGGACTGAACATTGACACCATATTGATATGCTTTGAGTGCATGAACGTTTCACCTCCGACAATCCACATGCGGCCACGCGTATCTACCATAGCAGCATGTGAGGTGCGCGCACCCGGCGCGCCCACATTGAGGGCCTGCCAGTATCCCGAGTGCACGGCTTGCGAGCAATCTTCACCGGTGAATCCTTTGAAGCAATCACAACGTTTGAGATTCTTGTTACATACGCCTTGACGCCGACCTTCAGGTTCGCAATTTTGCGGGCACGCTTGAACGTTACAGGCGTGTCCTTTAAAGTCTTCGTCGCATTGGCAGACACCATTGACGCACGATCCGTGACCTGAGCAGGTCAAATCGTGGCGTTGACTAGGACAAGAATCGATACTGAACGTAATATTGAAGCCGGTCATGTTGTAAGCCACATCCGAATAAAAATGGATCAACATGTGACCTGAGCGGCCGACTAGCTCGGGCACGCGCGACACGGCGTAGCGGTCTTGACGCATCATGCCACTTAAAACACCAATGAGATCACTGAAGACGGAGTCACCATCGAAAATGTACAAGTGATCCCAGCCACATTCAGTGGCGAATTCTTTCAAATGCAGTCTTATTGAGGAGTCGGCATCTGGAGCCTCGATCAGCCAAGTACATTTGGAATCTACAGTATAGTTGCCCACTGCATCTGCTAGCCAGCCTTCTGTTGAATTTAGCCTGAAAATATTATTTTGGTTATTTTTAGCCAAAAATATTATCGATTTATCAGGATCTATTTGCGATTTTCTAAGAGTTTTGGCATCTGCCTGCACTTGGCAGGATTTTGTGTCTTCATTAGTTTATTACGCAAGAAAAAGTGAAACGTCATCTGCAATAAGAATCACAGGCTCAGAAAAGTATGACTTTCCAGGTTATTTAATTTTAGTTTTGTTTGGTAACCTTGGAACTTTTTTGTAACATCATGCATATTTAGTATATATGTAGGTAGAATGCATTTTCACATATACGATGAGTTTCCGGGAAAGTGAGCCATAAACTTTTTTTTTGTTTTTCCTGTGAAATTGCAACGGTAAATAACTACCGTAGCTGGGGATCATACAATTTTCACGATTTATTTTATGGAAAAAAAAACTTGTTTGTCTAAACTACAGAATGTTTAAAAACAGACGAGTTTTTATGCATTCAAGTTTTTAAAAATGTTCTTGAGTCTTGACTAATAAAAATCTGACTTTGATAACTGTAAAACCAAGAGTTTTGAGAATAACCAGAATAACCATAAAATTGCAAAAATGAATGATAATTTTTTGTCTTACTTTATCTTTCCTCCACAAAGATGACATCGGTCACCAGACCATCCCGGATAACAAACACATTTTCCAGTTTTTGAGTCACAATACCCATTTGAAGTGCATGGATTTCTACACAAAATTGGTTTTGGTGTGGTTGAGACCGTGGAGGTGGCCTCGAGCTCGGGGGCCGTCAGGGCCATAGACTCAGCCGTAGCTGGACTACCCTGGACCCCCGAAAGGACCCCTAAGAGGATCCCGAGCCTCAAAAACATCTCTCCATTTTCTACGAAAGATTTTTTGGTTAGTTGTCCAGAGTGAAAGATACAAATACGTAAAAACTTGAGGTAATTTCACCGTTAAACATTCGAATAGTTAGCAAAAAAGCCAAATTCTTGACTTTTTTAGATGAGAAAAGTACAAAATAACGCTGAAAGTGCCTTGACATAACAATGTGGGAGGGAGAGAGACTGAAAACTGAGAGAAGGGTGATGCTAGCGCCTCTGCCGGAGAAAATGACAAACAAGCGAATCATATGAATGATACAAAAGTTCCGGGAAAAAAAACTCGTCAAGTCAAAATGTCATCCAATAAAGCAAAAAGAAACGATTTCGTTTTGACAATTTTTAGATGGACACCGAAAAAAGTGTATTTTTACACTACATAACGAAATCTCTTGAACGAAATCTGTAAATATTTCTTTGAGAAGTGGAATTTCAAATAAAATCATGCAAAATTGAAGATCCTTCAAAAGCTTGACAACTTTTTAATTTTCATTGCCAAGGCTTTGATAAAAATCCGGTTTTCAAGGGAATCCGGATTTGACGCAATTCTCAGCTTTTTGCGTCGTTCAAAGTCCAAAGTCAGCTGTTGTAAAGATATAAACAAAAGATTGTCAACACAATGCAAAAATTATCTTTCAAATGTTTTCCTTGACCTTGCGAAGATTTTACGGGACTTTAGGCTCCAAGCTTCGGCATGTAGCCGTAGTTGGATCTGGTCCTGCTGGATTCTACCTCAGCCAACAAATATTGAAGCAAAAGGATCTGAACGTACAAATCGACTTGTACGAAAAGTTACCGGTACCTTTTGGATTGGTCAGATATGGAGTGGCTCCGGATCATCCTGAAGTCAAAAATGTTGAAGCAACGTTTACAAAAGTGGCACAAGATCCACGAGTTCAATTTTTAGGAAATGTCACTTTAGGTAAGTTTCAAATTGAAGAGTGGACCATCCGGATTGTTAAATAAGTTGTCATTGCAGGACAAGATGTCAAAACCAAAGAGTTGATGCAAGCGTATGACGCTGTAGTCTTGGCTTATGGAGCGGCAAAAGATCGAACTTTAGGCATTCCAGGAGAATCAAGCAAGAATGTCATTTCCGCAAGGAATTTTGTTGGATTTTACAACGGTTTACCTGAAGATCGGAACTTAGATTTCAGTTTAGATACTGACCATGCAGTTGTCATAGGTCTGGGAAATGTGGCCATTGACGTGGCAAGAGTGCTTTGTACTCCCATAGATGAATTAAGAAAAACTGATATTACAGAAGCAGCATTAGAAAAATTGTCAAGCAGCAGGATCAAAAAGGTCACCATTTTGGGACGTAGAGGACCATTAAATGTGGCATTTACCATCAAAGAATTACGTGAACTAATACATTTGAAAGATTGTAAACCATCTTTTGATCTCCAAGACTTTCAGTCAATGTCTCGTGACGTCACCAAATCTCTACAAAGACCCAGAAAAAGGCTGACAGAATTGCTCTTCAAATCAGTACTAGATCCACCTACACAAAAGCAATTAGACCTTTGGGGAAGTAATCCAAGCAAAGAATGGAAGTTACAATTGCTTCGAACCCCTAAGGAAATTCATGCTGAAGATAAGAATGACAATGTGACTGGTCTTACAGTAGAAATCAATCAATTGAAAGGTTTAGAGGACATACAGCCTACAGGCAATTTGGAGAAGATTGATTGTGGGCTTATCTTGAGAAGTATTGGGTACTTTGCTGTTCCTGTGGAAGGTAAGACTTTTTTCTCCTCTTTTTGTATAGAGATGTAAGCAAAAATTTGAATTGTAGATGGGATACCATATGATGCAAAAAGTGGCATTGTGCCTAATGTTGAAGGACGTGTGACAGGTGAAAATGGATTATACTGTGCAGGATGGTTGGCTACTGGTCCTCGAGGTGTCATAGTGGATACAATGACTGAAGCTTTCAAAGTGGGACAAACTGTGTCTAGTGACCTTAAAGTGTTGGACAATGATGAATCAAAGCAAGGCTTTGCTTCAATTCAACCTTTGTTAGAAGAGAGAAATGTGAGACCTGTTAGTTTTCATGATTGGGAAACCATCAATGACAGTGAAAAGAAACAAGGAAAATCTTCTGGAAAGCCTAGAGAAAAGTTTACTGATGTACCAACAATGATGTCTCAATTGAAATGAACTTGGACATTAAACACTTTTTTTATTGATTCTTTTTAAACCACAGTATTACAGGAGTCTAACATTTCCATTGATTTTAAATACTTGGAATCACAAATAGTGTTTTCACTAATAATCACTATTACAAGTAGGCAAATTGGCATAACCAAAAACATTCAGCTCGTATAACGAGGCAAAGGTCATGAAGACAAAATACCAAATTAGTAAAATGATGCCAAACTTTCTGTCTAATTTCCATCCATTGTAATGTGAAGCAACAATCAAAAAGACAATAGTTGACAATAAGCTGAATGTAGAGTAGACTAAACCTAGAAAGAAAAAATAAAGTTTAGTGTCATCAGCATATCCACAAGTTTAAATGTTTGATTACCTTTGCTGGTGACTTTGACATACTCATCTGGATTGACAATGGCTGTATCAAGAAACCAAGGCAAGCCCAGGCAAACTAGGATATCAAAGACATTACTTCCAATGGCATTAGACACTGCCATATCACCATGACCCTCCTTCACAACAGCAATTCCAGAAAGTGCATCAGGAACACTGACTCCGGCAGCAATGAAGGTCAACCCCATAACAGTATCTGGGACCCCCAAAGTGAACCCAATAACAGTGATCATCCATACCATCATGTAAGACAAAGCTGAGATCCAGATGATGGCTGCAAGGAAGGTCAAAATGAAGGACTTGGCCCAGGCTTCTTTTCGACAATCAGGTATGGTAAACCTGCATAAGAAGTAAAGTGGCAACATGATAGCCCATTTGCAAAGTGCAAGCAATCCACCAGATGTTGGCTTAGTAAAGGGATCACTTTCATCATCCTTATCTTTTGTTACAGGAGCTTGAGTAACATGATTGCCATCACTATTATTCTCAAAATTGAAGGACTCTGAGTCAGGATCATGATGACCTTGGCCTCCTCTTTGAAGTTCTTCCATGGGAATCCCACCCCCACCCCCATTCTGCACCTTATTGATTGTTTTATAAGTTGTGCCTTCCTGACTTCTTAGCTCAGCTTGAGCTTGGACAGCATTCCTCCAGGATTCTGGTACTGGCATTTTTTCCATGGCCCATGCCTCTATGATGGGATTGAAGGCCATCCCCACACAGTAAAAGACATACAGGATGAGGAAGAGAAGGGCTTCTGGCCTGCACATAGACAATAAGACCTGATTGATTACAGGAAGAAGACATAATTAGTTGTATCTTACCATGAGACAATACTGTTGGCAATAGTGAATAGCAGGACAATAATGCTTATGAGATAACATGTACAATCTCGTACCACTGAATACCAATTTAAGTAGAGGACTCTTTCAGCAGCTAGAGCGCAGACAGCAATGACCAGAGTGATGTTGAATACCGCTGATCCAATCACACCACTAACTCCAATGTCATCCTGGAATAGTAAAGAAAAATTAGAAGAACTTAAAATTGCATCTCTGCTAAAAGCCAAAGTTGAAAAGTGGCAGCAGCGAAGAAAAGTTTGTGTGATGGACTGTTTAGTGCTCAGGTGCATATATGCAAATCAGGATGAACTGTGGTGCATCATATAGTGAAAGGTGTTCTACACAAAACTTACTTTGACTGCAGCATCTATAAGCAGTTCGGCAAACTCATCTGTGTACCTTCGCTAAAGTGGTTTGAGAGCAAACAGAGAGAGTCAAACCATCACCAATTTTTTTTACAAACTCTACTGTACATGAGGATGGAGTTTCAATCAAACATTCTTTGGTTGGGAATACTACTAAAGTACTAAATTGCTTTCTAAAAACTTTGATAGTCTTACCTTAGCAACAAAAACACCAATAACAGCAGTTGCCAGTTCAGGCCCTGAAGATCCTGCAGCCATGAAAGTTGCTCCAGCCACATCAGGTGGTAAATTCAACACTAAATGAATAAAGTTTGTGATTTATGAACATGGAAAAAATTATTAAGGTACCTTCAGCAATTCTGTCAAGAGCTGGAACAAAGTAGTCATCACATACAATAGCCAACCCAATAAACATGTAAATGGCAATCAAAATGTGAATGACAAGTCCTCCATGTTGTCTATAATAGTTATCCATAAGTGGCACAGGAAATTGTTCAATGGCAGGTGGTGTACAATTTCCTTCCTTCCTTTCTTCTTTTTCTTTGGGAGTCAAGTATGTCAAATTATCAATAGTCTCATTTTCTTCTTGTGTCAATGCCAATAATTCACGACCTAATAAAGAAACTAATTTCTAAAAGTCTGAACAAGAGTTGTGACAAGTTACCTTTGAAGTTGACTTCTGAATTTTGGATTCCAGAATTGCTGGAGAAAAAGGAGATACAGATCCAAAGGAGGAAGACTGGGACTAAAAGCAATCCTCTTGTCATAGGACTCACAACTCCTTTATGCCTTTTACCTCTCATTAAAAGAGGTAAACACCTCCCTGTCAATGAGGCCATGATGACTATTGAAGTAGTTCACCTGAAATAGAAAAGACCACAAGTGTTTTAAAGCCCTTTCAACTGTGGATTTTACTATGCATGTTGTTACATTCTAGGTTTTTTTTTTTTTGACAACTAACTGTGCTTGACAGAAAAGGGATTTCGTTCTGCTTTCACTTCTTTTTGCACTCTTATCCACTTCACTTAAGGATTAAAAGAGGCCTCGAGCTCTCATCTCTTCTTCTCTTTTGCAGTGGTCAAATATCATCTGCTGTGCAGAAGCTGCTAAAAGCAAGAAGTTGAGGAAAAGGACAGGAAAAGTTGGACTTTGTGGTAAAAAGAGCTTTTTAGCCGAAAGGCTTTTTCTCGCTGTAACTTTACGAGACTTTTACTCTATCCTCGCCATGGTTAGTTAATTTTGTCGAGTTTTTATAAGAGATTTTTCCTTTAGAAAATTCAGCAGCACACTGAGACAAAAACAAACTTTTTTGTCCAAAAATCTGACTTTTTCAAAGTGTGTTCCCTTGAGTCCACTCATTCTGGAGAAAAATGAGGGGGGTCCCATTTGGGAAAATGGCCAAAATGGCGGTTGATAAACTTGTCACTTTTGTTGCAGCAGAGCATTCTAACATTCTTTCCACGAATTTCTCATTATTCAAAGAGAAAGCCTGGAAAATACAAATAGAAGTTCCCCAAAAAAAGAAGCGTTGGGTTGCAGACTGCAGTAACTCTGATGTTGTATCGAATGCATTGTGTCTGTATGAAAAATGTACTGCTTACAAATGGCAGCGTACCTAATTTTGTATCGAGTGTAGCAATTATGATGTATGCATAAGTATTGCTTCCGCATACTGTATTGACCCGTAGCGCTTGAGTGCGTAACAATAAAAGATTCCATCCCAAAAGATAATTATGAATACACATTGCTTTCTGATGGTGCATTTGCTCTAGAGGATATTACAGAAAAGTTTTCTATAGCGATGCATCCAAAAAGCAAAAAAGCCTTCCGTTAGAACTACTGCTGGGCCTCCTCGGGTGCACCTAAAAAGCACCAATAGCACCAACTTTTAGTTTCAGTTGGATGTTCAGGGTGCTTCTTGGTGCTTTTTGGATAGGCCGTCCGAGGGCCAACGCTACTTCTTCATACACAATGTAAAAGAGACTCGATCGGAAGGAAAGTTTCCTTTAGAAACTGTCAGGGAAAGTACTACTCGGCTCTGATCTCTGAATAATCCTACTCTATGGATGGCTGAGGTCAAAAGGAGAGCACTTATTGAACTTTGAAAGATAAGAGGGCTCTACAACAAAAAGGAAGTGTCTGAAGATCTTTCCAAAGCATACTTGACTGTATCTTACATTTTTAGTATTAGTACTAATGCAATGCATCTTCCTA
This sequence comes from Oithona nana, assembly GCA_900157175.1. Taxonomy (NCBI): domain Eukaryota; kingdom Metazoa; phylum Arthropoda; class Copepoda; order Cyclopoida; family Oithonidae; genus Oithona; species Oithona nana. The sequence goes on along the minus strand of LT727915.1, from coordinate 572,249 downwards.
TTCACTTACCTAATGGATGAGGAGAAGTTTTTAGTGCTTTCACATCTTCTTTCAACCAAGGATTGCGGCTTTCGACATGTACTTCTCGATCCCAATGGACTCAATGAACTCGGATACACTTACGAAAGTCGACAAGTTCACCGCCGTAGTCTATTGGGATATAGGGTAGGTAGGTTTTTTGAAAAGCTGGTGAATGGCCGAAAGGGACTCGTGAAGCAAGCCTTCCTTCACGGGTGGCTGCGAGTCGATATTAATTTCCCGGGGCCACCATTGCAAGCCCAACAGCGCTAAAAATGCCCGGGCGCGCCGCCGTGGCAGAGGCCTTCGTTCGCGCGATAGTAGTACATTGTAGGCTACACTCTTCGTTCTTCCCTCGATACGAGTCTACGAGCGAAGCGTGTTCTAGCGCGGCGAAAGGCCGCTACACTGTGCTTTGAAGGCTACGAAGAAGACCATCGTATTTCCACGCTGCGCGGCGCGCTACGTCATTGTATCCAGAACCGGTCTAAATACAGAGTCGATGTATTGTTGAAAGAAGCTTTCATTGAAGCTTTTTTCAAAGTTCTGCATTGCTTACAAAAGTTTTTTACTTTTATAGATAAGCGCTGAAGCGTAGTAGTAGAGCGCTTTGCAAGAAGATAAAAGTCATATGAATACTACGACTACTCTAGCGCTTCCCTTCAGCCACCCATAAAGGAAAGAAAGTTGGCAACAACGATTCACTACCGTACCACGCGCCCTTTTTCGCACAGAAATGGTTTTAAACCAATGCATGGTGGATTTTTGAAAGAAGCAGGAATTATTTTCTTCATTCATTATAAAGTTGATCCTATTTCCGATACGTCGTTTAGGTAATGACATGTCAACTGCAGAAAAAGTGGTATCGCAAGCTTCATTCGAATCTGTATTTGTAGACTCTTTCAGTACGTATTTGTCTGTAAATAATGCATTGATGGTACTTTTTACAATATATCATCATTATCAGTTACTTTTACGACCCGATACTCATCATATGTGGATATCTACTCAAAGTTGTAGTCAGATGTATTCATTCATGTAAGATGCGAAAAGTAGACTAGCAGAACCTGACTTTCTTGCAACTCAGCAGCAGCGATGGTCCAAATTGAGTTTTGGCTTTTGTACGTCTGCAGAATGAAACTTTGTGTCTTCTTCTTCTTCGCAGCTTTGCTTGTTTGCTTCTCCCGCTTTTAACTCAAAATACAGCATTACATTCTACAGATACAGAATACAACTAGTCTTTGAATAATTTTCCAGACAATGTAAAAAATGGTCTTTTGTGTAATGCTGTTGATGTTTTGTCACATGATGCGAGTAGCACGTGCTTACATTCTTGTAATGGATACGTCAGGCATGAGAAGAGACAAGATACATCCCAAGCAGAGGAGCAAAAGAATAAATACAGAGATTTCTCAGAAGAGTCCGAGACGACGACCAAAGTAGTTTGTCTCCTAATGGGATTTGCTTTAGATGTCTGAGCTACAATTGATTTACTTTGTAGCCAAGGATGTATTTTTTGATAGATGCCGTCCTCATCATCGTCTAGATCTCAGTATCTCAGCAGTATGTATTTTTCATCAAAAATCGGCGCGAAGCGCAGACGGAAATCACCTAGATTTCCTGCACACCTACAAAGGATCTAGACCATCTTTTCATGCGCAATACTACGGGAAAAAAAGGGAAAATTCTCTGTTATTTGTCCCGCTGATAAATGATTGTGTCGTGGACACATTTCAATTACCAGAAAATCAAGGAAAAAAGCAGACAATACAACGATCAAATATTTACCCAAGGCGACCATAAAATAACGGGATGCAACGCAACAACAGCTACAAATAAGACAAACTTGAAAGAGAAGAGTCCACTAGGCCTCAATGAACTTTTTTGTGGAAGGGGATTATTGAATGCATCCAATCTTCTTTGATGATTTAGGAGAGTGGAGGAAATCACCTGCCAAATATAAATTCTCCTTTGCGACGCTTCCACTACCGACATCGATCGGGTTTGAAGTGATGCGTGTCGTTGTAAATCATCAGTCATCACAGTGTTGAAAATTCGTCAAAAAAGTCTCATTTTATTGATTGCGAAAAATATTTGCCAATGAAAATCGGAAAAAAAATTTTTGTTGTTGCATTATTGTTCGGAAGAAATAATTGCAGCTAAGGTTGCGTGAGTGCGCACCAAATAGTTGCGTTTAAGTCGCAAAACTAGTATATTTTATTATAGTGTATATTGAGAAGAAAAGAAGAAATATAGGATTTGCGGAGGAGGAGGAGATATTTGAGCAGTTTTAGATATTCTAATATTCCCTTGAAAAATCAAGAAAATAATCAGGTTTACAAGGTTTAGATTTTGATGATGATGGAAGAAGTATTTCAAGCTTCGTTTTGTACTACAATAACTTTTCCATTGACTTTGACTTTGGCAGCAGCACTCTCCTTTTCAGCAACATGATGCGAAATCGTTTTTAACTGAACATCAAACCATCCTCCATTCAATTCCTTCTTAGATGAGGAGGCCACAGATGACCTCGTATTGTTTAATGTTGAGGCTGTGCGGGTCGGTCTGGCAGACAAGACCTAAAAAAATTCGTGAAACTTTGTTTACATTTTGACGAATTTTTTAATACCAACCTCATCTGCGCATAGGTTACAAACATCAAAACCATCTTCATAACAGGAATACCGGCTTGCGCCGGTATTCAGATTATCTATGAGTTTGGAATCGGAATGAAGTTGTTTTTCCAGATTGAGTCCGGATTGCGGAGGATCTTTGAGCAGTTCCGGATCACATTCTTGTCCGATTTGGCATTTGAAGACCTTGGGACCTATGCCTTTTGGCCAGAGTTTTAATGGACGTGTGCAACTGAAAAGCTTTTAAAATTAGGACTGCAACAAAACAAAGTTTATTATGTGCGACGGCCTTTTGAATCAAAATCTGATTCGAGCGAAAGGTCATTTTTTATCCAGACTTTGTTATGCTGCCATTGTCATCAAGAATTTTACGACTTTCTATTTTGGTCACGGAAGCACTCAACCCAAAAATATAACAAAGCTCCGCCTTTTACAGAATTAGCTGTTGCCACGCAATACTTGGTTAAAAATCCATTTTTTAGAAGTTCAAAGTACGCACGGTGTTTGAAAATCACAGAAAAAGTCTCACTCAACATTGCGAGCGAAGCGAGCTACGTTTACATTTTGAGTAACCTGAAGCTTGCGGTCAAACAGTGTTACCAGACAGGTCAGTTTTAATAGGACAAAAATTGGTGGAAAATGCCAAAATAAAAAAATTCAAATGCGACATTTTTAAGTGATTTTCAAACAATATGATTTATATGAAGTAGATCTAAGCAATAAAATTGACAAATGTGGTCCAAAAGTGGCCAAATGACTTTCAACTCAGCATGTTGCCTAATTAATTACCCTAGGCCTATCGTGAGAAAATGCCTGAAAAATGGTCTTACGTTGGACATCTGTAGTCGGTATCTGGAAGCTCGTTTAGAAAGCGCTCGTGGTCTTTTGCGCAAGTATCCCAATGATCATGTTTGTTCCATTGCTTGTTGGGTATTGGTTTCTCACACAAATGACACTCGACGAATTTGGGACCACAGCAAAAAGCTAGAAAACAGGAGAGGAAGAACCAAAAGGCAATCACACCGCTCAAGACCATCATCCATGTGTGCATTGGAAGCTCCAAATCTTGCCAAGAATCACTTGAGGATTCCGCAGCTGGAAAAATAGAAAAAAAGAGCATCAAATACCGGAAATGTCGCATATTCACATTGTTTGAAAATTACTCAAAATGTCGCATTTGAATTTTTGGCATTTTCCACCAATTTTTGTCCTATTA
>LT727915.1:376213-568312 GCA_900157175.1 Oithona nana | reverse complement strand
CACTGTTTGACCGAAATCTTCAGGTATTCAAAAACTCGCCAAAATTGATCATTTTTGGCACTTTTTAATGAACTTTTTGTCCACGCAAAATGTAAACGTAGCTCGCTTCGCTCGCAATGTCGAATGAGACTTTTTCTGTGCATATTTGGCCAATAATAAAATAAATCCCAAACAATAAATTTTTTGGTCTTTTTTTGTGACCTGAACTGTTCATATGGAGAGTGGCTAAGGTACACAAGAATTCCATAAAAGTTGTTGTAGCTGCTGCAGTAGTTATTCGTGAAAGCAGCATAGTCAATTATTTATAGCCTAAGGAAATTTACCCAATCATTCTATGTTGCTTTGCTTGCTGCAAGCTCATTTGCTTTTGGACTAGGACGACAGAGGAGGACTAAGAAACCTACGGAAAACACAACCTTTTTATAACACGCTTACTCTTGGGGATTGTGTACATATCGATTGATTGGCGTCGACAATCGGCTCTGCTTTTGACTGACATAATTGTTTGGCCTGATTCCAATGGACTTTGGAATGTATATCTTCTTCTTTACTAATATACACATTTTGACCTCCTGCTTCGATGTTTTCGAATTCAACAGAATTGATGGAAAACAATTTTACAGTGAAATTTGGTCTTTCAAGAGTAGATAAATTCACTTTGATACACATTTTGACTATCTTTATCGAATCTTTTTAGATTTCAGTATTTTCAACTTGGATACTTGGACTTCTAGAATTTAGAAGTCCTTTCAAAATTAGAAATCGAAAAAATAACTGACTCGTAACGCTTGAATCGGTATATCCACTCGAAATTAGTTTATGGCCTATACCGTCCCAAATTCCATTGATGTAGACTAACTATTCTATATATAGATTCAATTAATGTACTTAACTAATTTTTTGTAATAATTAAACTCTATTGCAATTGTAATAGTAAATCTTCATCTATTTACAGGTCAGTTATATTTTTTACATTATGACAATAATTGCTTATACATGCATTCAAAGTTGATTAGTATGGGGAAATGATTTAAGCGTCATCTACCGAATCTAACGAAATTAGTACATTTTAATGTTGATAAATATAGGGGAAAATAAAGTGCAACATTATTAAAATCATCGCTTGATAAAGTATAACATTACTAAATTCATAATTTATGAAAAGTATTTTGTCTTGTCGACTTGCCAAAAATGAGCATTTCAATGTTCATGCATAATTTAGGTTTCCATTTTCAATGCAGTTGAAATAAAACAAAAAATAGTTTTGGAATTGTCTTTATGTTTTGGTTGGAATGAAATACGACACAATGTCAATACATAATTGATGATACTATGCTGAGGAGTGTATTTTTGGTCATTGAGCTTCAAGTAGGGGATCATTTTCTAAACTATGAGTCAACGAATACAGAATACAAAATGAAATGATTGATGAAAGAAATCTTGCCCCAGACTTTCAAAAATTAAGGTCATCATGTCATCGAATGCAAGAAAAATTGTCTAGACAAACTAAGGTTTTCATTGTTCAACAACAATCAATCTATTACATTGTCATTATAACCGCCATCTATCGGGGTTTTTTTGTAAATCACGTCAAAAAGGCTCATTTTTACAACATTGCGAGCGAAGCGAGCTAGGTTTATCACGTAAAATGTATTTGAATTTTTGCGCAATAAATCAACTTCAAAACAGTTATTTAACTTAACTTTAGCCCTTTTTTGGCGGGAAAATTCAAATATCTTGCTACTCCTGAAACTTACTTGAATTTTGTGGCGTCGTTTCTTCCTCATTTGGACTTCGTTTTGTCTTATTAACTTTTCCAGCTTCAGTCAAAGTTGCACTAATACTTATGATACAGACCGATACAGATATGTAAGCCTGGATGTAGAAAAAGTCTTTTAATGCCATAATACTACATTTTGGTTGAGGTAGAAAACTATTTGCCCGTTTGACTACTTCAGTACACTTTTACTCCCTCAGCGCAACTAAAAAATCTACGACGGGCTCCGACTGACCTTTTTTCACTTTTGCCGCTTGCCCCTTCTCCGGCAACCGTAGAAGTAAAGAGAAAGCTAGTACATACAACTTCTTGGTACGATACTGCAGTAGAAAATGTAAGCTACACTCTATGATTAAATTAGGCCTTAAAAGAGCTTTCATTATCTCTCAAAAGGGTTCATCAATGGCGTCATATTGTCATGATTGCCGATACCGATACATACAGAACAAAATACAGTATGAAGCGAGACAAATACAGACATTGTAATGCACATTTAGAACCCCATAGGTAAAAAAAATCCACGTGTTAATATTCTATGAAAAATTGAAATGCAAATTACACAGATTACACACACTTTTACTAAAAATAGTACGCGAGGGGTAGTACAAATGATTTATTCATGAATACATGTATGTAGTCGTTATTTGCCAATTTCGCAATTGCGATACACATAAAGTCTTGGCGTTGCCAAAAAATGATGGATCAGTATAAAACAACTCCTGAGGTTTGCTGGCAAGTTACATTAACCTAGTAGTTCATACATTTAGAGACAGAAAAGTCATAAATTGAAGGTTTATTGGCGGTTTTTGATGCGGCTCGTGCCCACTACTTTGTTGCTAACAAACAAATACGATAGAAAAGGAGCGCTGCTCTTTGTTCTATATGTGTCCAGAGAAGCGTGTCTGACCCCCTAAAAAAGCGAAATCTTTGTCCAAGGTCAAAAAAAAAAACGATCGCGCGCTGCGAAAAAGCGGTATAAGAATGGGATTCGGTGTATCGGTTAAAGAATACATTCTTACGTTGTACCCATTTTGTCTTTTGATTGGTTCATTTTGTACTGCCCAAAAACCTATTAATCGAACGAAAGTCATTGTACACTATATCGTATCGTATGTATCGTGACGTCAATGCTGACCGCGCGCTATTTAAAAAGTAATGAAGTTCTCAATCCAGTAAACACAAAATACTACTGGAGTTGACTCACTCAGATACATCTATAGGTGTACCAAAATGTATTCATTTTTCGGGTTTTTCTGTATTCTTACGCAAAAAACAGCCATGACCTCCTTTGGCCTTTCTCTTTGTGTAGATGTAGTTTACATCTTTGGCTACACAAAAAAACCCGAATACATCTGAGGGGAAAAACATAAAATGCTTACTTTTTCATGTGTGATACTCATGTATTCCCCTTTTTCTCACTTGCATTTTTGCATTGACTTTTAGGACTCATGGCATTCTAAGACCTTATCTTGGTCTTATTTTTGGCATAATTTTCCGGCTTAGCAAAGGTTTCTTGATTATAGCTTTGACCATAATACGTCAATGTATTCAGTTTTACGTGAATTAGTCTTTTAAAATTGGTTCTCTCGAAACCTACCATTACAGCTAAAATACAGTGATTTACGTACAATTACAGTCTTCAGAATAGAAACAAGTCCTAAAGGAATTTCTTAATGTTATTTTTGGCCTTGAAAGGAATAAAAGGCCCATTTTTCTCTACTAAATTGCAAAGGTAAGGTCATATACTGTGCGCCAAAAAAACCCGTGGCTCTCATAATGTAGTGTTCCAGGTTCAAAGGTCTCCTTATCACAGTTGGCGAAAAGTGTAGAGAAAGGAAATGGTTCTTTAGTTTTTTACGGGTTCTACTTACTTACCAGACTTTTTACACTGATTCAAGGCCTTTTTCCAAGGCGAAGGTATATGTATTATGTACGTATTTCATGCGACACACATGCATGACCTTACATACTTGAGTCTCAAGGTTAAAAAACGTCCCAAAAATGATTTGCAAATAAGATTTTAAGGATTTTTTGTATCCGATACATTTTGAAGATTCTTCCAAGATGTGTATTGTGTATCCTAGTACATCATCACTAATGACAAAATACATTTGGATGCAGTCATGTCATTTGTTTTGTCGGGTTGAAAAAATTAATGTTGAAAAAAAAAAATAAGTGGCGGGGGGACCGCGACTTACATTTTCCCTATAGTAAAAGCTGTGATTATTGGCTCGAAAAAATACAGTAGCGGTATATGTAGCAGTAGGGGCCATTTGCCGCAGTCAAAGTTTTACATTGTATTTTCTTCATTAAATATTCAGTCTTGAACTTTTTCGTCAGTATGTACCTTTTTTAAGCAATTGTAATACATTGTGATGGCAATCAAATACCGCGCCAAAAATGCCGCCTGTATGAGTGTATGTATCCACCCAACCTTTGTCGCCATGAAGTATTTTTTAAAAGTTACAAAGGTCAATCCGGATCCAGTGGTTTTTTGTAATACTTCTCCAGAAATCCGGTTACCAAAAACTCGTGAATTCAACGCAGTTTCTGTTCAAACGTTGGCATAAAACATGTCTCGTTTTTATGGATTACTATTTTTCTCGTGTTTTCTTCCTTTTGCTAGTCCAGAGGAAGCTCAACGATCATGCCAACGTTCACTAAGATTGGCATTGAAAGGAATCTTTGAAGAACACGAATCGGAAAGTGCAATTTGCGTAAGTGATTGCTGATTAGAAATATGTAAGATCATAGGTAATCAATTCCACGGTTACAGACACTCGAAGATCTGAGGACCACGTAAGGTCCAATCATTCACGAGATTGTGGATCAACGTGAAGCTCAATTTGTAAGTTAATTTTGCTGAGGATGAAAAACTCTAATTTGATTCTGGATTTTTTCCTACATTATAGCTTGCAAGGTTTGAAGAGAGGACTCAGCTTTTAGACCGGATTCAATTGACTTCAGAGGTATGATACAAATATCTTTGTGTATGCAAGCTGATCAAAATTGATTCATTTTACAGAACCGTCAATGCCAACAAGGTTCTCAAGGTCTTGCTGGACCCCCTGGACCTCCTGGAGGTCCTGAAGGCCCTAAAGGATCAAAAGGAGATGCCTCACAATTTGGCCAGTTTGTATTTTCTGTATACAAATCTACTGGCAGCGCTTTTGACGGACTTATTACCTATGACATTATTGTCTTATGCGATAATTTGCTTGATTCAGGGACTGGCGTTTTCACTTGCAGTGTGAGCGGTACCTATTTTTTCACCTTTAGTGGTCTAACAGGATCTAAAGGCATAGTTATTGTTAATTTTTATGTAAATGACGGGCTCAAAATTCGCCTCAGAGATAATAACAATGAAGTTGTTAATTCAAATCTGAGCTTCACATGGACGTATTTACTTGAAGCTGGCGATAAAGTGAAATTACAGGTTGATACTGGTAAACTTGTTGTTGACAGTACCCACAGAATTTATTGGAACGGTTTTCTAATAAAAGCTCCCTAATAGTTACTTAGTTACACTCATGTGTTCTACTTTTTCTTGATGTATAATCAAATGCGATGGCCGTCGAAGATCAATTCGGATTTCAGATTTACCAGAAGTATTGATTTTTTTAATATATAAACAAAATTTGTAAGGGTATTGTGCAGGAGAATAAAATGTATGTACCAATTGCTGTTTGTGTATTTAAAAGTGTTGATTGGCAAGGCCTTCATGTCACAAAAGCCATTCAATATTGAGCCCTGCAACTGCAATCAAAACCAAAGTATTTCGATTCCAATTTGCAATTCAACTGAAGAAGTAAATAGTAATTGATACAATTTACAGTTGTCAGTTGCTACATGACACCATTGGGAATAACTTATACAGTTAATTCAAGGATTGAAAACCCACTACACACTGAATCCAATCTTTCCACAACTTAAATCGTGTTTTCAGTGATGAGATTCAAGAAGAAGTTCCACTTTTGACTTTACAGGACTTTATCTGTTCGGTGGGTGGAAGTCTAGGAATTTTTTTTGGCTCCTCAATTTATTCATCAATCTTTCATTGTATCAACAAGATTTTAAATCACAAGTAGGTATTGCAAAGTGTAACACAAAATCATATTGTCTTCGTACTGTCAAGATCCCTTTTCAATTTTCATTTTTTGCTTGCCTTATTCGTGATGAAACATAACACTCGACTCGCTTCATTCGCGATAAAACTAATAACCAATTTCGAGCTTTGTTCGTTGTTTCAGGAAGATTTTCAGGTTCAGCTGAACAATCTAAAATAATTTGAAAATAGGTATGTAAAAGTTAAATATAATGTAATGAAGTTAGTAATACCTTTGTTTGGTTTGGACCAATTAAAATGAGGAAATCCAGTCCCATATGGCATGGGAAGGCGAAATGAGTGGGTTTGAGTTGTAGTCAAAAAGACTAAAAGGATTAGCAATCCAAAGATTTTCATGTTAGTCTTAACAAAGATGCAACCCTACTAATTGAAAATTCGGAGAATGATGTCCTTTATATCTTGAAGGTAAAAATGAATGAAGTTTCCTAAGCTACTATTGCCTAGACTTTATTGGCTGTAAAAGTGCAATTCGAAAGCATTATTAAAAACCTCCTTTGTCACGTGGCATTGTCAAGTGTGCACATGTAAATCCGGATCAACTGTCATAACCTCACCAACAACAAATTTGGTAAGAAGCTATTTAAAAAACGTGACTTTCGCCTCAAATTATCATTCATGGTACAAATCTTAAAATAACAAATTGGGTAAGAAGCTGCTAAAAAAAACGTGACTTTCGCATGCATGGTACAATATCTTGACATTTGTTTTTGTGGTACTTATAAAATAAAAGTACTTAAAAAGCACCTCAATGTGTGATCTAAGACTCAGTCTGACATGAAGATTCTTCTTGTAATCACCTTGGTCTTAGCCTTGACTCAAGCATTGCCCATCCAGGATGAACTTCGACTGAGGATCCTTGATTTGGTTTGGCAAAAAGGAATTCCAAGGCCTTTTGCATCCTTTCATCCAACAACCATTAATAACAAGAGACAGGATGTGAAGGATCATTGGAAAGAGTTTGAATGGAAAGGATTTGGACCATCAATCAAAAGAAGACCTTTCAGTTTCATGGATTTCAGAATCATTGGAAAATAAAGACAGTTTCTCTTTTTTTTGTAATTTCTTTTCATTTCATTTCAATTTCCTCATTTTTTCAGAGATTTTGTTTTTTTTTGCGATAATAATAGCCGCGTAATGTAGTTAAAACACACACATTTTGAAACTAGCATTATTTTTTTTGCATGAGAGATGATTCTGTTTTAGTTCTTGATACTGCAAAGTAGAAGTAGTAATAAGGTGATGATGCACAAGATTGTTCTTCTTGATCTTCTCCAATAATTTAAAAAGAACAATGTTAGTGAATGACAAGATTCATCTGGATTGGTAAAAGTTCATTTTTCTTTTCTGTTCACTGTCATAGTATATAAAAAGGGAAAGTTTTGTTCAGCTTGTTCTTGAAACTCCATCAATGTTTTTAAAATGCATAACACAGTAGAAGTGTCTTTTCTTCTTCTTCAATCCAAGAATCATGATGACATTGCAGTCTGTTTCACTGTTTGATTCCTCTTATTGGAATGCAATCCAATGTTGAACAAGACATGTGAAAGGATCGAAGCAACACCTTGATCTAAAATCTGAGACATGACTAAGTCTAAAAGTCTTTGCTCATGTCTCATAAACAGCCCAATGTTATCTGGATGGTGACTCAAGTTAGACAAAGTTGAGGCAGCCCGTCGCATCATGTCTAACGAGGTGCCCATGGAGTCCGGATTATCTCTCAATGCATTGACACCATGTTTTTGAGCTATCACCATAGCATTCTGCTCAGCTTGTTCAATGAAGCCCAGGAGCAAACCAATGGTTAGGTCACTAGAGGCTATGGTTCGTGCCACACCACTTGAAGCTGCACTTAAATAAAATAGCAAGTTGATGCTGAATTCCCGTAACACTTGGTTCTCATATCGGTTGAGCTTTTTGGCGAGCAGTTGGGTCAACTTTTCTATTCTCCGGTAAGGAGGGGTGGTCAACATCAAGTCCACATTGGTGTCATGGAGACTTAACTTGCACAAGGTTTCTATGGCCAGACCCTGTGGGCTGATGGGGCTGTGTGGACCAACATTGGGGAAGGGATCTTGAGCATAGGCTGACGTGGAGACAGCCCATTCGAGGAGACCATGGAGGATAGGTCGAGAAATGTCTTCTGGATAGTCATTGAGTTTAAGGGAGCCAGCAATGTTGGCCAAGCTGACCATCACGTTTTCACGAATAACATGCAGGTAATCCCAGTACCACTCGTTGTCTCCTGTCAAGCTTGTACAGGACTCGATGGTTTCTTCTTCTTCACCCCGATCGTAGTTTTTCTTCTTGGCGTTTCGGGGTGGATGCCAATGCTTGAGAAGTAGTAGTCTACCACAAATTGCCAAGAAGCTGGTCTTACGACCCATTTCATAATCATTGCCTGGCACAAAAGACAAGTTTCTAAAGATGGTGGAGATACACACTGCACGTTTTCCCAAGTTGTCATTGGCCTCAGAGACTAAGTGTAATGAAGGCTCATCTCGCACGTAGTTCTCGTCTTCAAGAGCTTCTTCAGCCCATCGGCTCCGGACAGCATCTGCATCCTGTATCTCAATGCCCGTAAGGCGTTTGATCTTATCAATGATGTCTTCCTTTTCTTCCTGATCCTCCTCAGAAGTATCATGGTGCTCACCATTGACTTTAGGTATCTCTTTTGTAGGTTCTTTCTTAGGTTGTTGTTGTTTCTGTTTTTGTTGCACTGCTGTTTCATCTATTTCTGATGATTCTTGTTTGATCTGTGGCCTCAAGTCTTTCAACAATCGTACGAAGGGAACCAAACCTAAATCACTAGCAAAATGAGTGGCAATGTGGTCCGTAGGGAATCCACCACCGTTGTCCCAATGGCAAGAATGCAGATCGGAGATCCCATCATCCCACTCTTTGACATCGTCTTCAATGAACAACGTTTCATCACGATCAATCACTTCCACATCTTCATCATGAAACCTGGGCCGTTTGGTAAAGCTCTCGCCACTCAACACAGTTAGTTTTTCTTTATTAGCGGCTTTGTTAACTCGACCCAAAGCTGCGTCAATATCGTTGTGCTCATCAATTTCATCTTGTAACCTGGATGAACTGAGGTGAAGTTCTAATTCTTTGGCTGTGTCATACCACTTCTTGGCCTTGGCACACTCTAACACTTTCTTCCTTTTTAAGGTTCTTTTCATGTAACTTTTGGCGGTTGAGGCTTCGAGTTCTTCACAGACACCAAACATGGCGATCAAGGTGGCTCGCCAATGTTCAAGCAAAGCTTCAAAGAGGCCCGGCATGTTGCCCAATCCGAAATACGAGACGGTGTAGTCATCATACAGTAACACATTGATCACATCCAATGCCCAAGTAGACTCCATCAAAAGGCCAGACTTTAAGGCCAAAACGAGTTTCCAGCCATCCACAGGCTGGACATCAACTTTGGTGTGCTTACGACGTTTCATCATTAAAGGTAAGGTAGCTTCAACACTGCCTTGGGGATACTGAAGGTCATTGCGCGGACCGCCTTTGTAGCTCATGGGGCGGGCGGGCATGGGACCGCTGGGCTGACCCATCTGGGGCCGGAAAGGTGGACGCATACCAGGCCGCATCCAGGAAGGCTGGTTGGCACCGTAAGGTCCAGCTTGACCTGCCCATTGGGGACCCGGTGAGCCTGCTGGATGGCTGCCCGGAGGCATTCGGGGTGGAGCTCCTGAGGGTCCCCATGATCTTGTATCTGCACTGCCTGGGTATCCACTACTTGGTGGTGGGTACCGATTTTGCCAATTTCCGCCTAAAACGAGAACAATGGCAAAAGTTAGAATATACCTTGAATAGAAGTCTTATGGATAGGTACCTGGATACATAGGTGGTCTTTGACCAGGATAAGAATAAGTACTAGGCGCACTTCCTGGTGGCCCTGGAGGCCTCGGAGGCTGCTGAGATGGAGGTGGTCCACCAGGTCTGACTGGATAACCTTGGGGTGGACCTGGTGGACCAGGTGGTGGACCACTCGAAGAGGTACTGGGTGAACTACTGGCGCCGCCTGGGTAACTCTGCAAAAATAATTTAGAAAATTAGGATTGAAGCTGAATCGAAAGGAATGATGATGCAGTATAGCTTTACATGAAATTGCCTAGGATTGGCAGTAGCTGAGTTACTGTTGGAGCTGAGAATGACAGGTCTACCCTGAGTAGCGGGTGAAGCATGTGTAGAAGAAGGATTCTAAAGAAAAGAAAAAACAGTTCACACTAAAGCCAAAATCATACTCTACAAAATCTAAAGCACAATAAAGAGGATAGAAACAAAAACGGAAATGGAAAAGATCCGAATAAATCATCCGGAAGGCTGAAAGAAAAACAAACCTGCGGAGGTGGTTGGAGAGGCCGCGGTCCCATCATTTGCGGTCTCACTCCCATAGGTGAGCCTGGTGGACCTAGATGACCTGGTGGGCCAGGAGGTCCTGGTGGACCTGGTGGACCTGGAGCCGACACTGGAATACCTGGTGCAGGTGCACCCGGTGAAGGTCCCGGAGGTCCCGGAGGACCTGGGGGACCACTTGAAGGCGGTGCAGCTGTAGGTGCACCTGGAGGGCCACCTGGAGGGCCGCCTGGAGGACCACCCAGAGAACCACCTGGAGGACCAGTTGGTAAACCAGTTGGTGGACCACTTGATGTCGGCCGGGGAGGCATGGGTGGTCCTGGTGGACCACTGGCATTTGATGTTGGAGGCCCCGATGGTGGGTGAGTAGGCCCAGTGGGTGGTTTAGGCTAAAAAAGGGTGTGTGTTCACATAGAAAAACAGGAAGTGCCAGAAAACACAATGGATTTTTTGCTCACAAACTTTGGCCTTTTAAAGAGGCCGAGAGGCAAAGATAGAGGCTCCATCACGAACAAATAGAAAAACACTCATCACATCCATGTTACTGTACAATATGAACTTACCTGATACTGATCATGATAGGGTCCAGATGGGGGTCCATATGGGGGTTGGCCAGGTGGACCGGTGGGTGGACCACTTGGCGGTCCTGCACCAGCAGGTGGACCAGTAGGACCCGCCGATGTTGAAGGTGTAGATGTTGGCGGACCCGAAGGTGGACCTGATGGGCCACCTGGAGGACCACCAGGATGACCACCAGGATGACCACCAGGATGACCACCTGGAGGACCACCAGGATGACCACCTGGAGGACCACCAGGATGACCACCTGGTGGGTAGCCTGGGCGTGGGCCATAGTAGCTTTGCCTGTAGTCTCCTGGGGGTGGACCACCGTTGGTGGGTGGGCCACCATAACCGGGTGGACCGGGCCATCTTTGGGGTGGAGGATAGGAAGAGGGTGGATAATTGCTAGGGTAGCCATCGGGTCGGCTATGTGGGGGTGGTGGGTATCCTCCGTAGCTAGAATTTGGTGGGTATCCACCTGGCGGCATTCCTGAAAAGTTCGAATTGATTATTATCCGTAACTTTTGATTTGGTTTTTAAAAAGTAATCCGGTTCCAAAACACCCAAGGGAATACAGGCCAAAAGTTAGATAGTAGCCTTTTAAAAACACCGAATGAATGGGGGTGGAAAACACATCCAAAGTTTGCTAACCTTGATCGTCGAAAGGATTTCCCAATCGGATTTGATTTGATCCGGTTGCCGAATCTATGCCGATAACTTGTTGATTATTCATGTTTCCTAAGTTTTGCAAAGCGATCAGTTGACAACTAACATGTTTTTTGCCCCCCTTCTAGAATTGACTTCAGCAGAGTATTAGTGTATCATGCAGAAATCAGGTTTCCAGCAAAATCCGGATTTACCAAGAAAATGCTCGGCTTTCAAAATAAACAAGAGTGAAGCATATTCGGTAAAAATCATTTTCAAGCCGTAAAATCCGGGCCGGATTTTCAAAAGTTACATTGAAAATACATGCAACAAATTCAAGTCGTGCTTTCAAAACTGCCAACAAAATTATATTTTTTCATTCCACTAATACTCTGCTTAAGACAAGTGTCAAATTTCATTACCTGGATGTGAAGGAGGTCTGCCATCGGAAGTTGGAGGCCCGCCGGGCGCTCCAGGTGGAGGAGGCGCCGCCGCACCAGGGGGAGGAGCATTGTTAGGTCCTTGTGGTCCCGGAAGTCCCCCGGGAGGTCCATGCGGCGTGGGGTAACTATTGTAACTTCCGGGCGGTCCATGCGGCGGTCCCCCGGGTGGCGGATAAGATCCGTAATGATCAACGGAAGCATTACTGTTACTGTTTGAATACGAGTCCCGGGAGTCTTGGGACCCGGGCGAGGCCGGCGGGGGCGGTTGAGGGGCCGCTTTTGTCTTCTTTTTCGTTTGCGCTTCCACCTGCAACATTTTTAAAGTGTGATAAGCTCCATCTAACTTGCCGGCACAATTTAGATAAGATAACGAGAGAGAAGGAGGACACTGTACCTGCGCGAGTATAGGACCGGGATCAACGCCTCCCCGGTCATAATAACACTCGAACGGCAGTAGATTTTTGCCGTAATGTTTCTTTAATGTGTAGGCACCGCTTGAGGAGGCGCCAATGCCCAATTGAGCCGCAATATCTTTCCATGTTTTCTGCTTTGTGCACTGAAAAATAATTTCGGGTGTTTTACATGCTGTTTCACACTGTGACATTAAAATCCGGTCAAAATCCGGTTCTGTTATCCAAGACCATCCAGAAACATTTTTTTGCCAGCGAAGCGAGCTACGTTTAATTCTTTTTAACTTTAGAAATCAAAAAGTTGTTTCAGTTGAAACTAAAAATCTTTTAAAATTGAGGTTTCCCGGATGGTCTGGATAAATCCGGATAATCACTTACCTCTATAAATCCTCCCCGTTCCTTAGTGTAAAGGTACAGACGAAAGAGATCGAGAGGGTTTTTCGATATGGTTGGACATTGTGTGATTGGAGTGCCTTTTTCCTCCATGAAGCTCAACAACTTGTCCAGAAACGGCCTACGATCCGGATGATCATCCATTTCATAAAGGCGTGCCAGGCTGTCCGAGCTCCGTGAAGACGTCTGTGCAAAGAGGGGAAAAGAAAAACAATAACACATTTTGCAATTCAGTGCTTTTTAACATCTTTTCAATACCGTTTTGCTCACATCAAATTCAACACAATTGATTTTTGAAAACTCTCGTCGTACGATCTTAAAAAGATTTTTTGCTTACGATAAAAAAGTACTTATTTTAGTATTGGAAACTGTATTAGTATTGTATTAGTAGTGTTATAAGCCTATTTTTTCATGCATGCCACAGTGTTTGAAAATATCTCTAAAGAAGTCTAATGAGACATTTTTGGACTATTTTCAAACACTGTGAAGGTTAGGTTAAGCAGCAAAGGTGCGTTTTTTGTTCTAAACTAAAACTTCATTCGGATACAATAATCCGGAAAATTAATCAAAAAGCAAGAAAAAAATTAGTTCAAAGCAGCAGTTTTTAGGGTTGTTTCTTTTTGAAAAAAAGTTAGGAACCTTTGAAGCCGCTTTAGTTGAAGCTGGAGTCCCTGAATTATTAGAGAGCGCTGCTGCAGCTGCCTGTTGACCGCCACCAAAGTTGTTCATCTGTAAGCAATTTATGGCAAAATCCGCCTTAGAAAAAATCCGTAGAGGAGCTGTACGAGGAGTGAATTTCGTGATATTTTTTTTTGATACAACCAAAATAAAAAACAGGTGGGAGAAATACATCAAAGAGAAAGAGAACCATAAAAAAGTATTTTCAGAAAATCATGCAAAAATTTCCCGTACCTGTGGAGTTGAAACTGGGCTAGCGGGCGGCCGCTGCCAGGAAGGACTGGCCATACCATCCCGTGGGTATCCTGGGTTTTCTGGGCCCGAACCCATACTACCACCCGGGCTGGGTGCACTGGAATGTGGGCTACCGGGTGGGTGATTAAAATTGCCCATGAAATTATGCGGGCCGGGTTGTTGCTGTTGTCCAGCCGGGTGCCCGGGATGACTTCCGGGTGGGCCTCCACCCGGTGTGTTTTGTTTGGGCGTTTGCCTACCACTATCGGACCGATCCGAGGACTGGGAGAGTGTTGACTGCTGTGAGGATTCGTCGAATCCATCTGGGCCAAGGGGACCGGACGCATTAGACGGGGTGGTGGGTGGAGGTGCAGTACTCGCGGGGGTGGAACTGCTTTGAGTAGAGACTGGAGGCATTGGAGAACTAGCTGAACCTGAAAAAAAATCGAAGGAAAATTAGTACTTTCCGCATCAAAATCCGGTTTTTTAAGACTTACTATTTGGCGGATATCCATGGGGTGGTCCTGGAGGCCCGGAATTCGGATAAGAACTAGGTGGATACCCAGGAGGTACACTACTATTGGGTGGAGGAGGCTGCATTCCAGGGTGAGGTCCTGGGGGTCCCGGTGGAGGCCCATTGGGGTAGTTGGGAGGTCCATTGTAACTATTAGGCGGGTAGCCTCCCGGCTTCATCATCTGTTGAGGATGTTGAGGTCCCGGCGGTCCAGGTGGGCCTCCCGGCCTCGGAGGCGGATAATGTTGAGGCCTCTGACCTTTAGCACCAGGTGGGCCCATACCTTGTGGTGGCGGGGGCGGATGTTGACTTCCAGGTGGCCCGGGTGGGCCTCCAGGTGGTGGTCCACTATTCCACCCGCCGTAATGCTGTTGTTGCCCCGGATAACCGGATGGAATGTTATTCTGACGACCGTAACCCGGATAATTATTTGGCGGATACTGCCCGGGTCCACCCTGAGGCATCCGCATCCCATAATAACCTCCAGGTGGCGGCTGACCGCCCGGAGGATAAGGACTCATGTTGTGTGGGGGTCCGGGTGGGCCGCCCTTGTTGTTATACATCATGTGGGGCGGTGGACCCATGGGTGGATGATGGGGCGGGTAATTTCCCGGAGGTCCACCAGGAGGTGCACCCGGCGGTCCTCCAACCGGTGGACCAGCTTGCGAAGGAGGTGGAGGCGGAGGTGCAGCAGAGGCCATTTTCGACTGTTCTGAGGCTGGTGGAGGTTGATTTCCGCTGGGGGGTCTAGGTGGCATTTGCTGCTGCTGCGGCGTACCAGCTTGTGAGACCGGGGTCGCTACAGCTGGTGACATGGACCGTGAGGAGGACGATCCGGTAGGAGAAGGGGACGGCCTCACTCCTGGTGTAGATCTTTCGGCATTGTTTGCATCATTGGCCTCTTCGGAGGACGGTTTTGGAGGCTGAAAAATCAAATTCGCAAATTGTTACTTTATTTGCATAAATTCGGTTTGTGCAGCGAGCTTGACGCGCCCGGCTATGCAGCAATACTTTAAAAAGCAAGAAAAATTGACAAATTAGAGTCTGAACATAGTTTCATACATAATGAGAGATTTTTTGCGCACTAAAAAAGACCTACAATTACTTTGAAATGATTGAAAATAAGTCAAAAATTAATTTGAAGAAAATCGTAATTTTTTTGAAAAATTGAAAATTCATCAATTTTGTTCAAAATCCTCAGGTTTTTAAGAGGCCTAAAGCTTTCATTGCATAGGAGATCGCGTGCAGGTAGCCATTTTTCTCCTATAGGGGGCGGCACTGTTTTATTGCTCTTTACTCCAAAAATTCGGCTTGGGTCTACACTAACGCCATCTCTTTTCACTCAAGTCGGTAAAAGCGGTATTTGTGTTCATGTAAAAACTATTCGTCTCAATGGGCCGAGCGTCATTTTGCCATCAGCTGATTGCCGGCTTCTTTAACGACATGCACATCACTTGATATTCGACTTTAATTCCTCAAACAATCTAATTTCAATGCTTATGCCTCTACTAAAAACACGCTAATCAGTCAATATCACAACATTTGACTTCTCTCGCAGATTTCCGGCCATTTTCCACTTAAATCCGGCCTCTAAACGGCCTCAAAAGGCCTCACAAAGAGGCTACAAAGCTATAAAATGCTCAGACCAGAAAGTTGACCGAACAGGGCCGCCGCCATTGCTTTTAGAGAAGGGCGAGTTCAATAGTGGCCAAATAGTTGGCTATTCCTACCTGAGTTCGAATCCCAACTGAGATTTTCAGTTTCTAGGCTGGCAGGCCTCACTGTTGGGTCACTGTAACAGCCTCGGAGGCTTCTGATAGGCAGTGAAAACCTTTAAAATGTTCTCAATTCCTCTCTCGTTTTGTGTGTCTCTCGAGTTTCGAGTAGTAGTAGTGGGAGCAGCTATACAGCAAAGATTTTAGCCGGAGAGTACGGGCCGGTACGTCAAATTGTGCTAGCATTTGTTAAACGGCACGGTCCGGTACATAGTAGACTTTCCCGGCCGGGTAGTAGTAATGTCTCTTGTAAGAGAACGTTGCTATAGCTGACTGCAGCGTACTAGATGGCCATGGCTAGCTAGCGGCGGACTGCCAGCTACACTTCTGCTTTAGTAACAGAAGAAAAACTGTATGGAAAAATGGCTCCCTAAACATTTTTTACTACATAAGAATACAAAAAAATGGACTCTAGACTTGGTCCTTAATAGGCCTAAAAAGCACCTAAAGTGGCTCCTAATGCATACTTTGCCATTCTTTTGAGGAAGAAAAATTATCGTTCCTCTCTATCGACCATCTAAAAAGCAGTGTCTCAAAAATTCCAGTCATGAAAAAATAAAAAAAAATCAGACTTTGTTTTTACTACATAAATTCATCCTTTTTTGCAAATATAGTAACTTTCAATTTAGGAAGGCATCTTTTTTTTGGCTTGGTAGGGACATGGTTGATAGGACGCTGTCTTGTATGCAATATAAGAGCTAGAAGAGAGCTCTAGCTGAATTATATTGGACTCAGTGGCCATACTGTGTTCGTTGTTGCCGTTGTGCGCCGCTCTCTAGAGCTCTGCAGCAGTGCAGCTAAAGCACCGACGTCAGAAGAAGGAGGACTAAAACGTCGACAGAGGAGAGAGAGAGAGAGGAGAGTAGTTGTTCGTCGTCGTTTCCAACACGGCATGACAGCTTCGTCCGCCGACCACACCAACACACGCTCTAAAGGCGTGAGTAGTCGAGTCAAAAGTAAAAACCTTCCCTTCCATAAACGATATTGACGCTATTTCGCTTGACGAGAGCCCAATACTGCGGAGACTAACGAGACAGCAGCAGCGGAAGCCGACATTTAGTTGGAGCTACCTCATTTATCATCGATTCAAACAGATGCAAATCGATGAGTTTTCAGTGGCACATAAAAGCGAGTGCTCGATGAAAAATTTCCTTCTCTTCGTATTTGTAGTACAACTTTTTTTTTTGCAAGCCAGAATTGCAAAAATTCCACCATGACTTTGAAATTACGACCCATGCGGGTTTTGTACATATCGTTTAAAAAAGTAGGTAAAGGAAGTATAAAACTGCTTTTTAAATAGACATTGCTGCGTACATCTTTGATTTACATTGCCTCAACTGAGTGCACTCATTGATATGAAATCAGTTGAAAAGATGTAAAGAAAAGATGTAAGCAGTAATGCCTACTTTAAAATCAGTTTTTAACAGTTACTTGCTGCGTTCACCTACTTTTTTTTGCACGTTGATTTTGTGGAATACTCAGAAAAGCTGTAAGATGCAAGATCCCTACTTTTTAATGTCTGTCATTCTATGAAAAGCCTCTGCCCTACTACTACCCCATGTCATGAATTGCATCATCATCCCTCTATTGCACTCAGACTCGTGTCCCTGATAAGGGTAGTAAGTATTGCAAGTAATGGAGGAGGAGGAAGAAGAGCAGCGAGGGGAAATTCTCACAGCGAGGGTCCATAAAAGATGAGCCCTCATCATGTCCTCTACACTCTACTCTCCGCGTTTCTCTTCTTCTGCAGCTCTGAGTCTCTCTCAAGAGACGTTGGCTGCATTCCTAGGAAGAGATAGGTCCTCTTAGAAAATGGACCGCGAGTCCCATTAATCCTAGACTCAAAATCTCAACGTGTGTCAGCTGTTTGCAGGCCAGCCTTTGATCTGATCAACCGGTGATAAACAAACAGCTGACATCTTAAGATGTTTTGCACTTGAAGGTACAACTTTGAAAAGACACTCTGAACATTTCTCTCAAGTCTCAACTTCTTTGCCAAAAGAAACGCGACGCGGCCAAAAACTCGTGGAAATGCCGATGCCGATGCCGCTCTCCGCGCCGCTCTGACTTGAACTGAAGAAGAAGCCAGACAGCATAGGGAAAAAAACTTTGTACTACTACTACAGTAGTTCTTTGTTGTTGAGCAGAAACTGCATTTTCTTTCTTCCATTTTCATTACGCCTTACTAAGCTTGACGCATCACTAAAAGAATGTTGGCACATTCTTCACTCAACTTCAAGAGTTCAGAATTCACAAGGCATACCTTTCGTTGACAACTAAGCGAAAAAAGATTTGCAAAAGTGACTTCTTTAATCTTTTTACTGTCTTTAACTAGACAGTGTGCAAAACTAAGACACTGATGGATAATCATGCAAAAAAATCCAGTTCGTGAAAAAGAACGGGTTTTGCTCTATGAAGGGGGAGTCAAAAGTTGCTATCTTAGTCATTTGTGTTGTAGTATGTCGATAAATCACGGTCACTTTTACTTTTATTGTTGACATGTCGGCAGAAGAAGCAGCAGTCGTGCATTTCCCGCGGCCAATCATCTTTAAACAGCAGGGGGCAGAGAGCTGAGCTTGCTCTCAAGTCAAGTTGTCGTCATTCATGGCCAGGGTCATCATTATGCATCCAACTAATCGTCTATGACTTATGAGTAACAATGTACTTCTCTTTAACTATGTAACAACGCTATATGTCATTCAATTGTCGCATTTTTGCAATGAAAGTTAGGATTGTCTTAAATTTTTTTTGGAGTTTTAAGGTCAAGAATAGTACAAAGCCAACGTGCATTAAATGACCAGTTTAGCATCAGTAGACATTGTGTCGGCACGAGAGATTGGAATCTACCCCCTCTCTCTCTCCAAAAATGATGGTCAACAATAGCAGGTCAATTTTTCAATGGCAAATCACTCTCCCTTTTAGCCTAATTTAAAAGAATTCCTAAGGGGGCAAATAACAGAGAAGTACATGAAGATTTCCCCTCCTCTCTTGCTAATACTAAAACTTTTTTTTCTTTTTAAACAGGCAGACACTAAGAAACTGCACTGTTGTAATGACTTTTTTATGGCACTTTTAGAAGTCTGCAGTAAAAAAGTTCTTCTGAGGCCTAAAAGTACTTACCTAGCACAAATTTGGGTGAATTTTTTGTAAGTTTTTGAATTGTTTTCGCGTGTATGAAAGTCATTTTTCCACTACCAAATGATGAAAGTTCAACAAGTCATAAATCAGCTTTTAGCGGTAAAAACATCTCATTAAAAATGGTTTTACGTCTCCCATGTGTGGTTTTTTAACAGTGACTATGCAAGAAAATGTTTTTTATAACTTACCACTGCCGCTGTTGGCGGTGTTGGAGCTGAAGATTCTGGCGCAGTCTGCAATACAAAAATAAAGATACTGAAAATTGCTGCCCAAAATGTCTTATACAGAAATGAAAATGCACTTGTTCCATTAGAAATCATCCAGTTTTGAAGTGGTGTATCTAAGAAATGAATTTGCATGTGAAAGAGACCTCCAGCAGATTAGTCTCTGAGGTCAACTACCCACCTGAGATTCTTCTTTGGAAGCTTGAACTGGAGGAGTCCATGTGGTTGAAGGTCTACCCTCATGTGATCCCGGGTGAGGAGGAGGACAATCACTTGTCGTAGGAGTACTGACAGTCGAAGTGGAACTGGTCGTTACCGTATTATTGTTAGTAGTTGAGTTAGGAATTGTAGTAGGAGACTGGAATTAGGTTATCATCAAGTTAGTATTTCAGCAGTGTACAAGGAAGTTTAACATCAATGCAACAATCTTACCTGATACTGAGATGGTGGTGGTGGACCAGGAGGTGTAAATTGGCCATGAGGAGGAGGTGCAGGTGGACCTCCTGGACCTGCTTGTGGATGACCTCCTGGTGGATGACCTCCAGGTGGATGACCTCCAGGTGGATGACCTCCAGGTGGATGACCTCCAGGTGGATGTCCTGTTTGTGGATGACCTCCAGGAGGAGCTCCTGGTGGCCCATAACCTCCTGGGTAAGGGTACTGTTGATATTGATGAGGTGGAGCTCCATATCCTGGATGTTGGGGCGGGCCTCCATAGGGAGGTCTGGCTCCAGGCTGCAATTCATAATAATTGTAAAGGTTCTGCTTTGTCATTGCTATGCAATAAATCAACTTCCGAGAAAATGCAATATTCAATTTGTATTAACAGAGCAGAACAAAGAATGCACTATAATAACCATAAATCTAACTACCCCTATTACATACTAGGGTCATTTTTCATGCCCTTTATGTGCATAGTATTATGTACCGGCATTTTAATAATGTTATTATGTAACGCTTACATGCACCTGTATGTCTACAGCCATTAAAAAACAATTAAGCTTTTACCGCAGTAATTATTGATTTTTCTTCTTTCTTTCTTTCAAAAGCTCTACAGGTGGACAATAATCTAATCGAGTGCAATTTTTATCTCTTTTTGTGTCTTTTCAGGGTCAAAAATTGCGTAGATGTTGATAATAATGATGACACATCTGCTCTCTTTAAACTGCAGAAATATACGCAAAAAACGTGCATTCACCTTCAAAAAAACTAAAACTTTTTTGTTGAAGAGCGACAAAAAAGTTTTTTCCCCGACAGCTGCCGAACACGACCTTACAGAAGTGTACAAAGTTATGTCAGTCAGCAGTCTCTTACATGACTTCATTAAACATTTATGGGGGCAGAAACTGTACGCATATTTTGTGAAGCTGTGCAAAAATCACAACAAATACACATTTTTTCCGTCAAATGACTACAATCTACTGTCAATGCATACAGAAAGCCCGTCAAATTGACGAATTTTTGAAACAAGACATTTTTATCGCCAAATCACTACTTTCAATAGAGATAACACGTCAAATTGACGAATTTTGTAAGAATCTTACATGTCGGTAATAATTTGGATCCCATCCAGGAGGAGGTGGATAACCTCCCGGGGCTTGACCCGGCGGAGGCCCATGATGTCCACCCGGATGACCCGGAGGGCCATACCCATGCCCAGGATGCGGCCCAGGATGATGAGGTCTGGGATGTCGACCTTGCAAAAGAGAATTCAAAGTAGGTGTACCAGGTGGAGGAACACCTGATCCATCCGATCCTGGCCCGGGCGGCCTCTCCGCCCCATTATTGTAGGGCGAGCCCGGTGGGTGTGCATGCTGATTTGGCGGCTTTTGAGCAACTGGATAATTGTAAGAATAAGGTTCACTAGTGGCCGGTTGACCGTTGGGCGGCCCCCCAGGCGGCCCCATTGGTGCCCCCGAAGCCGCCGTGGAAACTGGCGGTGAATGTGAATTCATTGAGGCGGCCTCAATGCCATTGACAAGATGGCCGTTAACATGGGCTCCATCTGAAGCCGACTTTGGATTCGAAGCCGACGCCAAGTCAGCCATTGACTTTCAATGTTGTAATTTCCCACACTTTTCACTTCATTTTGAGTTAAGGCTTCGAAGCACTTCTTAAGGTTGCCGTAGAGGTGAACAACACTTTGAACTGTGGATTATTCCCTTGTTGATTCACAAGTTTTTTCTTCCACTAATTTTTGTTTTGAACAAAGTTCTTCAGCTCTCTAGTCGGCGGCTCAACCGGATCGTAGCCGCCTTGGCCGCTGCTACAGCTGCTGCTGTTTCACCTCTTCTTCATTCTCAGCAGAGGCCAAACATGCCGAGCCTGCCCGCCTTCTGGCTCTTTGTTCTGCCTAAACTGCCGGCTTCAAGCCGGCCGCTGACGCAAATCTTTTCACGGAAAGGCGAGATTCCTCCGCGCTGCTGAGTCTGTTGGCAAAAAATAACATTCCATTCCATTTTTATTTCTTAAGTCATTTTTCGCACACTTTTAAGGATTTGTGATTTTATTTCAACATTTAAGTTTGTTTCTAATTTAAAAAAAATATTTTAGTTAAGTTTGAATTAGTGATTTTGCTTTTAGTTTTGTTTGAACTTGTAATGGCGGTAAAAGTACGCATAAAATAGTTCCTTGACAAAACTTTGAAAATAAAGCGAAATAAAGTATTTTTGTAAGTTGCAAATTGACAAAATTCCGTCAAATCACTTTAGTTAATGTCTTTGAGGAAGAAAGATTTATATTCAGGGACTGTTTTGAAAAATAGTTCCAGACAAAAATGTTAGCAAAAAATGTTAAGAAAGGTTGAGAGAATGTGTCCAGAATGTTGCGATCAGGAAGCCAAATGTCTTTAGGGCAATTTTTCTCAGCGATTCAGTAAAGTAGATCTTTTCAGTAAATCACAGCTTTTTCGAGTTTGTGAACGTATTTTCAACTCTTACAAATCAAAATCCAAGAATATCTGTGGCATCCTCTTGTTGTGACATTCAAAAAACATATTTTAGGAAGCTTGAAACTTCCTTGTCTTGTGAATTGTGAATAGAAGTGTTGAGTGTATTATTGCACTTTGAATTTCCAAAAATTGTGATATTCACTGTGAAAACCTCGACATGTACGAGTACGAAGATATGCAAAAGCTTGTCATCAAAGTTGGGCTCCTCCTCACTCCTCACAGCAACTTTCATTCAGCCCTACTGCCAATTTGCATTTGAAAACTTCTCAACATCTCGACGACGGTAAAACCAATACAACTTTGCACTCAAATGCAATGTGCATAGCCGCCATTCGAGTATTTATAATTCCTTTTTTTCGTCTACTTACTTTCATCTACATAGTTTATTAGTGGTCCAGTAAATTATGTTATCAAATATGCAAATTGTATTTGTCAACCTATGAAATGAGTCTCTAGAGACTCACTCTTGTATATCACAACCGCTCATAATAGGCGGCTTCATTCATTTCTGGCAAATACTATTTCTGGCTAAGTGGTGAATGAATGGTTTTTCGTCATGCCATTCTCTTTTTCGTAACATGCTTTCTAATTCTGGATGGCATCTCTCATCTTAACCTCTAAAACTTATGTTGTCTCAGTGTTTGAAAATCACAAATAATGTCTCATCTTTAATCCTTAAAGGCTAACGTTGATTTTTGGCACAAAAATTCATATATCTTTAGTTAACAAATAAATGTCACTTCGCTATTTGCAATGTTGTAAAATGAGTCTTTTTTGAGTGATTTTCAAACACTGTGATATGTGACCTTTCTCAAAGAAAAAGCTTTTCAAAGTTTTTCAAACAAAAGTTTCAATTTCAATTCAGTTAGAGAATAAAAAAACTTTTTTCGCTCGCTTTGCTTTTACTCCCTAAAAGACGTTTCTTTCAGTGACACATAGCTAACTCCATTATTTTCTTTAGTGATAGACATACTCAGAGTAGAAGGGTGGGGGGAAAGAAGAATACTGAATTCCATTCACAATTCTAAATCTCTTTAGACAAGTCAGTTGAGGGTAAAGAGTGGTAGTGGTACATACTAGCAGAAAATGGATCTTCAAAGAAGAAGAAGGGGCTTTATACGCAACTTCCGAGTTCCGACTTTGACTCTGCTACTGTAGCCAATCTTGAGCTTCTTCCAGAAGCTTTGCTATAGTCATCATCATTATGCGGAATTTCTAGCCTCCGTGAGGACAACGACCTTTGTGAAAACACTGATAAAGTATTCTAGAAAAAAAACTGTTGTCCACATCGTAATTTTCTTTGCTCAAGTCCTTAGATGTGCTTTGCTAGTGAGACAAGTGCTTCTCTCTTTAAGAGGCTACTGCTGCTGTCTTCATTGGATCTAATGATATTCATGGCCTCTCTCGCTAGAAGAGCTACTAAGCGGCCTCAAAAGTAACCATCCATGTAATGAACATCAGCACGAGAAGCTGAGAAATCCGCTTACTTACTAAGTCCTTTATTCTCATTAAGCTAAATGCCTTTTTCTTGTTGGAGACAAAAACTGTAGGAGTAGATATTTTGTTTAGCTCAGCCCGATCCAATCTGCCAGTCTAGCCTAACCTGCCTGGTCATACGCAGCTACCTGTCCGGTCAACCTGCGCGCAGGAATACTCTAAATATATATTTTAAAACTAGATGGCAGGCATAACAGACTCTGTAAAAAAATTCAAGTGCATCAGTAATTTATAAACAGTATTTCCCAAATGTGTTGAATATTTCCTACTTTCAATTCATTTCAGTTTTAGAACATCACAAAAATGTAATAGGTTATTGCTAATGAGCAATACTATAGTAATGCTCTACTGTTTTCAATGGACTTGTCTGAAATTAGATTTCACTAAAATTATTTGAACATATTTATCAAGCATACTTACCTGGCACAGAGGTTAACCATGATCACCAAGGTGGTTCCTCCAGGGCGAGGCTATTCCATTGCACTTCGTGATAGCTGACCTCTGCGATTTCCTCAAATGTAGGAAACTCGGGTGCACTATTTCTGTTAGTGGGGAACTGCGTTCGCGCTATTCCCTATAATC
Source organism: Oithona nana (assembly GCA_900157175.1). Classification (NCBI taxonomy): domain Eukaryota; kingdom Metazoa; phylum Arthropoda; class Copepoda; order Cyclopoida; family Oithonidae; genus Oithona; species Oithona nana. The sequence continues at coordinate 543,997 of LT727915.1, read as the reverse complement.
ATACCAAATCGGAAAATCTAATCTTTCAAAAAAAGTTGATAACCCTGAAATGTCAATTTGATACACGAGTTCTTGCTACGTGTACAACAAAGTCCAGAAAACCCAGGGTAAAGGGGATTTTCGTTCTTCCGTTGCTGACGCTGAAGGCAAGTAAACGTGCCTTACATTTTGATCAAGTTGGGGGATCTTAAAGGTGCTCTCATGTTCTAGAAAGCTACCACATCTCGTTCCTGCTGCCTTGATTATGTATAGTGAGGGTGTAAGCAAATTTGGTTTAGGAAAGCAGAAGAAGGTTCTGCTAAATAGCCTTTTAACTAGCTAATCATTGACTGGGAAGGAAGGGGAGCAGCAGAACCCATACAATTACAACTTGGGAAAAGTCGCTACATAGTAGCCACCCCTAATTTTCATGTCACAACTGTGTGGTGGACAAGTCTTTCCACAAGTGTTTGCATTGATTTCCTTTAGAGTAGTAGAAGTAAAAGAAACAAATAACAATTTTTGTACTTTTCCCCTTCTTGCTTTTCACCACCACAAATGACTTGCATGTAGTATTCCAGACGTATCGTACAAGAAGTAGGGGGAAAATAAGAATGTGTTAAGAGTCGAGTTTTGTTCTATTTTGATTCGCTTAGACAATTTCTTTTAGATAAACAGAGTGATGACAATTTCCAGTCTTTGCCTTCTCAACTCTTGTCAAAGACAGACAGATTTATTTTTCCAGATTTTTGTGAGTGACATTTTCAGTGCGTCCAAGCAGATCATATTTCTGAGACTTCTCTCACACACGAGATTTGAAACGTTTTTGAATTTCTAAAGCACATATAATACAACTTATGTTGCTTTACGCCAGAATTCTCGTCCAAATTAATTTCCAAATCAGCCAAAATACCAGGAATTGGTATGACATCCCTTACTTTGCTATCTATGCATGTCATTTGAAAGGGAAAAGGCAATGTACTACCAATTTCTATCATTTTGGCTGATTTGGAAATTTATTTGGACGAGAATTCTGGCGTAAAGCAACATAAGTTGTATCTTATGTACTTTAGTTTGAAGCCTCGGCAGCACAATGGAATCCATAAAATTGGTTTCGTTGATCTTTCTAGTCTGGGCTTGAACGGTGCCGGCTTTTTGGGCTAAAGAAACTCTTAGTGGTTTGCCGTCCAGCAAATGATTGTCAAGTTGAACAGCAGCATCAGCTTCGACGTCATCGAGAAATGTCAAAAAAGCGAATCCTCTGCTGATTCCAGTTTCTCTATCTCTGATGACGGAACAATCGACCACGTGACCGAAGGTTCTAAAGTATGCAACCAAAGGCTTTTCAGTGACATTGGCAGGTAAATTGCCAATATAAATCTTCCTATTCTCTATTCTAGGCTGCTTCGGAACGGGCTCTTCTTCGTGTTGTTGCTCATCTAAACTTCGTTTGGAATTTGGATCAAGTGGCTTCATCAACGATGGAATTGGTATCATTCCTGCAGAGGCGGGTTTATCTTCGGAGAAGTCTTCATGAGGCTCAGGCTCCGCAGGCTCCATACTTTTTCGAAAGTAAAATCCGTCAAATTAGAACAGAACGCAAACTGTCTGTCTGTTTGCTGTGTTTGTAAAATATCGGCGTTACCGAGTTACCAGATGCAGATGACGTCTTTGAAGTTCGAAACTCTGTACTCTACTCTCTAGTTTAGTACAAGAAAGGTACTAAAATGAAAACTAAAATAAAGTTGAAATTAGTATATTTTCAATGTTGTTATATTATAGGTATGTAAAAAAAGGGTTTCTTCCTCGAAAACGTCAATTACTTATTGTTCTGGACTTGCAGATTATCCATTGCTGTCTTGGTGGATTTCAATACTTGATGAGTTTTGGCCAATTGATGTCTCAAAACTTTATCCACACGCTCTTTTTGTTGCTGATATTCAGTCAACTTGTCATTGGCTTCCTTTAATTCTGCTCGTAATCTCTCCAGCTCGTCATCCCTATAGTTCAAAAGTCCATTGGCATCATCTTTAGCTGCCATTTCTTTGTGAAGTTGCGACTTCAATTGTTGGATTTCTTGTACCAGCTTATGGTTTCTAGATTTGTCCAGCTTGGAAATGTCTTCTTCGAGTTGCTTGACTTTCTCCTTGGAATTGCCCAATTTGATCCTAAGCGAAACCTTTTCTTCTTCAATGAAGACAAGCTTTTCGTGAAGTTTTTCAATTTGATTCTGGGACTCAGCCAAATGTTGATTGACTTCTCCTAGCTCATTGGCATGATTCGTCTTCAAGGATTCAATAATGGCGCCGTAATCTTCTTGTGGCCCAAGCTCGAGTTCCAAATCATCCAAGGTGACTTGGACATGAGGAACCTCGGGCCTCATGTCAGCTACGCTCTCGTCCAAGGTACGATTGCCAGCATTGCCAATTGCAGAGAATCTGCGGCTATCATTGAGGGATCTTTGGAGGATATCTCGCATAGATTCGCTCAGTTCTTCTAACAATCCATTGTCCAAGATCTGCTCAATGCAAATGGCCAGCTGTTCTAAACGACTTTGCATTACTGTCAACACTGAAACGTAATCCGAATCCAGTTTTTGAAGATGTTGGTTGTAGACTTGATTGGCCTTTTCCAGGGCCAAATTGGCTCCTTGACGGAGGTAGTACTTGTCTTCCAAAGCCACTACTGAAGTGCTTGACACAGAGCTCTTTTCGCTTCGATATTTGCGGACTTTTCCCTTGGCAATTTCGTATTCTTTCAAGAGTCTGTCGTACATTACATTTTTCCTCTTGAGCTCTTTCATGGTTTCTGAAAAAAGAAAATTTCATTTAGAAGCTGCTTCAAAATATTCACAATATAATGATCAATACCTATATGAGCATCACTCTGTTCGTCTGTCACTTGAGCAACAGCGTCCAATCCAGTTTGTAACTTTTCAATTTCTTCATTTTTGTCATTGAGTTGCCTTTCTAAATTGTCAATTTGCTTCATCAAAGTGGCAATTTCACCCAGTTTGAGGTTCAAATATTTCTCATGGTTCTTAGCAGTTTCACTCTCCTCTTCCAAAGCTTTACGTGCCGTTACCAAGTCATTCCTTACATCATCCATTTCACGCATGTGACGCACCTGTAATGCTTCAGCAGAATTCTGCTCCAATTCAAGTTGCGACTTCAATTTGGAAGTTTGATCTAAAAACAAAAGTAAAACACATTGAAATGGTCAAGACCTCCATCATAGCTTTGTTCATATTTTTTAAAACTTACCGATCAAAAGACCGATTTCATCCTCATATTTTTGCTTTAAATCTTCCAAAAGCGACCTCTCTTCGCTTATATTGTCATGGTTCCTTTGTAATTCATTTTCTAATTCGTCAATTAGATTCTCCTTATTGTTCAACAAACCCTTAGCATCAAGGATTTCCGCATCTTTCTGGTGAACGACATTCTTCATGGCTTCCAATGCCAGAACCTGTTGTTCCAGATCTTCCTGCTTTTTGAAAAAATCCTCATCTTTTTGCTTCAAATTGTTTTGAAGGTCTTGGCAATGGTCTCTTTCAATAGCCAATTCCCCTTCAAGGCCGGAAATTTTATCTTTCAATTCCTTCACATTTTCATCATCGTTCGATGGAGCTCCAAGGTTCATGGACTCAAAAGCTTGAGACAATTTCCCATTGTCATGCATCGGTGGTCTCCTCGAGTCCGTCTTCCATTCTTCAAGATCTCGTTTCAAAACTTCAAGTTCTCCACGATTCTGATCCCTTTCCTTCTCTAATGTTTCAATCGCTGTAAATGCTTCCCTAAGGTAATTGTCCTTTTCTTTTATTTCTTCCTGCAATTCTAAGATGTCCACTCGCAAATCAATGTTGACTTTGTAAACGTTCTCCTCAGAATCTGCAGATCCTTTTTTGTCAAGTAAACCTTGATTTTCCTCCAAGCAATGAATGCGAAGTTTAAGTTGAAATATTTCATTTTTGGCCTGTTGAAGTTCTTGTGCTAAATCTCGCGTTCCAGGGTGTGTTTGCCGCTGGGCAAACCGACTAATCATTGACATATCCTTGTCCTGGCCCTGTTTAAAAACAATGAAAAAATATTAAATATTTTGACGCCAATTCATTTGGCAAATTTCTTTTTCACTAACCGTTCCATCAAAAGTGTAGGGTGAAAATTTGCTGTTGTCGACTTTTACAATTTCTTTCTGATCCTTCTCTTCGTCTTCTGTGTTAGTTGGAGTTGCAGTTCCAGTCCCGCCTCTGCCGCGATATTCATTCCAAATACTGTACGAATTTAGCTCATTTGACCCTTCATCTTCTTGATTGTCGAGAACAACATCACTTATGGACATCATTGGCCTTAGCATGGAATCCTCATCAAAGTTAGTCTCCTCATTGATGTTTGTAGCCATCGTTTTTGAATTTTTGATGACGTTCAGTTCAGTAATCAGCTTCTTCCCTCAAATTTTCGAAAAATTGTTGTCAAATCAGAGTGACTCAATTTTGATCTATTTTGCCCACTTATCATTTTGGCTTTTTCAGCATTGATTGGACGAAGTCGACCGAATATTCAACTGTACTACTGTCAGATTCAAAACAAATTCAGTAGAGATTTTGCACCGTCACTTCTAATTTGTCAGTTCACTTGTTCAAACCTTGGAAAACTATTTAAGATTTGAAGATGGCTATGAATGCTGAAAGAATGGCTTTGTTCAGTGGTGGCGGCAATCGAAACACCAACTCGTCCAAGGCTCTTGTGGAATTTCGGGCTGGAAAGATGTCGATGAATGGAACATTGGTCACCCCAGATAAGAGAAAAGGTCAGATTTGTACAAAGTCTGCCTTCTTAAAGAAAAGCCTGATCTCTATATCCGTTAAGTATAATAATAATTGACATTTTTGCTTTTTATATTGCAGGCCTTGTCATGGTTGAACAAGGCGACGATCAATTGATGCATTTTAAGTGGAAAGATCGCAGTAGTGGAAATATCGAAGATGACTTGATTATTTTTCCGGATGATGTAGAATTCAAAAAAGTTTCTCAATGTATGAAAGAGTTAGAAGGGAAAAAGGGGTAAATTTACTAAATATTGATCAAAAATTGCAGGCACAACGGGCCGTGTTTTCTTGCTCAAATTCAAGTCAACTACGAGAAAGCTTTTCTTTTGGATGCAAGAGCCCAAAAGTGATAAGGATGAAGAATTTTGCAAAAAAGTCAATGACTACTTGAACAACCCTCCCGCCCCTGGGGGCTCTGGCGGAGGAAGTGGATCTCGAAGCTCAGGTGGAAGTGGAGGGATTCCAGGACTTGACCTGTCCAACCTAGGGGACTCTGAGCTTCAGAGTCTGCTCAACAACATGAGCCAATCCCAACTTATGCAACTTTTCGGAGGTGGCGGTTCTGCAATCCCCGGTGGTGGATTAGGCTCAACCCGGCAGCGGTCCAACGCAGGAGGGAATAGTTCGACTAGTGCTAGTACGACTGCTGCTTCCACTGGTTCAAGCAGCACTGCTACCACCACAACGACCACTTCTTCTAATTCTGTAGGAGGAGCTGGCACCAGTACTAAGCCAGCAGGTGAAACTTCAGCAGCCAATATTCGGTTGTCCGACCTGCAAAACGTTTTGTCGGGACTTCCTGCATCGGGTGGTTCTTCTGGACCCAATGTTGACTTGTCAAGTGGACTCACCTCCGAGGTCTTGGCACCCCTCCTTGAGAATCCTGAATTTGTTAAGAAAATGAAGGAGTTGTTGCCTGATGAGGAACAGCAACAGGATGACATTGGAAGCCAAGTACAATCCACTCTGCACTCTCCTCAATTCCGACAAGCATTGGGCATGTTTTCCTCAGGCTTGCAAACTGGTCAACTTGCTCCCCTCATTAGGGAATTTAATCTTGGCGATGCTGCCACGACTGCTGCCGAAAAAGGAGACTTGGAGGCTTTTGTTAAAGCCCTTCAAAATAGCAAGAGCAGCCCAGCCAAAGAGTCGGGGGACAAGAAAGATAAAGAGGATGACGGAATGGCTCTTGATTGAATAGACCAATAAACGTTATTATTCAGTGAGGTTTTTTTTTTCTTTTGAAATTATGAATGTAAAACAAGAATGAAAAATCTTTACTGTTACCCCCGCCGGCTTTCGTCTTGATTCCTCGTCTTCGGCCCCGGGCAGTGGCTCCCCGATCTTGTGGGAGGTTGCCCCCGCCGGCCTTGGTCTTGATTCCTCGTCTTCGGCCCCGGGCAGTGGCTCCCCGATCTTGTGGGAGGTTGCCCCCGCCGGCCTTGGTCTTGATTCCTCGTCTTCGGCCCCGGGCAGTGGCTCCCCGATCTTGTGGGAGGTTGCCCCCGCCGGCCTTGGTCTTGATTCCTCGTCTTCGGCCCCGGGCAGTGGCTCCCCGATCTTGTGGGAGGTTGCCCCCGCCGGCCTTGGTCTTGATTCCTCGTCTTCGGCCCCGGGCAGTGGCTCCCCGATCTTGTGGGAGGTTGCCCCCGCCGGCCTTGGTCTTGATTCCTCGTCTTCGGCCCCGGGCAGTGGCTCCCCGATCTTGTGGGAGGTTGCCCCCGCCGGCCTTGGTCTTGATTCCTCGTCTTCGGCCCCGGGCAGTGGCTCCCCGATCTTGTGGGAGGTTGCCCCCGCCGGCCTTGGTCTTGATTCCTCGTCTTCGGCCCCGGGCAGTGGCTCCCCGAACTTGTGGGAGGTTGCCCCCGCCGGCCTTCGTCTTGATTCCTCGTCTTCGGCCCCGGGCAGTGGCTCCCCGAACTTGTGGGAGGTTGCCCCCCGCCGGCCTCGGTTTTTTGACGTCTTTTCATTTGACGAGAAATTTTTTCACTGTTAAATTGAAGAAATTGACACTGTTTTTTTGACATCTTTTGATTTGACGAAATTTTTTTTCAATGTTTGAAGAAACTTACACTCGGTTTTTTGACGAGCTTTTGTGGCTTGGAGTATTACTTAGTTTACAGATAGATCATCATCAGAGAATTTCACTCTTTTATTTCAAAGAAGTCATTTAGGTTTGCGTTATTAGTGCGCACTTTGAAACATATCAAATTCTCCAATTCTTGGATTTACACACACACCATTATTACAGAAAGAGAAATAATTAAAATTTACTGCCTACTTTTTGTCCAGTTTGTCAAAGTAACTACTAACTGTTGAACTGTGAGGTCAGCAAAGGAGGGGGAAGCAAAAAAGCGACAAAGTCAAATGGTTTTGAGTCTTTGGGAGGAAAGTAGGAAATGGCATGGAAAGAAAAGAAAAATTGTCAGTCATAGGTTCCTAAATGGACCCAAAATCACATGGGAGAACAAAGCTGGTGTAGAGCACACTATTTGATTGGAAGAAGTACACGTAGTAAAAAAATCGTCGAGGTCACCACGTCACGTGCCTTCGTTCATATCATCGTAATTAATCATCAAAAGAGGTCAGACCCGACCTTCGCCAATTTTCATTCATCAAATGCTTGATTTCTAAAAGTATATAGAATAATGAACACATATATATTTTTTTTTCTTTAGTAAAAGAACTTACTATTGATGAGATGAAGAAGTTTCTTACGGGCTCCAAAAGTTTGAATACCGACCTCACGTAAATCAAGATCAGTCAAGCTGGCGAAGGTTTGCAGATCAACCTCGTGTCTAACGAACAAATCCGTGTATTTTGCCAAACCCTAAATGAAAAAATTGGTGATCATGATGAATTGAGAAAAATCAAGTCCTCACATTTTTTGCCAGAACGGTTGGCAAATCGTCTGAGGGTAAGATGACAATGTTGTTAGCTTTGTTCTGCTGAATGAAAGCATCAAAGGCACTAGAATTGCCGAAAATGGGATCGTCCAATTTGAAGTTGGCTGCAGCGGTAGATTGCTCTTCTTGCAGCTTGGCTTGCTTTTCTCGGATGACATTTTCTGGCATCGAGTTAGAGAATCCCAAGCCCACCCAAGACGGCGTTGGGGTTCTGGGTTCTCCAGCAGGCTTGCTTTGTATAGCTCTGGTCGCCAACAATCGCTTTTGGTCATAATCCATTTGCTTCTGTAAAGATTTCATTTCACATCCTGGAGCTCGACGATCTTGGGAGAAAAACGAGGTCAAATCCGGTGATGCAGCATTGCCTGCAGCAGCAGCGACATTCCCACCGCTCTTATCAACTTCATCTGTAATATCAAAAACTTAATTTAGGTACATGAATATAGGTAGGTAGTTAGGTAGGGATCATTTACCTAAACAGAATTGCTGCATCATTTTTTCAGTCATATCCAGAGTTCTAGCCAAGTTGCCATTGTCATTGGGCATGTTGGGTGATGAAGAAGTTCTTGGAGAGCTTACTCTAGCTTGTAGAGACCTTGGTGATGGAGAATTAAAGCTGTTCTTTTGCCCATCCACTGAAAAATAAATGGTGGTTTTTGGTAATGTGTAATTTTTAACCGCGATAAGCGCTGCTCTCGTGGTCTTAATCTTGATTGCGGTTTTTTTAAGGAAATACTTACTGGCATTATTGTTATTCAATTCCGCCTTCCAATTGTTATTGGGATCAAAGCTGGACTGCTGCACTCTACCAGGATTGGCATCAACCGCCTGGGACTGTTGTTGGTGCTGAAGACGTGTAATATTGTTCAAGACAAGAAGTGCATAATCCTGAAAAAAAGGTGATTCAGTGCTAGAAATCCTATTCTAAAATAATTGTGATGTGCGAAGTTAAAAAATACCTGAAGGTAAGGATGGTTTGGGGTAAGGACGTTGCTAAAGTTGGCGGCAGCGGCTGTTGCTCCTGCCCAAGGTGTCTGATTGGGCATCATATAGGGGGGAACTGGAGGTGGATTAGGAGGAGGAACAAAATGATGGTAGTTATTGATCGGCGAGGATGCTGGTCCAGGAAACATCATTGAGGAATGAGAGACTGGTGTCTTTTTCTGGTCGTTCATTCCTTTTGTTTAAGAAATGGAAAAATGTGAAAATCAAAGGTATTCAAGGGTAGTCAAGAGTGGTGGCAGAATTCTTACCCATGGAATCGACGACTTGCTGGGGAAGGGGCTGAACCTTGTAAGATTCAGGCACATCTGCAACGACCAAGAGTTCTTCATCTTCATCCATTTTGAGGAGGCGGTGACGGGCGGCATAGATGGAACTGGCGTTGCGCTCCTGTGCTTTTATCAAGACCGACTTGCAGCCTTGTCTATGCTTGGGCTTGATACTTATTGCTACGTTCAATTCCTCGCCAATTTTGTGTACCTCGGAATCAATCACTTCGAGGTCTTCGGGCACATCAAACATCATCACCAATGGCAAAGAGCCAATCAATTGCTGCCTGGCGGAGTAAACATTGTGGATTGCTCCAGTGATGGAGACAGAACCCTTCCGGATGGGGGGGATGTTGGGATCAGCAGCATCGGGAAAGAGAATAGTGGTGTTGGTTCTTTGCATGATTACCCTCAAATTAAAGTTGTTCTTGCCGACAACAACGGTATGGTGAACGGGTGAGATTTCCAGATTCATGGTTACTGGAAAGGCAACAGAAGTCGAGGGATGATGAGCATATCCCACATTGACATTGGTGGAGTTTGAACCAGATACCGGTGGAGCTGGACTTGTCGGTGTATTACTTGAAACACCACAGAGGTGATCAATAAGAAGCAATGTGGCTTCTTTCACCCTGGCCGCTTCCCATTCACAGCCTTTGACAACGGCCATCGAAGTATGGAAGTTCTTCTGCTTCTGACGAAACATGAGCTGTCATAAAGGAAACCTCATTTAGAAAGATACTACAATGACTACAATGTAGAAACCAATAATGATCATACCTGAATATTGTACTGATCTTGGATGGCTCGTAAGAATGGGTCATTGGAATCCAGGTTGACTTCCACGCTGGACACAATGGGCAAGTCGAAGGTGAATATGAGTGGAGTCAGTTCTCTCACGCGCGCACGAGCCCTTTCCACGCCATCCATTTCACGACCAGCAATGGAGACTTGATTGCTTTTCTCGTTGGGATTGCTTCGATTGGAGTCAGGAAAGTGAATGTGACATCCTGTCTCTGACATCACTCGTCTGATGGTATTCCCACCTTTGCCGATAATGTGAGAATGGTCAGTGTAGGAGACGTCCATTTTGATGGTAACACGTCTAGATTTAGTGTCCAAGTGATCCATGATCAGATTCTTAGCAAGGATCACGGCCTCCTCTTGACCGCCGATGCGAATATGGGGATCTTTCTTGGACTTGGCGCCTACCTTCAACCGTGAAGGCCAGATGACAGTAGTACTGGTTTCTTCGCCAATCTGGAAATAGGTAAAGTGAGAAAAATATTTTCCATTTTAAAGAAGTAAAAGAAACCTTTTGGAAAAAGTCCACCGCAGTCTCCTTGATAGGGTCAAATCGTCCAAGGATGAGGAGTTCCAATTTTCGCCGGTCCACACGGAACCGCTCCTCGTATTCAAACACTTGCTCAAGTTCAACAGAAGTCAAATCATCTCGAGATGACTCTCGTGAGAGTCCCGATCCTGGTCCCGGAGGATAGCTTCCCGAAGGAAAGGCTGGCATTCGTTGCTGCCAGAAATTGGCAGATAAAGATCCAGAGGTTGCCGCCGCAGCAGCGGAAGTCGAAGCCCTGGGAGACAACATCCAACCAGGAGCAGACTGGCCTCCTCGATGGGGGCTTGAAAGGATGGCTGATGACTCTTCATAGCAACTTGGCGTTGAAGCAGTATCAAGCCACCCAAGGTCTGGTGGAGAGGAAGATTTATTAGCCCAAGCAGCTGAAATTAGAATATAAAACCTTCGTCAAGCTCAATTTTTCTTCTTTCTTTAAAACGTGTTGACGAATCATTGATATCAAAAATTAGTTTACTTACCTTGAGCGTTTACGTCCATAATTCAAATTTCAAACTAAGAAGGTCAAGAAAAATCGGGAAGAATTTCACGTAAAAATTTTTAGATTTTTTTTTCAACTGCCCAGCTCCTGAGCGGTCCGTCCGGCTACTGCGCAATGGAAATTGATTTGGAAGAATTCTCAGTAGTGCAATTGAGAACAACTGAGACACAGCAACGTCTGCAAGTGCAACAGGCAACTGTACCATACCATGCCAAATCGGGAAAATCCAACTTTTCTCGTTTTGAGAACCCCCAAGCCCGAAGTGAAGTCTGTATAAATGACAAAGTTCTCTTTGACAACCAGTCGAGTGTTTAGTGTTGTTGCCATTGACTTCCACATTGGAGCAGAAACAACTAATAAGGCTTTCTTATTCTGAACCTTCTGAACGCATGAACTTAGAAATGCATGACACGAGCAGGAGCTCGGGTATTCCCTTAAAATAAAATTGAAAAAATTTTTCAATGCATATTGCATATCACCGCGAGAAGTTTACTTAATTTTTTTTTTTTCAACTTTAGTAGAAATGTCTATCTACTATAAGTTTATGGTATGATTCACTTTCACAAAAGGTGAAATTAACGAGCAAAAAAAAAAAAAATCAATCTCACTGATCTAACTACTAAAATCGCGAGAAATTATCGTAGTCAAAACGCGCTATTCAACAACCAAAAAATCTGGACTAAGAATTGTATTTTTGCCAACATATATGCTATTCTTTGATATAGATATTGTATTAGAATCCAGAGTTTGGTATTGTTCTAAGTTTGGATTTTCACAGGAATTGTTGGAAAGCAGGATTTAATTTTACGTCTTCAATCTTTAAATCAAACTTGGAAAAATACCAATCAGGAAAAAGTTGGAAATGATCGGGGTATTCAGAGCAATGATTTTCCATGGATTCATCTTTCTCGCTGAGAATCTTGAACGGGTGACAATCTTTACAAAGGAACCAAAGATTCTTTTCCTCTTTGTTTATCACTCGGCTTCGTTTTCGATCATAAACACTGAATCCATAGTCCTCTCGACGTGCATCTTTGTCATCAACATTCATCTTGATGCCTACCCTGTCTGCTTCCAGAGGTTCCTCCTTGATCTCAATGTTATTCATAGCAGACTCATAGCTGGCCTCTATTCTATCGTCCACTACTTCTTGACTGGATGAAGGGCAGTTTTTGGGTTTGTCTGTTATGAGTAATGATTTGCCAACATGTGGAGCGCCTTCAGGTAAGATACTCTCAGGAGCGTTGCTGTCTAGAACCGTCACTGTCCTAGACAAAGAAGCAGGGGGAGGAGGGCGGGTAGGCTCTGGCAGGGTTGGCTGTGGTACGATTTCGGAAATGTCACTCATCTCGGCTGTGGTTTGTTCAATTCGTTGAAGCAATAGATTACAATCGGTGGCCAACATTTGCCGTTTGTACTGCTCCAATTCTTGATCCAACAAAAGTTTGGCGTAGTAGATAAAACTGCTGTTGGGAAATTGGGCTTTGTAGAATCCATCCACTCTACTCAGAGCAGAATCTTGAACAAAAAAGGCCTTGTCAGCCAAGATCAACCTCAACACCATGGTGGCAGATTCCGGCTTGAATAACAACAATGGTTTTCCGCAAAATGTCACTTCAACCTTGTTGAAACTCTTTCGTTTTGCGTCATCATGAATGAACCTGGCCTTGAATTCGGTTCCATTGTAGAGAGTTTTGCGATGTTCGGCTACAACATCATTTCCAGGGAAGAAGTAAATGCCACAATTAAATGCATAGGCAACATATTCTTTATCAGCTAAAACCCGGTTTTCAGTCACAGGAATTTTAAAGACAATGTTGCAAGCAAATACAAAATTCATCGTGACGTTCTGGGTTGTCAAAAGGGCGCCTTGAAATTGGACTGGAGGCGCAGGAGGAGGAATCGAAGGAACATGAGTTGGGGCATTGCTCATGATGTTGCTGGTGGAAAAGGCCGCTGTTATAATAGGTCCTTCTTGACCAATGGGTCCGGAGGAAGCCAAATCTTCGCTTGGACGTGGGGAGGGTGTTGAACCATTGGTCATGGGCGAGCCATTGTTATTACGCTTTTTAGCCCGCATCCGTTCAAGTGCCAAAGCCATGGCACTTTTCTTTCCACCCCCCTCGCCATCGCCTTTGCCCTCCATTCTTGAAAACAAAAACGAATCGATCCGCTCAAAAGGAGTGAATGCAATTGTAATCTGACGAGGTTTTCTTGGCAGATTTCTTCGCTTTTTGGTAAAGAGAGTTCCAATTTCCTACAAATTTCAACAGTTGCGTTTGTTGACACAGCTGTTTTGCTTTGACACAGCTAAGAAATGTTGGAACCTGACAAAACAGCCATTTTTTAATCAAAAACGCCAAACTTATATGTTTTGAAGAAAGACGTTTGTAAATTCACACCGGTTGACCTACGGACTACGGAGCAAGTTTAAAAGCTTTAAAAAAGTATGAATTTATTGTGAATTTATGTAGCAGTTATCACACGATGGAGACTTTAGAGTTCTTCTGGTAATTCCAGCAAATATTGAAACCTGTCTTTATGTTTCAATATATATTGCGGAGCATAAAACTTGTTGTCGGGGTCCCATTTTTCACGAATAAAAGGACGAGTATTGTCGAACCAGCCACCGGTTTTGATCAGCTTTGCAATGTATGTCAAGTTGGTTTTCTCTGGATAGTCCCCCCATCGTGGTTTATCGTGTTTTTGTGCGCTCAACAACTTGGTACGAATACCTTGAGGACTGTAACACCACGAGCAATGATATCCAGCGTAATGTCCCAACTTGCCTACATCCCACTGCCTGACGGTCGTTCCGCCACCACCATCTTGAATTTTGGAAGTATAGTTTTTCAGTTTGTCGGCAAGCAATTCGTTTTCCCAAACATTTCGCCTCAAAAGCATGGCATTGTTGGAGTAGATGTCTCGTAGCATGCCCAAGGTGCAAGCCACCCACAACTGCAACAGCCTTTCCTTGGGCTCGGCTTTGATGAGTTTGCCAATGAGAGGGATATTTTCCATCACCCCCGGATCCTCAGCTTTGAGCCAAAAAAAGCCAAAAACTGTCCAACGAAACCCAAAGCGAATGGGTTGACTGTATCCGTCGTAAAGCTTGAGGAAGAGAAGGACTTCGGGCAGAGGCAATTCGTCGGCATCCAACAAGAGGAAGATGTCCTCATCGCCTTGATTTTGGACTAATTTGAGGCCCATTTTGCTCAAGTACATCCGGATGAAAGAGTCGGCATACCAACCATTGTCTTTGCCCCGGTCTGCGAAATAGGGAAGCAACACCCATAGGATTTTTTCTTGAACATCGGACAACCAGCCTTTTTGTAGCTTGTTTAAAAAGAGTAGGTCTTTGGGAGTGCCAAAGGTGGTGTAATTTGACTCCTGGATGATGAAAACGTCGACGACTTCTTCCAATGCTCTGATACGCGTTTCAAAGAAATCGTATTCATGATTGACCGGAAGAGCGTGAATTAAGCGACGCATGTGAGTCCTCACCCTCAGGTTCTTTCGTTGGTGTCTTGGCATCGATCCAAACCAAACTGCATCTGGTATCCCACAGTCTTGGCCGTGGTAGTTGGGAGTGCAGACGCATTTGTCTGCGCTCTTTGGAGTCTTGCTGCTATCTGTGCCTTCTTTGAAGCATTTTTGTCCCGACGACAGGACCCTATAATAACGTTCGGTGCTGAGGTAGCTTGGATCAGAAGACAATGTAAATGTGTTTGTCTTTGACTTGTTCCAATCGGGAGGATGAAAGCTTTCAAATTTCCACCTGGAGTTCTTAGCTTCTGGACCAATTTCGTTGTAGTCTTCAATCACTTCAGTCTTCTTTTTTCTCTAAGAAGGAATTTGAATAAAAAAATGGCCTTTTTGGGAGGACAGAAACAAGACTTACCTGGAAGTAATGATGAGCTTTGTGGACGAAAGGGGCCACCACTTTTTCGTGAAGAGCATTGCCAGTAGTTTCATCTCGTATAATGGTTACCGTAGCAAAGCATAGAAAAAGGACCTAAAATAAAAATTTGAAAAATTTGATCGCCAATACTCTGCCAACGAATGAGACTTACTTGTATGATGAGAGCAATGCGTAACCCATATTTTCCGAGGCTTTTACATTTCCGCCACATCATCCTAAGCCTCTTATTCCAGTCAACTGGTTAAGAGCGATGACATATTGTGGCAGCAACAATATCGCTTTTTTTAAGGAAGGAAAACTAGTGAATATCAGGTTGTATGTCATCCGTGACTGCCGACCACCACCAACCATCCGCCGCCCGGCTGTTAGCTAGGACGGACCTGGAAGACCTGACTGGATAAGACAACGGTATCTGCTGCAGTGCTACCGCCGCCCTCTTCTGCCTGCGGTATGCCTGAACATAGGATAGTGTCACTCACGTCAGCATCTAAAGAAGAAACAAATTTCTCCAGATTTGGTGCCATTGAAAAACAAGAGTGAAAATGAAGTTTTTATGACGGATTTTTTTTGGGGAAAACCAAAAAAATATGTATTTTCGCCAATTGTTATCTAGTCCGCGAAGACGCTGGCAAATTTTGCTGTGTTGTCTGACCCTTTTGCTTCTCCATCTAATAACTTCCATGCTGTACAAATCTGCGTCCATTTCAATCTCAGAGATGGGCATTGGTCAGAATAATCTAGGGAAAAGGGAGAAAGAAACGGAAGTCTTGGAAATTCTTCATTGGGCATCGCTGGATAGTGCTAAAACAGTCAGCTACAATGAAGTGCCGCCTGATAGTCTCATCAATTATGAGGTACATGAGATTGATGACTACTCTAAACCTACTACCACCGAAGAAGAAGATGAAGAGCAAGGAGTCACTTTTCCCATCCTTGATAACCCATGGTACAGTGAACATGATCACGGTCACGCTGGTGACAATGATCCACTTGGCTTGACACCTGAGGACTTTGACCTCCAATGGGTAGGTTCTTGTCAATTTCGTGCTTTTAAGAATGTCACCGTTTTTAGCCACGCGGAATTCATTCACGAATACCTGAACTTTAGAAAATGTTCAAGACAAAGTCAAGACAAGTCTAGGTCTAGTCTAGATCAATGGGTCAAGTCCCACCTCAAAGCTAGTACCGGGTCGCGAGGAGAAATGGTCATCAAGACATCATTCAACTACCCAAATAAGCCTGAATTGGACAATGAGGACTACCAAGAAGCCCCAATGATCATCATGGCTTTTTCACAGTCGGTCAAAGAACGGGACATCATCAGGTCAACTTGGGGTAAAAACTTGACCAACTCCAATAAACTTTTGTTCGTCGTTGGCCAGGACCATTGCGAAGATATTGACAATGGAGACATATTGCAAAGCGATGTTAATCCCGAAGATTCTCACTACGAGTTCAAGCAGACATTGGTCATGTTGGCTTGGCTCTATGAGCATTGCCCACGGGTCCGGTTTGTCCTCAAAACCACATCGGATATTTTCATTAATCAAGCCAAAGTGGGACTATTGGTGGAGCAAGAAATGTTTGCGGCCAACAGGATCTACGGGGAATTATTGAAGCGGATGACACCGGACCGTGATGAAGATGGTCCTCACCATGTCTCTAAAGAAGACTGGCCTTGGGACACCTTTCCGCCGTTCCTCAAAGGACCATCCTACGTCATTTCAGGGGATCTGATTCCTCGAATACTCATGGCCACATCTGTGATACCAACATTACCTCTGCCTCAAGTCTTCTTCACCGGTCTTGTGCCCTTGATGGCTCATATAATGAGAATAGGTACTAAAAATAGTGATAATGTTCCTAATGTTTAGGATATTGTTTTACATATTCTCTTATAGGAGTCTCTTCATTCTTCGCCTATTACCCGCCAGAAATAGCCGCCAGACATGACCCTTGTGAATTCTCAAAGTATGGTGGTATTCATGGGATGGCCAGTGCTGAGGACTCAAAGTTGATGGAAACTGCTTTGCTCAAGGTTGAAGAGGCTTCAGTGCGCAATGTGACATGTCAAGCTGGACCACGATGCTTAGCCATGGTAGAAGGCAAGTGCATGTGGTTCAGTCGGGACGAAAAGAAAAAGCGGAAGAAAGCTAGCCGTAAATGGGCTTAAAATACATACATTAATAAAATCCACCCAAAGATATTTGATGGTGATATGTAATCTTTTTAGGATCTCATTTGTAGGATGAGGGACCAGCAGACTGAGCTGCAGAGGATATGATTCAATTTTTCACGTGATTTCTTCCAACAATTTCACGTGATCACATTTGAGCAAAGCACATGATCCATGTGTTTTTTAATTTTTTTAGTAATCACGAAAAATCACGTGATTTGGAGCTCGTTCACGTGCAGTGAAATAGGTTCACTAGATTCACGTGAATAACGTGATTTATAAACCCTATCAGAGTGAATTTGAAGTGAAAGCAAAGAGACTTTATTTATTAAAGAGAGTGATTCATTATTAGGTATATAAATGTATTGGTTTAGTTTTGCTTTGTAAATCGTATGATGAGCATGACAAGTTAGTATTACAGTAGCTGCGAGTAGTGCTCCTTATTGGCTTGGGTTCATTACTACTCTCAATCTGATCTGTTGCTGCTGTTGATAGAGTAAAAATGCTTCAATCTAAGAAGAAACAAGCTGATTTCGACATGGACCTTCTTTGGCTTTCATTCTACTGGCAGAGCAAGTCTGGCTGGGACTGGATTGAACAATGTCATTTTTGTGTTCCGAGGGGGCAGTTGAGACCAGTGATTCTTGGGACATGAGTTTGATTTGGTCCACTTCTGAAAAGTGGACAGCTTTTCTGGGACTATTACTCCTTTCTCTCATTGTGAGAATAGTAGTAGCACTAGGTAGATCTTCAGGCAAAGACAATGTCTCATCATTTTCCCAACCCTTCTTCAAAAGACTCTTGAGTGGTGTTCTTCTAGGACTGCAGCTGTTAGAGGTGTCAATCTCCTCCAGTTCTCCTTGGGTAGGAACAGGTGTCACATTGCCTGAGCTTTGTTCAAAAGGCAACTCAACTCCACAGGAGAAATCTTCTGCTCCTTCACTATATCCCTCTGTCATCATATCTTCTTCTACTTCATCTTCAAGCTGTTCTTCTGGTTTTGAGGAGTCAACAGCTTGCAAGAGGACCTGGGCAACATCCCTCACAACACCTGCTGTTTCCTTCAATTGCTCTGCAGCCTTTTTCTCTGCCATCTCCTTCAACTTTAGGGTTGTGTTCTCAAGGTCTTCAAAGGTTTCAGTAAAAGACATTTGATGGTCATGGTTGACACTTTCTGAGGTTTCCTTTTTCTCCTCCTCCTCTAATTTTAATGGTTCATCATCAAAGGGGAAACAATGCCTTGGTCTGGGAGGCACAGGTGGAGGTGGGGGAGATGGGGGAAGTTGAAGTAAAGGGACACCTGATATGGTAGGTTCAAGCTTTTCAAGCATGAGTAATTGAGCTAGATGTTCTTTTTCTTTCATAATTTCTTCTTCAATATCTCTTTTTCTCCGCTCCATTTCTTTCAGTTTCATTCGTTCTTTCAGTTCCTGGGTTTTGATTCGTTCCAATCTTTTGGTCTCTTTGCTCATAGATTTCTTGGAGATTTCATTAGCATAAGGAGTTGGTGTTGAAGAAGGAGTAGTATTAGATTGGTGTTGTCGATATCTTTCTGCAGTTTCCATCTTTTGGTAAAATTTATTTTCCTGTTCACATTGCTGGCGGGCTTTCCTCTCTTCTTCAATTTTCTTCTGCTTCTCTACTTCATATTGGGCCAAGATTTTGGCTCTTTGACCCTCTTCTGAATTAGTTGTCTCCACATTCAAGATGGTTAAGACAGGAGGTGCCTTGGGTGACGATGATACTTTTTGGTGCTGTTGCATCTTCTCTCTTAATACTTTTTTTGATGAATGTCTGCCTGGTACCTGGGGAGGCAGAGCATTCTGCTCTATTGCATGTTCGTTTGTCTGCTGCTGTGTCGACATTATGATTTCATCATTTTCTACCAATGATTGACTAATGGTTTGCTGATTGGAATTCATGTCATTCTTTCTTACTGTACCAATGGATTGAAAGTTATTACTGGAACATATTTCTTTGGTTTCAGAGCATTGGAAGGAGGTTTCTTTGATGACATGCTCATATGTTTCCTCTTTCATTTGTTGGTGAGTTGTAGGACTTTCAATGGTTTCGTTGGTCATTTCGCAATTATCAGTCACAACTGACATATCTGTGCAACATTCCTTCTGTTCTTCTAGAATTTTTTCTTCAGAAGGACTACTACGCTGTACAAAAATATCAGCACTCTTTCTGCCATTAGCTCTGGCTTCGAAAGCTACTGTAGCTTGACTTACAGGCAATAGCTCATCTTTTTCTTCTTCTTCCTGACAATCAAGTTGACCCATTGAGACAGACTTATGAAGAGGCTGTTGATGTTCTGAAACTAATCCTTCAACTTCTTCTGCCATCCACTCATTAGGATCAATCAATCTGCTGCTTCTTTTAGCATTGGCAGTCTGCTTCTGCTGTTGTTGTCTTGAAGGGAATGGAAACACTTCTTCTTGAGAACCCTGCCAAAATGTTGATCTTTCTTTTACCAAGCCTAGACTGACCTTATTCCAAAGTCCAGAGATTGAAAATACTTTTTCTCTTTTGGGGCCAGTTTCAAATTGCAACCATTTGGTGGTAGGTGGTGTCTTAGGCTTCCTCTCAAAAAGTTTTATTGACTCTTTGAAGCTTGTACTTTGGCTTTGGGTTGACTCTTTAACCTCATCATCACTTCTTATATCATCTAACTTATGAGGAGCAACTCCTCCTGAGTTCACCTCTCCCCCCATTTCTCCTTTTCCCCCAAGTTCATTTAGATTTTCTTCGTCTATGACAGAACATTCTTCTTTTGTGGTTGATATGTCAAAATCTTCCTCTTTGGTTGTTATCACTTGAATGCTTTCATCAACATATTTGGTTACATCTTTGACCAAGTTTTGAGATATATGTGTCGCACTTTGATTGGTACTTTCTTCAGTTTGACTAAGCTTAGCTCCTTTATTTGTTTGAACTCTATCATTAGGTGTAGCTAATGGTAGAATTAAAAGATCTACCAATGGATCTTTTAGCTGAATAAAATTAGGTTTGAAAACTTCATCAACTGCCGGAATCTTTTGGACTTTGCTATGAATTTCATCCATCAAGGTGACCTTTGACTGCTGCACTTTTTCAATGACTTTGTCATTATTTTGGGCCAGCATAGTTTGACAAAATTCTTTTCTGTCCTGAGCTAGATTTGGTGGTGCTTCTGGGAAGTCATCATTGCCTTCAATATCTTCTTCATAAGTAGCTTCAGCAGGCAATGCATGAAATGTCCCACTAACACTTCGTGACAATTCAATCACCTGTTGCTGGGATTGTGAGGCTTCTTTCTTATCTTCCTCTTCAACATCATCATCTAGCACACAAGAAAGCTGTGAAAAAGAAGAAGGTGCATTGACAGGTGCATCATGCCTAAGCCGCAGTTGTTCTGATTGGGTAGAAGGCTTATCTAAGCCACTAACCTGAGGGAACTCTTTCTCAGTCAAATTTTCCACCCTATTAGTGATGGGCTGCTGCTGTAAAGGAAATAGAAACACAATCATGCAGTAGTGCTTTCTTTTTTACTTTGAGGGTGGGTAAGAAGAAGACCGATGCGGCGGCGGCGGCTTTCTTTGGCGTGAATAAAATGCGCGTGACACGTTGTTATCTGCGCCTCCTTCGCTACTTGCTAATGCTGTGCTGCTGTCTTTATGTCATGAACTATTTTTGAGGTTACATAGTTGTACAAACTACAAAGATGAGTAGACAAAAGAGGGTGGGGAGGAGGATACACAAGTTTGAAAAAACATAAGATGATTATCAGCAGCAGAAAGTTTTGTTTGATTGGTCAAAAGATTGCTGGAGGTCACTTCTGTCATTGTCAAAGCAGAAAGCAATGTTTTTCTTTGTGGATCATCAAGCTTACCTCAAGGACATTACTGAGAGGAAGAGAAGGAGACATTAGCAAAGTAGCCTCATCATTGTCATCATGTTGGAGGCGGTCATAGGTCTGCTCTAAAAGTCTAATGACACTTTTTACACCCTGACTATCTTGGCCGGTCAATAAGCTGTGTCGGGCACGCCAAATTTCCTCTCTCATCTATAGAAGTTGAGAAAAATTAAAGCTTATGCAAAGCATGTAAAGAAGGATGAAACCTACTTCTTCTTTCCAGCCCTCAGCGTCAGGTTCAGTAGGTGGTAAAGGAGGTGGAGGTGTCGGTAGATCCACCTGTTGTTGGTAATTTTGAGTTTGAATGGATATTGGTGGAGAAGGCAGAGGCTTCTGTTGCTGCTGATCAACTTCACTGAGCAAAGTAGGATAGGGAGGTGTTTCTGTCCTGGTCGGTGAATAATCTTTGATAGATGCCCCATAATGAGGCTTGGGAGAAGGAGGTGCTTGAACTGGAGTCACGGTCCTTGAGGGGGAATGGAAGTCTTTGAGTGAGGCCCCGTGATGAGGCTTCGGGGAGGCTGCAAATGTTCTTCTTTTCAACCTAAATGCATTAATGATTCCATTCAATATCTTAGTCAATTTCTAATTGCATAGAGTAAACGGTTACCGTTCAACTTCATCTTGGGCTGCCCGATGTTCCCAAACTTGTCTGTCCACTTTTCCAGGTTGCCGAGGTGATCTGGAAAAGACACTTGATCTGGGCAACGTGTCCCCCTCCGGCGGTGTATTTCTTTCCAAGTGTTCCATCCATTTATGATCCCAGGAGGCATCTCGCCTTTTCAAGCTGTTGGATCTAACCGCAAGCTGGCGGGGTTGGCGGCTGGTTACCAAATCACTTTCATTTTCTTCTTCATGATCAGCTTCCTCATTCACTATTGTATTTGGTTGCATTTTCTAAAAGACAGATGAGTGTGTTTTTTTTCTCCCTCCCTTCGCCTTCTGCTACAACTAAAAGTAGTAGTAGTACAATTTTCGGCCTCCGAGGACGCCGCCGCTCCTCAGTAGCAGCAGCAGCTATCTCCTTCGGCTTTCACTCAAAATGACCTAAAGTATTCTGAATACTATAGAGATGAGTATTCTCATGAGACTTGTACCATCACCTATTTTGGGCACTTTATTTCAGAAAATGAAAAGTGTGCCATTCAACATTTTTAACGTCATAGTAAATGGAAATAAAAAGTATGTAAACTATGTAAGGTATTTTTTTTTTGCTCTCCTGAGACAAAAAGAGTCTCTAGCTTGGCGCTATTTCAGATAGGATTTGTCAGCTAGCTACTACATAGTATCAAAGGTGGCAATCGCACCTAGATACTGCTGTTGTGAGTGTTGTGAAGTTGATTTTTAACTTACTATTTCCGAAGTCTGATAGGCAATTTTAGTTGGAAAATCGGACTCATTTTTCTTGCTCTTTTTCTTCTTCTTTTTCTTCTTTTTGTTTCCATTGATGATCAAAACTAGTTCTTCAAAGTTGGCTTCATCTGCTGCAGCTTCCTCCAGATCGTCCTCCATCTCTTCTTCAATACAGTCCAGCATAGGCTCCAAAATGAACCTGGGGGCAGGAAGTATTTCCAGGTTGTTGTATAGCTCCTTGTACACCTCCTCTTGTGGAAACAGTGTAACATCCATCCTCTTTTTTTGATTACTTGAAAATGCAGACTAAAAAGCTGACCGGTAGCAGCAGCAGTCGCACATTTTTTGCTCTTGTTGTTGCTCCTCTTGACCAGGACTTTGTAGTACTGTCCAAGACTGCATCTCTAACGAACATACACTGATGCAGAACAAGAATTTGGGACAGCAGCAGCATACTTCGCGCTAACACTAAGAAACTTTTCGTCTTTTTTCCAACTGACATAAATCATCCCCCTCTGCCCTGCCCTTAATACCTACTATATGCTACTAAGTCTTATTATGCTTTTGTACTATGAAGGAGCATACTCAAAAGATTATCAAAAAGTCTTTCTAACACTTCTTTAGAGGTAGATAATTCCCTACTCCGAGGTCATATTTTTTACGTGACCAGAAGGAAGATCATTTTTTTCACTTAAGATGGAATTCCCTACATAGAGGTCATGTTTCTATTCGCGCTCAGGAAAAAAACTTCACACCACTTTTTATTACTAAAAAGACATACTACACCCACTCCCGCCCATTTCAAGCAGAACACGCCAAAAAACGACAAGAAAAAAATCCCCTAGAGATAGAAAAAAGAACTCCCATAGGGATAGAAAAAAACTTCTATAGGGAAGGAAAATTGATTTTTCTTCCCTAGGGAATTTTATTTTTTTGATGAAATTCATTTCCTGAAATTTCTTTTTGGCCTCGGAGGCCATCCTAAAACATTCCCTCCGCTTGGGAATCCCATCAAAAATGAAAGAAAGTACCATCCTAGATTGGAAAAGGATGTACTAACCTCGAAAGTTGTTTCCTTCTCAGGCAAAAGTGTATCCTCGGGCTGTCTTTAACTCCTCTTGGGTTTCTATTACTGCCCTCGCTTCGCTCGGGATGTAAAGGCCGACCCTCAGAGGGTTAAAGACCGCCCTTGGAAACACTTTGCCTTAGCAGCAAAAAAACTTCCTCGTTGACATCCTTTTCCGATGTAAGGAAAGTATCAATATATATTTTTTTCATTTTCCCGTCCCTCTACGCTTATTTCTGACTCAAGAGTAACAGTCTTATATGTAGCCCTCCCTAATTTTTTCTTTATAGTTGTCATTTTCTTGTTGAAATCTAGTGCATTTATTGAGTAACGTAGCTGTAGTCGTCTTTTTTTTGTTTTTCTGCAAAGATGAGTCATTCCACTCGATGTAACTTTGATTGTAGAACGACGACGCACTAGTCTCTTTTGACTGGAATGACTGTTGTGAGCGTTATGAGAGCATTTTCCCTCATAGTCATACATATCTGTCAATGCCAACTTCTCTTACAAGTGTAAATAAAAGTTAAATCAAGACTGAATTTCAACAAGGAAAATTACGGGTTTGAGTCATAACTTATTCATAGCCCTTTTTTAAAAAATGACGGTTGTAAAGCCATTTTCTGTGCCTCTTTCCCCCTTTCAAGATAGATAAATAAAAAGATTGGACCTTATCTGTATCTTTCGGATATGTCTATATTTTTTACAAGGAAAATAGAGGAAACAATAGTTGTGATAATATTGTTTGCATAAAGTGTCCTATAGTAAACTCGTTTTCCACTGACTTCTTCTTCTTCGTATAAATTGTGAATAGAGACGTGTCATCTCCAGTTGAATCTCTAGATTTGAGAAGAAAACACCGTCCGTCATGCCACCCAATGAAACAGCTCTTGAGAGGAGGACTGAAGAGTCTAATCCTACTGAGCTTGAGCCTAAACCTTCGACCAGCCTCGTCTTCTATGTTAATGGTAAATTCCATCATTGTTCTTTCATCCACATATCTAAAATGGAGTCAATTTAGGACACAGAATTGAAGTTGAACATCCGGAACCAACTATGACCCTTTTGACCTACTTGAGGTCCGAATTGGGTCTCTGTGGAACGAAACTGGGATGCGGAGAAGGAGGTTGCGGAGCCTGCACCGTCATGGTCTCTTCCATGATCCCCAACAGCAGCCGACTGCAACACATCTCCGTCAATGCCTGCTTGGCTCCCCTTTGCAGCTTACACGGTACTGCAGTCACAACGGTGGAAGGCATAGGGTCCACCCAAACTCGGCTCCATCGTGTCCAGCAACAGATGGCTGACACTCACGGTTCACAGTGTGGTTTTTGTACTCCTGGGATTGTCATGTCCATGTACACTTTATTGAGGAACAATCCACAGCCTTCAATGCAAGACATTGAAACTTATTTTCAAGTAAGTTTTACCTTTGTTTTTACGTGTGAAAGGCCAACATTTCAGTTTTATCCCCCTCTATAAAATCGGGTTCTTCCTCCTTCTAAAGGCAAAAAAATAATTAACGCCCTAAATAGGTGTCCAGAAAACTATCCTTTCCCCCTCCTGTCGCACCCTATCTAGATTGCAATGCACACGTATGATGTGTTGAATGATTAGTAGTAATCGCTATTTGACATATTACAGGGCAACCTTTGTAGATGTACTGGATACAGACCCATTCTGGAAGGTTATAGCGTGTTTGCCAAGGATGGACACATCAAAAGGACTACCGCTGAAGAAGGTTGTCCTGGCATAGGTTCTAGTGGCTGCTGTCGTAGTGGCCAACAACCTTTGTCAAAGCAGTTTGTAACCCCTGATGGGGAGTCTTCTTATGTTCCCCTGGATCAGTCCCAAGAGCCAATTTTTCCCCCTGAGTTGAACTGCAAAGCCGAAGAATTGAATGGACAGCCATTGGTGTTCAAAGGAAAGCTCATGACTTGGTTTCGACCTTGTTCTTTAAAAGAACTATTGGAACTGAAACGTAGTCACCCTGAGGCCAAGTTGGTGGTGGGTAATACTGAGTTGGGCATCGAAATGAAGTTTAAAAAGCAGTCTTATCCAGTCATGATCCAACCCAACAAAGTCCATGCTTTGCAACACATCAAGATAACAGATGAGGGATTGGTCATTGGTTCTTCGGTCACCTTGAGCACTCTGAAGGTTACATTGGAGAGCTTGATCAGCTCCAGGCCCAAGTATACTACCAGAATCTTCCATCAAATCATCGAAATGTTGCGCTGGTTTGCTGGAGAGCAGATCAGAAATGTGGGCTCAGTAGGTGGAAATATCATGACAGGTTCACCTATATCTGATTTGAATCCCATCTTTATGGCCTGTAAAGCAATGTTGACCTTAGCTTCCGTGGACAAGACTAGAGCTCAGCCTCATTTTCGGCAGGTTCCATTGGATCAACACTTTTACACTGGTTACAGAAAGACGCTATTGGAGCCTGAAGAGATTCTGGTGGATATCTTGATCCCCTTCACCAAGAAAAATGAACACTTTGTGGCCTTCAAACAAGCTCGCCGAAGAGATGACGACATCGCCATAGTCAATGGAGCATTTTTCTACAATGTTGATAGAAACAATGTCATCACTGAGGCCAACGTGGCTTTTGGAGGCTTGTCCTATGTTACCAAGCTAGCCAAGAATACTTGTGCTTACCTGAAAGGAAAATATTGGTATCCTCACACTTTTGAAAAAGCTATGGACGTACTACTTGAAGAATTCCCTTTGCCACCCAACGTTCCAGGTGCCATGGTCAGGTACAGACAAACGTTAGCCATGAGTCTATTTTTCAAGTCTTTTTTGACCATATCTGAAACGTCAAAGTTGTTTGCCTTGAAAAATGATGAGATGAGTGCTGCACAAGCTTTTCACAAAGATCCAGTCAAGGGATCACAGTTGTTTGAAGTGGTCCAAGCTGAACAAAGTCCTCATGATCCATTAAGGAGACCTTTAAAGCACATGTCAGCAGAGAAGCAAACGACAGGAGAAGCTGTATATGTTGATGACATACCCAAAATGAAAAACGAGCTTCATCTAGCTTTTGTTTTGAGCTCCAAAGCTCGCGCAAAAATCCTCAATATTGATGCTTCCAGCGCTACAAAAGAAGCAGGAGTGATAGCCTTCTATTCAAGCAAAGACATCAGTCCTCAAAAAAATGTTTATAGAATGATTTATGAAATGGATGAATGGCTTTTTGCCGCTGATGAAGTGCATTGCGTTGGCCAAATCATAGGTAAGAAATATTAGTTGTACTTGTAAACCGTACTTAGGCAAGTACAAATTATTCCAGGGGTGATTGTTGCTAAGAGTCAAGAAGAAGCTTTAAAGGCTGCAGATATGGTGCAAGTAGACTATGAAGTTTTAGAACCACCTGTGGTGACCATTGAGGAATCCATAGAGCAACAATCTTTCCATCCACTATTTGGACCTCGCATCAAGACCTCTGACAAGGTTGGTTCTGCCATGCAAGCTAGTGACATTGTCATCCAAGGCCAACTTAGAAGTGGAGCCCAAGAGCATTTCTATATGGAACCCCAGGCATGTTTGGCAGTTCCAACCAATGAAGATGGAGAAATGATCATCTATTCTTCTACACAAAACCCTACTGAAACGCAGAGATTAGTGGCTCATGCTTTAGATGTGCCAATGAACAGAGTTGTCACCAAAGTGAAACGTCTAGGTGGAGGATTTGGAGGAAAGGAAACCAGATCAGTCCCATTGGCTATGGCAGTAGCTTTTGCTGCTTCCAAAACTCACTTGCCAGTCAGAGTATGTCTGGATAGAGATCAAGACATGCTGATGTGTGGTCAAAGACATCCTTTCTTCACCAAGTATCAAGTAGGATGCAACAAGGAAGGCATGCTGCAAGCAATTGATGTGGATATCTATTGCAATGCAGGATACAGCTTAGACTTGTCCTTTTCGGTCATACACAGGTGAAAATCGTATTTATGTATTTTAAATAATGATGACTACCTAGATAGCAAATATTTATTGCTGTTTATAGAGCAATGCTGCATATGGACAATGCCTACAAGGTGCCCAACGTTGATGTCAGAGGCTACTGTTGTAAAACTAACCTGCAAAGCAACACTGCTTTCAGAGGATTTGGAGGACCTCAAGGCCTCCTAGTGGTGGAAAACTATATGGATGAGTTAGCATGTGATCTTGGCATGGACCCGGCTGAAATCAGGGAAAAGAATCTGTATGAGGAAGGCGATACTGTCTATTTTTCACAAATTTTGAATCATTGCACTCTGAAAAGATGTTGGCAAGAATGTAAGATCCAAAGCCGTTATGAAGAGCAATCAAAAAGTATTGCTGAATTTAATGAAAGGAATAGGTGGAAAAAGAGAGGAATTAGCATGATTCCAACCAAGTTTGGCATTGCTTTTACCGGACCTCACATGAATCAGGCCGGAGCCTTGGTTCAGATTTACAGTGATGGTTCTGTTCTCTTAACTCATGGTGGCACTGAAATGGGACAAGGGTTGTATACTAAAACCATCCAAGTTGCAAGCAAAGTCTTGGATATTCCTATTGAATTCGTTCACATTGCAGAAACAGGAACAGACAAAGTAAGAAGCTTTTATTACATATAGTTGAATCTATCTTAAAAATTATTTTCACTCCCTTATCTGCAAAATGTTTGTAGGTTCCAAATACTTCTCCAACTGCAGCTAGCACTGGAACAGACTTGAATGGAATGGCTGTAATGCATGCATGTGAGGAGTTGAAGAAGCGGATCCAACCAATCAGAGACCAAATGCCCGACAAATCTTGGAAAGAATGGATTGTAGCTGCTTATAGAGCTAGAATTAGCCTGTCAGCCACTGGCTACTATGCAACACCTGACTTAGGTTACAGTTGGAACACAAATGAGGGAAATCCATTTGCATACTTCACTTATGGTGTGGCTACCAGTATTGTTGAAATTGATTGCTTGACTGGTGACCACAATGTTTTGAAAACAGACATTGTCATGGATGTGGGAGAGTCCATCAATCCAGCAATTGATATTGGTCAAATTGAAGGGGCATTTGCTCAAGGATATGGCCTGTTTATGATGGAGCAAATGATGCATTCACCAGATGGTGTCCTTCTAACTAGAGGACCTGGAGCATACAAGATTCCTGGATTTGGAGACATGCCTTCGGAATTCAATGTCTCTTTGCTGAGAGGAGCACCTAATCCCAAGGCTGTATTTTCCTCCAAGGCCGTTGGAGAGCCTCCTTTGTTCCTTGCAGCATCCGTTTTCTTTGCTGTCAAAGAAGCCATACGTTCCGCCCGAGTGGAAAGAGGACTTTCCAAGAAATTCACTTTGGATGCCCCTGCCACAGCTGAACGTATAAGAATGGCTTGTGAAGATCACATAACTGCTAGGGTTCCTCAGCTTCCATCTACAGCATCATTCAAACCTTGGGGTATCCAACTATGAAATTCAAAACTTTTATTTTTCCAAATCTGGTTCTTGGTCAAGTTCATTTACATTCTCCACAATTGGCTTGTCCTCAGACCAAATTGCATTGTAATAAAACGGATCTGTCACTTGATGATCAATTTTTATGGTAGCTTTAACTGGTTGGTTCGGGTTATACACAAGGACTAAAACTGTTTTGGCGAAAGCATTAACCACAGCTGCATTCTTGGAGGATTTCTGTCCCATGGCCAACTTGTGCATCTTTTCTTCTGGTCCAGAGTACTCAATCTGAGATAATCCAACCCCTTCCACACTGATGGATTCGCCCTCTTGGCCATCAAAGACAAGTTTAACTGCCGTTGCATAAGTCAGCTTGTCACCTTGGTGGTTTTCAGATTCTTTTTGATGATACAAAATCTGTGATTGCCAATGATTGAAACCTAGATAGTAATTGGCCAGATCTTCGCATTGGTTGATGTACAACAGTCGATCTTTGATCTTCAAGTCTCTCTTCTTGTGAACAATATGACACCTTTGACCCTGAATGATTAGACTTTGGCCAAAGGCTTTTAAAGCTCTTTGGGCTGCTATGGCAGAGTAGAAATTTACATATGCGTACCATTCTCCGTCTGAAATCAATCAAAATCCCTTTTTCAACAAAAAAAGAAAAGCTTCACATACGTACATAGTTTGTATTGAGCAATTGTCTACCTTTTGATGAGTCCGCATTAACTTTAATCCTGAAAAGAAAATTATTTAGCGCCTAGCAAAACCCAAAAGTTTTTTAATCATACCAATGTAACAATCCATAAGGTGAGAATCTCTGGTGCAAAAGCTCTTTCAATTTAAATTCATCCTTTTGAAGCCATTTGATCTTTGTAATGGTCAATTGTCCATCTTTGGGTTCTTTAAAGTCCACAATTTCAACTTGCATGATTGATGACGAGGAATTCAGGAAAGCTGCATCACTGAGTTCTGCTATCTAAGAAATAAGAATTTATTTATGATTTTGATAAATAAAAAAAAAATGGAGAGACAACATCATATATCAAATGTTGTGATAGTCTAAATAGTTTTCAAAACAAGGAGGAGGAGAGAAGAAACACAATGGATATGGATGATAATGTTGGAAGTAGCATAGCACTGATCACATATCAATACTTTTTTGGTGTCAGGTACACGCAGTTTTAAACTAAAGTGGCAGGTTTGTTATCTGCTGAAGAGGATACTGTATCAGTATTGGTCTTTTTACGAGGACCATGACCATGAGGTTGCTGCTGGCTATTCTTGTACCACTGCAGCATTTCACTGGAAAAAGCGTCACCCAAGTCCTTGGACACTGATTCACTACTGTTCAGGTTTGACATCTTCTTGGGGGGCGGCGGTGGAGGAGGAAGGGGTGGCGGACCAGTGCCTTTGACCGGGCTATTTTTAGCTGGTAATTCTGGCGGCTTATTGTTGTTGTCTAAGTTGGAGGTGGAGGAGCCAGTGGAGCCGGAGCCAGAGGAGGAGGACTCCGACCCGTTATGCCCCGAGCCAGCCTTTTTGTACTTGGTGCTGTATTTATAAAAGTCCGACATTTCAAAAGGCTTGGTGGTTTCTACGTAAGGCACATATTTCATGGGCTGTTGAGCTTGCTGAACTTGTTCATGATTCACTACGTTATTGACACTAGAAGCAGCCGCCCCACTGAGAGAAGACGAGTCGTCCTCCATTTTCGGCTTAGATCGGCGATCAACAGCTGGAGATTCCAAGGGGACTTGAACACTGTCGTTACCCACCGGATGAATGACGGCAGGAACCGCTACTGCTGTAGGACGGTCGAGGCCACTGCGCCGTCTTTGTTCTACCACATCATGATATTTTTTAGGGTAGAGAGGTGGCGGCGGGGGAGATTCACCCTTCTCAGACTTTTTAGGCTCCATGGCCATTCGAAAATTTTCGCGATGGTAAAATACATCCTGTAAAGAGAAAACAAAAGTTAAGAACACACGTGAAAAAAAGCCAGAAAATATATTTTCCTACCTGGAGGCTGGTAATCGGCTTGGCTGGCTGCTCCGGATACGTCTGTCCGGGCAACAAGGTAGTCGAGGTCGTCCTGTGACTGGGAGGTAGTGGATAGGATGCTAGGCTTTCAGAATCCCGGCAGCCTCGCGAGGTCATTTGGTGAGGCGGATATTCTTCAGTATTATGCAAATTATGAGAAATGTTGTCAATTGTTTTGCCGATTTCCCGATACTTGGCAGATTGATGTGGATGCAAATCCGTAGTACTTGTCACCGAGCTTGTCGTATGGGCACCTTCCAAATTCTCCGGCATTGATCTGGATTCTTTGGCTTTGTCGTTCAAGACGGCCGCTGTAGCTGCTTCTACCCTGGCCATCACCTCCCGAGCTTGGCCCAAGACGTACTTGTGGTTCATCATGACTTGATTGGCCGAGTTGCGTCGCACAATAGGCGATGTCGGATAAGGAGGCTTGGAAGTCGAGCTTGTAGAGCTTGCCGATTGCTGTTGGTGGAGTTGTACTTTCTGACTTGATTTGGAGGCCAAGGCATCCAAGTCGTCCATGGATGAGAAGGCTTGGCTGGTTCTTTGCTGAGGGCAATTGTAAAGGCCAACCGGAGAGTCCAACTGCAAATTGGGAACTTCGTACTTGCTTCTATATGGTGAGGCCGATGTCGTGACACCCGCCGATCCTGACGAGGACATGAGGGCTTGAGGACTGAGTGGGAGTCCAACGCTGGCGTCGATACCCACTGATGTTGAGGGGGAATTGCTGTGGGAAGCAAAGGTGGGAAACTGCTTGTTACGGTAGGTGGATTTATAAATGGAGTTGGGCCCAATGTAACCCGACTTCCGGTGTGGACTATTTTGCAAACTGCTTGAATTTTCGGGCATGGCCGCTAAGTTCTTCCTCGGGGAAGCGGGACAGGAGCGTGTAGGCGAAAGAGTGGCGTCAACTTCGTCATCAGCCTGTGTTTCGTCGAGGTCATCGTGGTCCAGGTCTTCAGGCACTGAAACACCCAGACGATGCTTGGAAGGCGGTACCATCATCGGCTTGTTGGAGGAGGAAGCTGTTGTAGAAGCCGTGGTCGAGGAAGAAGAAGCTGCTCTTTTGAGCTTCATTTGATTCAACTTGGCCTCAAGTTCTTGAAGCCTTTTGAGGCTTTGCTGGTAAGAGGATTTCCGCTGCTTCCTAACAGATTTAGGCGCACGTGGGTCATTCACTAGCTTGTGGGCGGCTGCGGTTATCTTATTTTGAATTTCTAATTCCAGTTCCAAGTTGGCCCGGAGGCTGTCTTTGGAGTCACCTTTGAGCAGGTCCTCGCTGAGTTTGAATTCAGTACCTGAAATTTATGGGATGCAAAACATTTCTTAGTAAACAGGTACTTCTAAAGTCCAAAAAGAATAACTTACCAACTCGTTTACGAATGGTAGGCACAGGTTCGCCTGGATTCAAAGGAATTTCAGGAGGAAGCTCGCCAGTCAACTCGCCCTCCTTGATGCACAATTCCTTGAGCAATGCATTCTTCTCTTTTAATTTGGCCTCCAATGCTTCTCTCCTAGCTTTTAAAGCTGCCAACATTTCGACTTTGAGTCGTTTGGCCTCCTCAATTTGTTCCTCACTTTGCTGCTGTGGAGGTTGCTGTTGCTGCTGCTGTTGAGAGGCTGCCACATTGCTGGTAACACCTCCCAGGCCTCCGGGTAAACTGACTTTAGAGGCTGTCAAGGCTAAGGTAGATTCCGACAATGATTGACTCAGGTTGGACATTGAGCAAGAGGAGCTGGAATTGGAATTTGTCAGGCTTAGGTAAGAAAAAAAAAAAAAAAAAAAAAAAAAAAAAAACGACGATAGGAGCATACCTGTTGGAACTTAAACTGAGCGAGGATCTGGTAAGGTCTCGAGCAATTTCCTTGAGCGTTCTTAACTGAAATGGTCGCATTTTGGCCTGCTTGCGATCCAAATAGAACTGATGTTGGGAGATGGCACTCTGCCATATGCACTTGGTCAGCGCTTGCGTCTTGCCAAACCAGACGTAGACATGAATGTTGCCAGGATTGTAAGATCGGCGAGACAGACTGACTTGTGTAGTAGATTCAGAGATGGCATCAGCCAAGTCTTTGTCATTCTTATTGAGGTTACTGTCTTCATACAAGTTGAAGCTGCTTAGAGTCTGCACCACCCGTTTAGCATCATGTACTTCAATGGAAAATTTCTTGTCCCGAAAGTAAAGGTTTTCCAACTGTTTCCATTGAAATACGCGCATAGGCGTTTTCCGATCAACAGCCTCATATTGGGCAATGCCCCGACATGAAAGTCCAAGCCACCAAAGGGAACCACGCTTGTCCAAGACCTCGAAATAATGGACTCCATAGGTCGGCATGGACTCGACTATAGTCATGTAGTTGACTATGGCTTGACCTCGGGTCTGCCCTCGCGTTTTAATGTAGTGTTCAATCACCTGATCTTCGCATAACGTCATAGATGCTTGGTCTTTGAGAACATTGGCCGGCAAAATTGGGCTTTTTCGGATCAAGCCTCGCGTGGCAGCCTCATCAATGTGGTCTCCATGTGATGCTTGCAAGGAGAGTGCGGCTAGTTGAAACACGATATCAGCCTCTACTTCTAATGATCCACGGAAGATGAGGCTGCGAGCTTGCAAGTAAAACAGCTCGATAGTCTTGTTCTCCGCCAAATGACAGATGGACTCAATGAAAAACTTGACTAAAAAGTGAATTTGCAGCACATTGGGTTTTCGGGGAAGGTCATGATCTAGAATCTTCCTATCGAGTTGGAGCCAGGTGTAACTTCCATTGTCGTCGACCACAGCCAACCCAAAATATTCTTTTTCCTTCAGCTGAAAAAATGGTGAAGAAAAAGATAAGACCACTAAAATTGAGAGCTTATGAGGACTTCTTACTTGTATATGCGAGGCGACTAGGTCCAAAAGCTCTCCTGCGTACAATCTGGGCTGAATGTGCATTTCTAGCCTCCTTTCGTCCAAAAGAACTATGGAGGCTTGCCTTCCATGTTCATTGGTGCCCGCTCTTGGTCGGAGGTCCGGCCTCGGCACTTTGTCGCCGCCGCCGCCCATTCCAACTCCCATGGATTGTGAGCGGACCAGCTTAAGCTTGTTGGACAACTTATCCATGCCTCATTTTGAGTCTGGCCTTTATTTTGAAAGTGTCTGACGCATGTTTTCTACAGTCTTCGGCACCACAGGTCCAGCCAGCACTACAGCCTAAGCTCTGGGCTGCTTAGGCTGATTCATTTGGGCTACGGCAGAGCACCAACCAAACGGGTGAGGGGTGAGTGAGCGGGAAAAAGTCTAATACTGCTCCTCCTCCTTTAGGAGGAGAAGCGCACTCCATCTTCTCACCAGCTGGAAGATGGAAAAACGAAGGCGCGTAGCGGCCCCTCACTCGTCCTCCTTCCCCCTCTCAGCTACTTTAGGTTCACCTTAAAAATGCCGGCCAGCGTCAATTTTCAAACAAAGGCGCCAAAATCCAAAAGATATCTCCAATAAAACTTTCCATACCTTCCATCTTCACTCTACAAAATCAACGAAATCCACCAGAAAGAATATTTGTTAACGAATGTGTAACAATCCACGATTTTTCATACTTCCGTTCCTCCATTCTTTCACAACTTCTGCAGAACTCAGAAGTTTCCGGATTTTTCTTTGTCATCAATTCTCACTAAAACAGCCAGGGGCCAGACTCTGACATTCTCAGATAAGAAATTCAGTCCAACCTTCGCACCAATTTTATTTTTTGAAAAGCCAAAAACCCAAACGTTATTTACTGTATCAATTGATTTTATTCTGATTAATCATAGAAAAAAACTTCAGCATTTCTATAGAGTGTGTTACACTACAATCCTCGATAGATGAGTGTTCAAAGTTTCCTTGAGATTTTACATATTAAGTGAAATTAAGGAGACTCGTCGAATACGTCATACCCAGAGGCAGTAAACAACTTTTTGTTACGTGAAGCTGATCTTGGAGTTTTGGGTTCCTTTGGAGCAGCGGTGGCTTTAGGTTTCTTGGTTGATCCTCCAGTAGCCGAGGTAGCAGAACTACGTTTGTTTCCTCCAGATGCAGAACGTTTAGTGTCTTGATGAAAAGACACAGATTTTTGTCCATAAGTTGGAGTCCGCTTATTCTTGAAGAACTTGTTGACGCCATCGGGATTAACAGCAGGAGAAAATTGAGCCGAGACACTAGGAGAGAATCTGGTCACGGCCGAAGGGTTGGGAAGACTTGCCTTGGTGCTTGGCGTTGTCGCCTTAGATCCATATGACATCCTTGGAGTGGTATTCTTGGTTCCATACGCATTGACCTTGGCATTGATTGAAGCCAATTCATCTTTCAAGGCAAGCAACCTTTTCTCCAAAGGTTTGCGCTTGTCTTCTTGCTTCCTCCTGAGTTCATCATGGAGACAAGCATCGAAGTTTTTTGTATTTTGCAAATCTACTTGTCTTGTCTTTAACTTCAAACTTATTTCTTGATGTTGTTTTTCAGCTCCTCGAACACGTTCATCCATGTTTTGCAGAATGTCATCATGGCAATGAGTCACTTGCATATCCTGAATATTTTCTTGGCCTTTGCAAATTTGCTTTCGAATTTCGTTGTTTCGACGTTGATTAGCGGCCTTGATTTTTGTGACAGCTTCCAACTCCTTGGAATTCTTCTGGTTCTCCTGTGACAGTTTGTCCCTGTGAACCTCTTTCTCTTGAATTTTCTTGACAAGAATCCTGGCCTTTTCAGTCTGTTCACCGAGGAAGCGATTTTCACTCTGCTTTGCAACGACCTGCAAATGAAGGATAAGACGCAAATGTAGAGAAGTTCTACGCGAAAAAATTTGAAAGTTTTCAAACTATAAGCGCGAGCAAAGGTTTTAAAAGCATGAAAATCTAAGAAAAATTTTAAGCTAAAAGGCTCGAAAGCCTCGAAAGCCTCGAAAAGCTCGAAAGGATCGAAAGGCGCCGAAAGGATCGAAAGGATCGAAGGGCTCGAAAGGCTCGAAAGGCTGAAAAGGCTCGAAAAGCTCGAAAGACTTGAAAAGAATGAAAGAATAAAGTTATTCCAAAAGAATAAAGTTATTCCAAAAGAATAAAGTTATTCCAAAAGAATAAAATTGTTCCAATTTGACAAATCGCGAAAGAACAACAACAAGAACAAGATTTTAAAGATGTAGAAGCGCGAGCAGCTATAGCTCGCGCTTAAATAAAATATTTTGTACCTCTCGTTGAAGCTTAGATGCTTTTTCTTGTAAACAATCCATCTTGGCTTTCAAGGTTTGCATGGTTGCAATTGCCTTTTCGAGCTCTCCTCGTTCATTTAAAGTTTCATTAGTCTCCATTTGTAGATTTTCCATAGCTGCTGTCATCTCCAAGTACTGTTCGGATTGTTTCAACAGATTTTTCTCCAGGTACAAAGCTTCATTAAGCTTATTTTTCGATCGTTGTAATTCAATTTTGAGAGGCCAATCAATCATCAAATCGCTGATTTGAGCACAAGTGTCTTGCATTTCTTGGTTCAATTGTAGATTTTCCTTTTGCATATTTTCAAAGAGTTCAGTTTTCATCGCATAATCCAAATCTCCATTTTTGACTTGTTCGTTCAAAACTTGAATTTCTTCTTCATCCTTTTTGAAATTAATTTCTTTTTGCTGTTGACGATCGGTGGCATCTTGACTTTTGCAACGCTTTAAATGATTTTCCATCTGCGATTTTTCAATGCTCTCCATGGTGGTATTGCCAGCTTGATTCATTTCATCTTTAGACTTGACTTTACCTGGAAAATAAAAAGTGATCAATAACGAAATCTTTCTTTGATTTACAAAAATGAGTACCTGACAAGGTCTCCGAGATGTTCAAAACATTCGTTTTCAGAGATTGCATTTTCGTCGCAATGCCACTATTTTTTTCTTCATAGTCATCCATTATAGCGATGACACTTGTCTCCTTTTGCAATAGATTGGCTTTCGCAACATGACTGATTTTCCCAGTCACACTTTGGGCTTGGTCTCGCTGGTCACGGTTCTCGCTAAATATACCTTTGATCAATTGGAAATCTTGACACTTTTTGCTGATAGGTCCATTGATTTGCTTTTCCTTGGTGACGGCAAGTTCGGCATTTTTCTCTGCCACAAGACAAGTCTTCTTTTTCCTAAAATTCAGAAGGGAAATTTTAAAAGGAAGTTCAAGAATATGTACTTTGTCAAAGACTTACCTCTGAAATTTCTGTTCAAGATCCTTTTGCAAATCATCACGGGAATAGTAGAGTTTTCTAGATTTGCCAATTCGACTCTTTCCTTCAAGAAGGCGATTTTTGGCGACCAGCAAATCATTTTGGATCTGCTTCGTGTCCATTTGAGTCTCGAATTTGTATAATTTGCTTGTCTCGTGTTCCAAGCATCTCAATAAGTCTATGTCAGCCATTTTGTCTTGAAAAGTAGGCGGATGTCAAAGATATTTAGCGATTGCGATAATTTCAATATTTTCGCCACTATCGCCAAGCAGATTTTAACTAAAACTTAACTTACGTTGTTTTGACGAAAAAATCTAAAAACAGAAGCGTCAGGGAGTCGAACGAACCACGAGGCGTCACACGTCTTTACGATTCTCAGTTTTTGTTTGTTTACTTTTGAAAATTGAAAACTTTGTGGTGACATTCGCCATTCCCATTTTGATTTTGATTTTGATTTTGCAAATAGCAAATTGCAATAATATAGTGAATAAACCAAGGTGGAATAAGTACATCAAATAATAATCATGAAAGAAGTGAAATCAAGTAATGACACTGTAATAGTGGACTCTGTTGTATCAGTTTCGTCCTTATCGGACCTCGATCTCAATGACGATGTAGTCGCTGAAAAGGCAATAAGGAAGTTTTAAGGTGAATCTTTGGTAGTATTCAAATATTTTTTTTTTAAATCCAAGGTGTCGTCATATGACCATGTTACATTTATCGGACCTCGATCTCAATGACGATGTAGTCGCTGAAAAGGCAACCTTGGCTGAAGGCAATGAGAGTCGGGTCCTTTCTACTACTACTTCTGCTGACTCCAAGACGATCTCGACCTCAGGTTGGGGTAATGAAAGTTCTTCTAGAGAGCTTGTTCTCAGGTTGGAATGGCCGATCACTGTGAACGAGTTGAAGAGTTTTAAACGTGTACCAAGCGACCAACAGAATACGAACCGTAAGACTTACACCGGCAGAAACCTCATTTTCGATTCCCATTGTCATTTGGACCGTGTCTTCAACATCTTATTCACTCAACACAGCTCAGATTTTTACACTGAGAAAAAAGCCTCCCCAACGAAAAAATTTTCATCCTCCGTAAAATCCAACGGATGCCCTGGACCTTTGACTGTTTTGCGCACAAAATACAAATGTGTTTATGACGACAATTTCGAGGGTTGCATTAACATCATTTGCCATCCAAACCACTTTGCTAAACGAAATTGGGAGTGGATGACCAATGATCCTGGTCTTTATTTCGCCATTGGTTGCCATCCTCAAAGTGCGGGATATTTTGATACTTGTAGTGAATACGAGCTCGAGCAAGCCATGAATCATCCTAAAGTTGTTGCTGTTGGTGAATGTGGTTTAGACGACAAATGGGCGGATTTCAATGACAACATATTCGCTTGCCAACAACAGGTATTCAAGCGTCACTTGAGAGTGGCAATAAAAATGAAGAAGCCCTTGGTGCTACATATTAGAGGCCTCAATGCAGCACATGCTGCCATGAATCTGATGGATCACGTCAAGTTACCTGCCGATTGGCCCATTCACATGCACGCTTTCACCGACACCTGGGCTGAATGTCAAGAGTGGGCCAAAAAATGGCCCGGAATGAAATTCGGCTTATGCGCCGATTTTTTTGACCACCAAATTGCCCAAAACTTGTCTCTAGACAAAATTCTGCTGGAAACGGATGCCCCTTATTTTCTACCCAGAGTATTGAAACAGACGCTGGAAGCCAGGAAGTTGTCCATGCCAGGAGACGTCTGGTTCGTGGCTCAACAGGTGGCCTATTGGAAGAATGTCGAAGTCAATCAAATTCTAGAGGCCAATCGGCAAAATGTGTCTATGATCTACGGAATCCCGCCGTATTCACCATTTCCTCCTGGCCTCAAAGTTATAAATGAGGATGATGAAAATGCTAATGATGAAGATCGTATTTACACTTGTGCTGGAAGTTTTGCAGTAAGTAGAGGTTAAACCTCGTTGTTTTTGTCTTGTAGAATAAATACAACAGTGCCGAGGCTACTTTGAGGATTTCTTTTTGCAGTAAAAAAGTAAAAAAAAAGTCAAGGGAACATTTCAGTATCTATAGTATCGATCGATGATAGGTTTGCCATCATTAGCTTCTTCTTGCTTTTTCTACTCTCAAATGCCGTCATTTCTGTAAATAAAGCAGAGAAGAATTACGTGAAGAGGAGGCCTCCTTGGCCTCCAACCAATGAGAAACGAGCTCTACGGCCTCATAGCTTTCCGTATATCAGCTGAAGCCGCCAAAGACCCAAGGTTGCAGCAAAGGAGAGAAAGAGAAAAAAAGAAAGCTTGAGCAGCCTCAGATAGCCTCGAGAGAGGCCACAGGTAACAAGCTTTGTGGAAAACAGGTTAGAACAACCACTGTTTGACAGTTCCTAGTCCATGAAGGCCACGACGGTGGCCTTCGGGGCTGTCATCTATGTGGCTGCTGCCGGTCTCATTTTTGGAGGGGGGTGCTTGGCCCAACCTGAAACGGTGGAGGGTCTGGTAAAAAGAGACAGCAACAAGGAAGCTTGGAAAGTCCCCATCGTGGCCAAGCAGCCCAACGAGAACAAACCAACTCAGGTCTTGGGTAACTATCCAGAGTTGTCGCCCGATACCTTGGCCAGACCTTTGAAGAAGAATCAAGGTCGACTTCCCTTCAGTCAATTCTTAGCAGCAGCCTCTAAGGAGGAGGCAACGAAACGACCCTCTTCCTCGGCTACTATTCCCAACCACATTTTGCAATGGTTGTCGCAGCGACAAAAGGCCATAACGACCAGCAGCCCGCAGCCTTCTTTAGAGGCCGCCGCCAAGAAAACGGATCCACAAGTGTGGAGCTCACAGCCCCGCTTTGGAGTTGAAAAGGTCGGCGGAGGTCGGGAGGAACCCGAACCTGTTGCTGTTACAAAGGACCCCCATGAAGCTGAAGAGAAACAAGCACGAACCACAATGAAGCCGAGACTACTCATTCAACGACCATCTTATAATCCTCAATTAGCAGTGGCAAGCTCAACGGATAATGAAGTTGTGGGAGAAAATACTGAAGAGGAGGACGAAACGGTGACACTCAATCCCAGAGTGGCGGCTATCATTATGGATGACTTCATGGAAAGGCAAAAAGATAAGCTCAGCGTGGCCGGCCTGGTCATCGGCCTCACTTTTGTGGCAGCCTTCATTGCTATTGCTATTGGCCTGGTCGGTCACGGTCTGGTCAAGCGGTGCCGCAACAGCCACCCCAGCGGCGATTCCGGCTTTTCCGGGAGGTCAAGCCGCAATAGTTGGATGAGGTCACCAGGGGATGAGGATCAGACTCCCCCCGAGTTGAGGCCTGGTAGCCAATCTGGGCATCCTGGTTACTCCAATAACAATCGAAGGAGGAGTTCGGGAAGGACGAGGCACATTCCAGGGACGTTACCTGGCCACAGTGTAAGTATTCTTTAATTCTTACATTTCCGACGGAATTCCCTACGCCGAAGTCATGTTTTTATACACGTTCAGGAAAAAAAAATCAAAAAAAACAATCCATCGGAAAGTTATTTTCCCCATTTTCCCGTGAAATTCAATGCCTGAAGGGTTTTTTTTTTGCGTTTTTCCCATGTAGAAAAGTAACATTACTTTTCTGCTGATGAGTGAAGAGAGAAAGCAGTCATGTTAGAAAGAATCCTCCTTTGTCAGTAAGTAAGTAGAAGTCCTTCTTGAGATCTATTTTTAGATTTTTTGTAGAAAGCTACTGCTGTATGAGAAAGAGGGCTATCTGGCATATGGTTGTCAAATAAATGCAGTTCTGTGCTTTAAATTGTAGGGAACTCCGTTCTTTAATGGGAAATTGATACTTCACGATCCACCGGGGTTGAACACCAACGGAGCCAGAGGAGGTACTACCAGACCATTTAACACGGGCAACATTCTGGCAATGCCTAATGGAAGTGGCTGTTACCCAGGGGCTATGGCGAGCGGCTTTACCCTAACATCTCCCCCTTCCAAGTTGGGAGCCATTCCCAAAAAAATGCCCAGCAAAGCGGCGCAGGTAATATAACATGCCAACTACTTTAAGTAGTCTTCTCCAAAGAGTTGTTTTTATGACCACTAGGTGACGGACATCCTAGTCAGTCCCAAGTACGAGGATGTCGGTGGGGATACCACCGAAGAGGAGGACAGTGACGACACTGTCTACGAGTGTCCAGGATTGGCTGCCACCAAGGGCACAGCTTTGGAAGTCCGAAACCCTTTCTTCCTGGAGGATTGCGATTTGCAGTCTCCCGCTACCGGC
Organism: Oithona nana; assembly: GCA_900157175.1. Lineage (NCBI taxonomy): Eukaryota > Metazoa > Arthropoda > Copepoda > Cyclopoida > Oithonidae > Oithona > Oithona nana. Next base: position 502,780 of record LT727915.1, on the reverse strand, counting down.
CGTTTAGCCAACAAGAAACCCATTTCCCAATACACCGACTTATTCCACCACCAAGAAATCGCCAGCCTCAACTGAAGCCTTTTTGCATTTAAAACATAGTACACAATTATGAAACCCCCATTGACAACGACTCCTCTAAAATTTCTGACGCTGTTCCTATTTCTCCTACCGCGCGCGCGGTTTCCCTGCCTACCAAATCCAGTCTGCAACTCTGCACCACAAAGTAGTGACCTCAACCATGAAGAAAGGCTCAAAATAACTAACACCTTCCTTCTTTTTAAGTTTTTGGAGAAAAAAAAAAAAACATATTGGCACACTAATCTATTTTTCCTATGTAGGCATCATCACAACCAGCACTGTACCAAGTCCAACCAAAATACTCCCAGAAATATATTCGGAACATTCTTGGTTTTTATTTATTCAAAGAAGAATTACTTAGAAGTTGAAACGGTGTTTCTGGTTCTTCAGCCAATAATGACAGAACCCAAGCCTGAATTTGGTCTGCGGTCTAAAAATCCCGAAAAAACGTTGACGAAAGGACTTAAAATGCGTGAAATCAGGTTGGGGGAGGCTGTTGTAGTGGTAGTAGTAGTTCGACTAGTGGTAACGATTGTGGAAACGGTTGTCGTTGAAGTTCGTCTGGTTGTTAATGCGGTCCGCCCTAAAAAAGAACATTTTCCATATTTTGATTCTCCTGTATAGCAAATATGAAATACTAAATGGTATGGGTGTTGTAGTGGAAGAAGTCGTCCTGGTTGTGGAAGTCGTCGTGGTGGTTGTGGAAGTCGTGGTGGTTGTGGAAGTCGTCGTCGTGGTAGTGGAAGTCGTCGTGGTTGTCGTCGTAGTAGTTGTTGCCACAGTAGTAGTTGGAGTTTCTCTTCTGATTGGCGATTCAGCAATAATTTTAAGCAATGGTTTGGTCGTTGGAAGGTAAGGCACTTTTTCACCCTTTTGGAACGAATTGACCAAGTCCTTGATTTTCCCCAAAACCATGCTCATCTTCTCATCTTGACTAATTACTTCATTGGCGGACAATGCATCATCCATTCTTTCCCTAAGACTAATTAATACATAGGTATAAATTTTTTTCACCCTTTTTAAAGAAAAAGTTTGAAACTATTCAAACTACTATAAGCGCGAGCAAAGGTTAAAAAAGTTTGAAAATCTATGAATTTTAACAATCTAAGAATTTTTAAAATCTAAGAATTTTTAAAATCAAAGAATTTTTAAAATCAAAGAATTTTTAAAATCAAAGAATTTTTAAAATCTAAGAATCTTGAAAATCTAAGAAGAGCATAAAATAAAGGATAGCGTGTTAAAGTATGTAAATTGTAGAAAAATACTGAACAAGAACAAGATTTTTAAAGATGTAGAAGCGCGAGCTGAAGCGCGAGCAGCTTGAGCTCGCGCTTAAAAAACATACTTATCAAAAGATGGTTTCGGTTTGGCTTCAATGTTTTTGATGAAAGAAAGACACAAACCAAGCGTAAGTAGGTAAATGCAGTGATGATAATGCATGATGATGGAGAGCTTTAACCCACTCACTCCTCAAAGACGACGTCAACTGAACTGACGAGAAGAAGTAGGAGCCAAGAAGGAATGAAGTAAAACTTAGAGTCCCTCCATTGAGAGAGTACTGACAGTCCTATAGGACATACTCAGAATACCAATAAGAGTACACTGAAAACTTTGCTTTATTGCTGGGAGTCTTGTGTTTTGATGTACATTGTACTTCGTGCATCTAGAAAATAAAGTGACCTTACTTTCTCTTTACAGTCATTTTAGTTTTCTAGCATTCCAATTTAGTGGCTGCAACATTAGGGAAAGTGGCTCAACAACTTTGAACCCCTTTTTCTGCTCGAAATTATTCACCGTTAGTCGCCGTTTTAGGACCCCCACATGTTACACAGCCTTGGCAACAATTCATAAGTACCATACCACCCCTGCCCCTGATTAAACATTGCCACCATTCTGCCAAGCACACTTCTTAGATTTCTATGGTGATAATAGGCTGGTTCTAACGGAAATTCAATCATGTTTACTCTTCATTCAGTTGAAATGTCTTGTGATTTTGTACATGATAGAGCATAATAGATACTAAACGTACTAAACAATAAACACGAATGTTGCTTAGTCCTTCACTAAAAATGGTTGTCATTCCAACACACTTTTCCCTTCTTGAACCTTCAACTAACCCAACTATTTAAGATCCTGGAAACTGATTAACAAAAGTCAGAAATTCATTAATTCAATGGAATGGAAGGGACATAAAATTGGACAGATGGAATTATTACGGGTTTCATTGCATTGGACAGTAATGAAAGAAAGGAGGAATCTATTTTAACCTCGTGCTTCTATCTATGTAGATATTTTTCCATACTAGGGATCATTTTTTAGTGCAAATAAATTTTGAATCCTACTTTTCACCTTCAAATTAATTTTGAATTTTTGGACTAAGATAGAATTTCACCTTTTATTTCTTCAGCAGAAGTCATTCTGGTTCAAAATTGGCTTCACAAATAACAAGACTGAAACTGAAAGTGAATTTCAGTGCTGACCGCGAGCATGCTAGGCCTCGCGGCCCTAGAAGTCGATAAGTTGCCGATGCGTTTCTAGAGTGGCTCTACGTTTCAACATTCGCTTGGCATATGGCATTATCAACATCAAGATCAAACTTTGGAAACACAATAACCCATAAAGTATTTTTCACCTTCCACACGGCCATGATATTTGAGATCCAAATTACCTCTTCAATAATGTTTTGTTTGTTTCATTTAACTACACAAACAAATACTGGGCCGCTCATAAGATAAGAATTTAAAAATTCAATGAGTCCTTTCTTTCCTCCATTTTTGTCCGTTGAGCGTTGCCCGTTGCCGTTGACATTTCGTTGAAGCGCACAAACTCAGCAGCGCACACTCGCTCACGTTTTGTGAGTAAGTGAGCAGAGCGAACGCAAAGTGTTGCTGCCTTGCCCCCTTGCCCGTCTGCCTACAAAGCTGAGCAAAAAAAGGCGCTCTATTAAAGTTACCGTATTCACAATTTTAAGGCAAGCATTTTTTTCTCTTTTGTCCATATCTCATCACAATTCTAGGAAAAAAGAAGCCCAAAATTATCCATAATTCATAAAAGAAACACAGTATTTTGGCTAGAGTCGTACAGTTGTCTTAAAATCGAAGCTTTAAGTTCCATTTGTGCAAAAAACATATGATTTGATCTCGGCTCGAGCTTAATTTTTGATATGAGTGGTGTGTTCAGTAATTTTTACTTCAGATTTGGCAGGCTCTACTCCTAACTGCTAAAGCAAGGTGCATGGCTACATGCAAAGACGATTCAAACACAAAGCATCTATTACTGCGTCGAAACGGGTCCTATGCTTGCCAAAAGGCCCTTTGTGATGATCAAGAAAATTGTGAAGTGCAGCCCAAAAAGTACAAAGAAAGAAACTTGAAAAAAAGAAAGCAAAACCATCAGCTGTTACAAAATTGAATTTGACAGTTGGGGAAATATGCGTCAAAATAAAACAGTGATATCCAAAAGATTATAGGTAAGTCACGAATAAAATATTTAAGAAAAAAAAAAAAATAGGTAGCGAAATGTTAAAAGAGAGGGGAGAATTTTGATACAGAAAATACCAAAATGAACTAAGAAAAAATATGCAAGAGGCTCAAAACCTATTTTAAAATGCATGACTGTGATTGAGATTCTATTTCAATGAAGTTCTATGGAAACCAGACTAAAAAGGGTTTTAGTCGTAGACCGCGAGATGTGACTATTTCCTGAATTCAATTTTCGAAAAGTATTCGAAAGAATACCAAGATTTACATTTCAATTTCAATTAATTTTACTATGTTTGAGGGTCACAATCTTATTGCAGACTTAGAGATATAGTCCGATTTGGAATCTAAACAGAGTTAATGTTGTCCAGCATACTCAGCAGACTCAGGAAACTCATTCCGATTCCGAATCATATTTTCTAACCTTAAAAATTAGCTATTGCGCCATACAATTCTATTTTGAAAGAAATCATAAGAACAACAAGAACTGCCACTTGTAGGACCGCGAGCGCTTCGCGCTATCTCGCGGTCAAAAATAAGAGCTTATGCCCTTTCGTTAGCTTAGCAAAAGTTATCTATGTGAGTTGTGTTCTTTATGGTTTCCATTTCTTTCAAAGACACTATTAAAAGATAATTTTCACGGTTCAAAAGGGAATTCATTCCTATTATAGAGGGTTTTTTTTTTGCGCTTCTACATCTTTCTTTTCATCTTCTTTCACAATTTTCTCAATTTGCATAATTTTGTGCTTTTTGCATAAGTTTATGCCTCTTATTTTATGTAGTTTTTTTTTTGCGTTTTTTAGCTTTAAAGCCTTTTGAACAAAAAGGTGTATAAGATTATTGGATTTTTAAATTGTCACCTTTTGCTCGCGCTTTTATAAAAGGGTCTTCTTCCAACAAGTTCTGGACCACTTTTTACTTTTTAGACCTCTTTTGAGGCATTTTGAGGTCATTCTGGGGCCATTCTTGACCCATATTTAATTCCACTATTTGAGTATTTTTTTTTTTTTCAAAAAACTTTTAGAACCTTTTGTTCAAAACTTGTTGGTTCATCCTGTAGTTTGCATGTTTTTTAAAGCATTTTTCATCCATTAGTCATGAGGTTATTAAAGTAGGACAATGCTGGAAAATTATTGCAAAAGCAGGACACAAACTAAACAATGGCATTGTTTCTTTAACCCTGATTTTCTTACTGCCCGACCCGACTATACTGGTAGAGGTGTCAGGAGGCATAAAAAACCTTTCTTGAAGGACTTCTTTGTCTTTAGGAAGAAAACACAAATAAGAAGTAAAAAAGAACCCGGTGGTTACTAATTTTCTTGTGTATGTGGGTAGGGATGTCAAGGTTGTTTTTTTTTAAAAAAAGAAAGAAATATATCTATTTTTAGAAAATAATCATGGCTAAAAATCAAGATCTAGTAATCAATTTTACAAGGTCAGTACTTTACTGGGTTTATATTCGGACAACTACAGTTACTTCAAGTTTTTTGTTGGGATCATACCTTCCCCTGTTTCGACTGATCCCCTTTGTTTGCAATTGGCCTCTTTAAAGGCCGTTGACTTTTATTGACCAATCAAATTCTAATTGTTGTGCTGAAGAATAAAATACAGCAGCAGTACAGCATATGAAAACAGGAAAATTATCCTCCGTCATCACCGTGTCCGTGGGAAGCAGCGAGTACGTAATCCAGTCGATTTTATCGAACACGCACTTTGTCGCCACCGCCGCGTCCTGACTCCCGATGCGATGTCCTATTGAATGTGCGTTAACTGACGGACGCTTGGCATCCGCGTAATACTATCAAATCGATATACCATATTTAAGTGGAGGGAGAGTGAAAATATTTGAAAGCAACCAATAAGCTTTCGTAATAATATTTCTTTCTATTACACTTGATCTATTTTTTAGACCTTATTTGACGTTATTTTGATCGCGATTTAATTAGCAATATGATTTTAATTTTAGACCATTTTTTTTTGACAAAATTGTACATTTCGCGCGGTCAAAATCTTCTTCTACTATGAATTATTGAGATTAATTTAAAACTGAATAATCTCACGGTCATGCACTTGACTTTCGTTCAAGCTATTTGTAAAGACTATTTAGTAAAGTATGTAAAAACTCTAAAAAAAATGCAGTACTATGTACTCTAAATAGTAATTTGGTTCCTTTCAACTTGTCCTATCTCTTGATTCTGCATGGGTTGCAATTGCCAGGAATTCATGCAGAACCAAGTTGTTGTGATACATTATATAGTGAGTGCACTCGCTTGCATTTAGTCCTCCCCTACTCCTACGTTGCTGCCGCAGACAAACAGAGAGAGGGTGAACATGTAATAAATTGGCTTTGTCTCTTTTTTGTTTCCAGAGAGTAGTAGTCTATATGATAGCAATTGTTTCGATCAAACATTTGAGCCAAGGAGGAGGTTCGAAGGCGTGTGGGGGAAACTACTTTTCCCCCTAAACTCATCATTCGCTGATATTCGTTGGGATCGTCGAGAAGCAGCCACTACTCATCATCAAACAGACAAGCATGATGGCAGTCACTCTTTTAGACAGTATTCAAGATAAGTACGGTGACGAAGGAGAAACTGGACAAGATTATGGGTGGATTGTCTTTGTTTCCAACTCACCGGAATGTAAGAAAGGAATGTTTCCACCCATCATGACTCTGAGCGATTATGACATCAATACCATTGGTAAGTACTAGTAGACCTATTGGTACGAAGATTTAGGTATACCTATTTTCTTCTTTGCTTTGTAGGACATAGCGGAATTATTCAACGCAGCAAACTTAGCCATATTGCCGAATTGGATCTAACAGACAATCTTTTATGCGATTGGAATGAGATTTCCAATCTCTTGAACATGTTTCCCGGTTTGGAGTTTCTCAATCTCTCCAACAATTTGCTGGGTCGCCAAGGTCCAAACAGTAGGTCTGATGGCCTCGTCTCCACTTTTCATCACACTGGATTGAGAAAACTGGTTTTGCATGGAAACAAATTGGATTGGAGCAGTCTCAATGACTTCACGGCGAACTTGCCCAACCTGGAAGAGATCCACTTGAGCAACAATGGTCTGGAAGACCCCCAAGGCTCTTTTGGCCATACCAACCTAAGGCAACTTTTTCTCACCTGTAACCACATCCAGAATTTTCAAGCAGTTCATGATCATCTTGGCCAGCATTGTCCTAACCTTGAACTTCTCAGCTTAGGCGAAAATCCCTTGACAAGCATACCTGAATCCGCTGGTGGCTTGGATAAATTGATCAGTTTGAACTTGAACATTACCAAATTGGCTGATTGGACTGACTTGGACAAACTCCGAGGTTTTCCCAGCTTGAGTGACTTGAGGATCAAACATTGTCCCGTCCTGGAGGAATACACTGCCCATGAACGTCGAATGATGTTGGTTGCGCGGTTGCCCAATATCCAGATTTTGAATGGTGGTGACCGTATACCTGACAATGAACGTGAAGATGCAGAGAGAGCCTTTATTCGCTTTTACTTGGACGAGGATCAGAAGCCCAAACGATATCATGAATTGGTGGCCATCCATGGAAATTTAGATCCTTTAGTCAACGTTAACATGAAACCAGCCACTCATGTCAAGGTATGTTGACAACGAAAAGACATTATTTGATGTTTTTTTTTGTACTACATTACTTTTACTCATAGGTCAAAATTTGTCACAAAGAAGACAATATCCGAGAAGAAGTGATCAGTGTGTACCAGACTGTGGCTCAATTCAAAGCTCAGCTCAATCAATGGTTCAATGTTCCCACTCAAAATATGAAACTGTATTATTGCGATCAAGTCTTGGTCAAACTTGCCGGACCTGAAGAAATGAAATGGCCCAACAAATGTCTGTACACCTACAATGTCCAAGAAGGTGACAGATTCATCTTGGATGAAAAAGTACCTCTCACCAAATTGAGAACGAATTCTGGCAATGCAGTCTCAAATTCAAGTAGTCCCAAAGTGTATGGTGGCAACAGTCCTGGTTCTTATAGAACTGCCATTCAATTCGGCTTGACTCCTTACCGGATGAACCCAGCAGCATCAGGTGGAAACACCAAACCTAACACCAATAGTTCTCAGCAGCATCGAGCAAGTGGTACTACTTCTGGAGTCTCAAGAAACCTCTTTGGGCGGAGCACACCACCTTCCAAATGATCCTCATGATCATTGTCAACATGAAGAAAAAATTGTAAAATAGTAGTACCACCGCCGGCTGAGGCCACTTTTTCGTTTCCGTTTTCCGTTTCCTTCCTAAATTCTATATTGCATCCTTATCAACATCACTATGATCAACCTGATCATCAAGAAAATAAAGCTGCACCACTCATTCATTCAGTAGAATAAAGATGTAAGAATCACTTGATTTCTCCCCCTTTTTATTTATTGAAATCATTTCAAAGACACTCATCATCATCGAACTGACAGTGACTTGCAGGAGGCTGAAAGCATTGGATTTTCCACTTCTTCTGTAAGAGGAGATCGAGGACTATTTTAGGGACACGATCACATCATGTAGTCTGCATGGTATGGCCTAAAAATGGGGTAGGAGTAGGAACATTTGCTTCAAACGTGTAATCAAGAAATATTGTACAGTTTAAAAAAAATGTGTTTATACACTATTTGAAAAAAAAAATATGTGTGGATTTTTTTGGGCTAAGCATATCATCAATGCGTAATCACTATTAGTGTATATAACACTCACACTGAATTACCATGGTTCCTTGCCATCATCGACATATTCGTAATCACTTTCTTCTTCTCCTTCAACTCCATCTTCTTCATCCCTCTGTAAATGACTGTTATTGGCGGTGCCAAAGTCTTTGTACTCGTATTCCTCAAGTTCCATGGTCAAGCGTAACACTTCTGCTGTTTGATTCTCCAGGCGATGTGTGAGTTCATCGACTTTGGATTCCAAATCATCAGACCTGATCAAAACATTTAATGTTGCTCCAAACGAAAAAAAAGGGGATGATCGAAGACTTACTTGGATTTGTACTCATCCGCTTGGTGTCTCTTGTCTTTAAGAGTTTCGGATAAAGAACTTTCAATTTGCCTGAACTTGTCTCGCTCTTTCTCATATATTTCCGTTTGCGCGTCCATTTCTGTACGGTACATGTTACGCAAATCTTCCATGCGCTCAGCATATTCTTGCTCCACTTCCTCACGTAAGGCCATCATATGCTCGAGTTTGGCACCCAGAGCAACCTCTAGACGCCTTTCCAGGTCCTCAACTTTGTCGTCGTAGTCGACTCGTAGTCGAGATAATTGCCCATTGAGATCATCACGGAGATTCTCCAATTCGTTTTGATGATTTTCCGCTTGAGTTGTAGCTCGTTTTCTTTCTTCAAATGCCTAAAAAGGTCAATACAGGGTTTCACAACGTTAGAAAATTAAAATTTCATCAAAAAAAAAAAAAAAATGTCAAATTGAATGGAATGGAGTTCCAAACCAACTTTGACTAATTTTGCAAGCGCGAGCTCAAGCTGCTCGCGCTTCTACATCTTTGTTTTCTCCTTTGTCCTAGATACTTCCTTTTTCTCATTTATCCTAGATACTTCTTAGATTTTCAAACTTTTTTAGCCTTTGCTCGCGCTTATAGTTTGAAATGTTTCAAACTTTTTTTTAACAAAGCATACCTTTTTGTCACCGTCTGCTACCGCATTATTGATTGAATCTATCACTTTTTGATTCAACTGGGCAATCTCCCGCTGCAAATTCAAGATTTGTGCCTGCAATTTGTCATTTTCTTCTTGGATTTTTTTCTCACTGATTTTAGCCTCTCTTTCAGCGTCTTTTCTGGCCGCCTCTACGGACTTTGACAACTCTGTTGAATGAGAAGCATCCAAAGCGGACTTTAAACTGTTGCGTTCCAATCTCAACTTATCGTCCATTTCTTTGCGAATCTGAATGTGCATTTTGGCTAACTCTTCATCTTTTTGTCTGACAATTTCATTTTTGGCTTGTTGAAGTTTCAATTCGAATAAGTCATGATCAAAGTTTCCTTGAGAGTGCAAATTTGCTGATTTGAGAGGAGATCTTTGACGACGACCACTTGATGATCCAGCAGCTTGAGCAGCACCTCCTCCGACCCCAACTGAGCTGGCACCTTCTCTCAATTTCCGGTTGTATTCGGACTCAATTTCATGCAGTTTCCACTCAAAATCATTGATCATGGAGGTCTCCAGTTCAGCAGCTGAAAAGTATGATGGGAAGTCATTAGCTGTCTAAACCCAAGTGGCATTTTAAGACTACAAGGTATACCTATGGATCGATGATATTCAATTTCTTTTTCGGCTGCTTCTAAAATCTCTTGTCTTTCTTTGGCTGCAGCTTCAAGTGCCTCTTCAAGTCTTTTGACTTGTTGAGATGACATTGTCATATCTGCTGAAGCAGTTATCACAGTAGTTTCTGGTTCAGTTGTGGCAAACTTGACTGTCTTTTTTCGGGCTCCACCCAAAGGCTGATTGGCATCTAGCTTCTTTTGCAGCTCATCGCATTTCTTTTGCATTTCTTGAACTCGAACATCGCTTGAACTGTTGCCAATGGCTGCAATCTGAGAACGCAAAATACAAATGTAAGCAAACAGCTTACAAATAGCTGACAAATGTAAAGAAAATGTAAAGAAACAGCTTACAAATGGCTGACAAATGTAAAGAAAATGGAAATTATCAGCTTACCTGTCTACTTTTATTTAGTAATTCATCGGAAAGTTGAGCATTTTTCTCCTTAATATTGGCCAAATCCTCCTCTGTTTTCTTGAGCTTTTCCACCGCCGTATTTCCATCCACTTTAGCTTTTTGTAATTGAGAATTGATGCGCTCAACTTCAGATGTTCGTTCACTACAATCACTTTGAAGCCTTTCAAAATTGTCTTTGTATGCTTGCACTTCTAAACATTTGCTTTCTAATTCTGTGGCTAAGATAGCTAATTCCTCAGCTAAAACTTTGTACTCTTCCGAATCTTCGGGAGAAGAGTCCGTTGAGTGGCTCGAGGCTGCAGAGCTTGATGCAGCTACAGCAGATGCAGATGTTTCCACAAGACTGTTTTTCTCTATGGACTCCACAAGCTTACGTAGATTGCCTTGAATCTGCAAAACCCAAGTGACGATTAGACGACTTGTTTACAAATAAGATTGAGAATTCTTAATTTTCAAGCTTATGAAGCGAAGGCTTATCAAAACTAAGGATCAAAACCGTAAGAAAGACAGAAACACGTCAAATTGAAAGGGGCACCCAAAAATGACATGACGTAAAAAAAAGTAAACAAAAACTATGGCAAAAAGAAATTTTAATCAAGTACACCATTGATCATAAGATTTACAACACGGCTCCGTGACTGATTTGATTTTCTCAATCGGACGTTAAAACAGGGTCTGAATTTGATTACCTACATTGATTACATTATTTCCAACATAAACAGAGTTGGATAATGGTCCCAAAGTGATGATTATTGAAAAACTCACCTTTTTGGGTTGAACATCTTTCAACCATTTTTTCAAGTCCTTTTCAACCACTTTAAAAGAACTTGACAAAGTGTCCTTTTCTTTTCTAATACTATTCAAATCTTTTTTCATTTTCTTCTCAAGCTCATCACTCTGTTTCTTCACACTAGCCTTTTCTTTTTCAGCATTTTTCAGACTCTTGTTGACGTCTTCTTTTTCCTTTTTGACACTTTCCAATTCTTTTTGTAATTTGGAAATCACCATTTCTTGCTGTTGCTGTCCTCCAGTCACTACTGCAGAAGGATTAGTAGTACTCTTCTTACTTTTCAACTCTTTATTGTCAGTTTCCAAAAGTGTGATTTTCGAATTCAGAGCAATTTTTTCTCCCTCCAGATTCTTTAGTTTTCCGCTCATTTCCCCTTTGGCTGCCTCGAGTGTAGCTATAAGAGACTTCAATTAGTTTCAGTTTAGTACTCACAACTGCTTATAACATTAGATAGAGGGCGTGTATACAATTTTAACACGCCCTCAGCCCTAAAACCCCATACGCATATAAAACCAAACTGAAAGTCAAGTGAGGTCAAAGTTTGACCTCTACGAACATTACCTATTTTGGCTTGTAGGTTACTTTTCTCGGTCTTCATCTGTGACAATTGCTTTTCAACTTGACTCAAATTCTCCGAAGTTTTACTTCTCTCGCTCTGACTGTTAGACTTCAATTGGTCACATTCTTGGCTTTTCTCACGCAAATCCTTTTGGTATTTGGCACAATCAGCAGTCAAGTCTTGAATTTGAGACTTGTAATTGGACTCTATAGAGGTCATCTTACTTTGGTATTCATTGTTGAGTTGACTTTCAGTCTCTTTCAATTTTGATTCAATTTGAGCCACCTTGGAAATCAAGTCAGCGTTTTTCCTGTGCAATTCTTCTTTAGTTTTTTCCCCTCCTTTGGTCATTTCTTCAATCTTTTTACTCAATCCGGTTTTTTCTCTGGTTAAACTGTCAATGGAAGATTGGAACTTTTTGATGTTCTCGGTCGCTTTCTCCAACTCATTCTTTAGTTTTTCCTTTTCCATTTTACCAAAATTATTGGCCTTTTTCTCGGCTTCCAATTTTGCTACACTTTCCTTCAGAACACTGGTCTCATTTTCAATACTGCAATAAAAAGGGTAACTATTTAAGTAAGTACCAAGGTGTCTGGATAACAAATATTAAAAAAAAAAAAAGAATTACAACACTTCGCTCATCAAGACAAAGTCTGTCAAGTTACGATAATAGGGATAATAAAAAAATTATAGATACCTGTTAGCTTTTTTCAAAGCCTTTTCTTTAGCTGCAGACACTTCTTTTTTTGCTTTTTCCAGTCTTTCCAAGGCTTCTGTTTTCGACCTTAATTCCACCTCTACTTTTTTCAATTCGTCGGTCAACTTGTTCATGGCTTCTGTTGCTTCGGCTTTAGCATTGAGCAAATCCATTAAATATTTCTTTTCCTTCGTTTCGGCATCTTTGATGAGTTGATTTTTTTCCTGGTCTTTGACATTCAATTCCACCTCTTTGGATTTCAATGCTTGAGCTATATCTTGGTCTCTTTTTTGCTCCAATTCCTTCTTTGCCTCTTCCAATTGAGTTTTGGCTTTAGACATTGCAGTCAACTCGGATTTGGTGATGTTAAGTGTTCGGCTCAAGTCTTGGACCTCATCATTCAGTTGAGATTTCAGTTTGACGTTTTCGTCGGACATCTTGGCAATTTTACAAGCAGCTTCTTTATTCTCTTTTTCTAATTTGATTTTTTCACTTTTGATCTGATGCACAGTGTCAGCCGTGGATTTTTTCACACTTGCCAATTCTTTTTCCATTTTTTCCAAAGTCTTATTCAGGTCATTTTTGCCTTGACTCGTTCTGTTCAAAGTATTTTCTGCAGTTTCTAATTTTCGCTTGGTGGCTTCAACTGTTCTTCGGGACTCGTTTAATTTGCCTTCCATGCCTTCCAAATCTTTTTCATGCTGTTCGGCATCGGATTTCAGTTGAGTTTTCAGCCTCTGATAGTCTTTTTCTGAGCTGGCTAATTTCTTGTTCAAAGCCTTCATTTCTTCTTCCTTCTTTTCTACTTGGGCCTAAAATATCGGAAAAACGATAGAGGACTTAAGTCAAGTTTTGAAAAATTGCCGAAATTCTGAAAAGAAAATTGTTACCTGAGCATCCGAGACGAAATTTTTAGCACTTGCATTTTCCTCCTCCAGTTTAGTCATAGTTCTCCTGCTCTCAATGGCTGCCTTTTCGAATTGAATCTTCATCTTTTCCAACTTTTCCTCCAACTCTTTCTTTTCAGCATCTGATTTAGCAATGACGGATTCCCTTCGCGTTTTTTCACCTTTTAATGCCGTCTTTTTCTCATTTTCATACTTGTCCAATTTCTCCTTCAAATCCTTGATCATTTCCTCCAATTCATTTTCCGCTTTTTTCTTCTTCTCCAGTATCCCACTCAAATTTTTAGCCTCATTTTCAACCTTGGCCTTTTCCTTTTTAAAGGCCGCCATTTCAGCCTCAAAAGTCTGTTTACCCTCTTCCAGATTTTTGCACCTCATCTTTTCCGCCTCGGCTTGTTCTTGAACTTTTTTATTGGATTTCAATGCTTCTGTCAAAGCATCTTGCAGCTTCTTGGTCTCTTGAATCTTGCTAGCTTCATACTCTGACAGTTTGCTTTTCAAGTCTTTGTTCTCATTGTGAAGACTTTGGATTTTTTGCAATGCATCCTTCCGCTCCTTGTCCACTCGGTCCAACTCTTTGGAGACTTTGGACTGACCATCAGAATTCTGGACAGATTCTTTCATGGCTTTGGTCACCTCCAGTTTGGCTGCCATTTCACCCGCTCGGGCCTTTTTCAGTTCACTTTGAGTGGCCTCCAAAAGATTTTTCAAATTGATGCAACTTTCTGAGGACTCGGAGAACTTGGTCTTGGTACTTTTCAACTCTTGTTCCACCTCTTTCAGATGAGATTTGGTGGTGATAAGGACATTGGATATCTTGTCTTTTTCCTTTGCAATCGACTCATTTTCAGCCTTGGTGGCGCCTAGTTCCATTTTCAGTTTGAGGTTGAGGTCCCCAATGGATTTGGACACGTCCACATCAGTTTTGGCTCTTTCAAAGGCATCAATACGAGCAAAGAGTCCCACTCTTTCAGCTTCTAATCGGTCGATTTCTTTCATTTCTTGGCTTAGCTTACCCACTGCATCGTTTCTTTCTTTGGCTAGTAGACTAAAGTCAGCTTGAACCTTGTCCAAATCTCTCTTCATCTTTTCAAACTTTTTCACAGATTGCCTGTCAAATAGAAACAAAAGTGAAAAGAAAATCGTAAAAATGAAATTGAAAGTAAATAAAATTACCTGTGGGCTTGTTGTTCACCATCCAAACGTTCTAAATAATCCCGTTTTTCGCGTTCGGTTTCAATGATTTTTCGCTGCCATTCGGTCCTTTCGTGTTCTAATTTAGCCATTTTGTGGGATTGATTGACACACAACTGTGCTAATTCCTCTTTGTCTTTGAAAACGCCTTGCAAAAAACTTTTTTGTTTCTTGATTTGTTCGGCAAAATCAGCTTCTTCTTTCTCCAATAGACTCAAGAAATCCACTTCAGGATGACCGTGACCATTGAGCTTGAGGCCACCATTGACCGGAGAAAATTGTCTGGAGGTGGGAACCTGGGGAGGTGTGGAGGTGCCAGGCCCGCCCCCCGGCCCTGGACTTTTCAATCGTTCGCCAAACCTAGCAATTTTCGTATCTTCCATCTTCTCCACAGGCCTTTTGGGTAGGAACCCACCCGGAGGAGGGTTAGGACTGGCCCCCGGACTTGGCTTGAAAGGAGCATTGACGGAAAGTTTCCTCTGAGTCATGGGACTTGCTGGTGCCACAGGAGGAGGGGCTAGGGGCGGAGGTGGCCTAAACGATGGTGGAGGGGGAGACTTGACTGAACGGAACCCTGGGGGTAACCCCGTCTTATCATTACTATTTGAGGAGGCCATTTGTGATTGAAAAAAATCTGCAAGTCAAAAAGAATAAATGATATCAAGAGTTGAATGTTCAATGTCGTAGAAAAAAATCCGTCAAACTTTGTTTACATTCAAACAATCTTTTCATTTTGACGATTTTTTTTTCGCCGAAATTCAAAATTCCAATTGTCTAGTACCTTTGAAGTAAAAGTGGAATGTTTTGATAATTTGTCAAAAGCAAAATTGAAATTGGTCAAGGAAAATGGCAGTCACAGTCACTACATCCACTGCTCTCACTACCTCTTTTTCATTATTTCACTTTCTTAAGTTTTAAAAAACTTTTGTTTCTACAACGAGGAGGCTGCTCACGTTTGGATGCTAGTTGAGGACTAAAAGCATTGTAGTACAGTGTCTAAATTCGGTCTATGCTACTACTCTACACACTAGGCATAGCACGAAGCATAGAAAGAAAGCATCACATGCCAAGCCGCTTAGTTAGGCGTTTGCTCCTATTGCTCTCAAGACACTGTTCAAGCCAACTTGAAGACCGACTACCCCTGCTGGTGCTGGAAAGCATATTATGTAGACTATTTGGCGAATCTACAGAAAAACCAAAACGTTTTTAAGGTATCCAAAATGTTCATCGTTGTCATTATCCTTAGCAATTGGCATCGTTGGCTTTGTTGCATCACAAGTACTTGCTACTCAGGAGCGCGCTCGACTACTCAGAAGTTACACGTTTAATGTTAAAAGTGTATGCTTTCCAAATATTGAATGAATATATCCACTTTGACTGCATCCTACAACTTACAAGTAGGGATTACATGCGGCAGGTGTTCAAGGGAAATTAGCGAAGAAAATAATGAAGCCCAAATCTATTATTATTTGCAAAACAGCTTTCTTCCATTCCATCAAGGTCATTTGTCTCTTCGACAATATTTTAAAAGTGTACTTGAAAAACATTTCCCGTTATTCCTTCAATTCCGTAAAAGCGTGGCCTTTGAAAATATTGACCTAGTCTATCTAGATAAGAATGGCCTTCCTTTGCTAGCTCCTCAAAAATTCAAAGATTGTACTTTAAAAAAAAGGATGACATCATCATATCCCCAAAAAGAGATATATAAATACAATTAACATGATCCCAACTTTTTTTTATTCATGTTTCGAATTTTATTTGCCTTTGGAAAACGATGACGAGGGCCGAGTAGTAGTGAATATTTTCGCTGCTTTGCTCTGCTTTTAGTAAGTCTACTCAGAGCTTTTGGCCCATCTGGCAATGGACCAAGAATGCGTTGAACAAGTCTTGAAAAACTCCCCTGAATAGGCTTGTGAGCAATGTTTAAGAAAAATGTGTCAAAAGGATGGATCATTGAGACTTCACTTCGATTTGAATTTCAATCATTTCAATAAAGGGGAATTGAAGGCTAATTACCTGGCATTTTCTTGACTTGATATGATGTCAGAAGATCAATTTTTAATTGGGTAAAACGGTAAAACTTTTCAAATTGACCGGCCCAGCGCAACTTTGTTTACATACATTTCTGGCCGATGACGCGATATATCGAAATAAGTCGCGATGCTTTTAGATGACATTTTTTATTGAAAAGAAGATGAACGATTAAATAATGCAATTACAAAAAAAAAGCTATGAGCGACTGATTTTTAAAAAAATATATCACAGCAAGGAGTCTTTGTGAAGCCATCATTGAGAACCTCATCTTCCTCATCAGATCATTGTTTTGTACTGATCTCCTGCTAACCGATCCAAGTACTGAAAACAATAAGAAGTGTATTTCAATAAAAATAAATGTATACAATTCTAATTATCAACGGTCACATCCACTCCAGATATGTAAAATACTGCCTACAGAGAATATTTTCAATTGTATTTTTAAAGGACAGAAAAAAGTTAAAAAAAAAAAAAAAAAATTACCGAACTGATGCCAGGTAAATTGAGAATGGAACCAATGATTGGTATTCTTCTGAGAAAATTGACAGCGACTGGGAAAAATCCACTAAAGAGAACAATAAAACCATAAGCCTCAATGATCATGCCAATGAGTGGATATCCGAAGAGGACCACCAAAATACCTCCAAAGAACGCCGAGGTACCTTTGATTTTGTGATATTGGAAAAAGAAACGGAAGGTTCGCTCGAGGCCAATCACAAAGGCCAGACCACTTAGAAATAAAATCTGTACGATAAAGGAGCAAAAGTAAGAATTTGAATGTGTTTCTAAATTTCTGGACAAAACACTTACGTTACCGACTGCTAAAAGTCCTTTGTCAAATAGCAGTAACATGCCAAGAAAGAGAAATGCTACTCCGAATCCTGCCAAGCCAACGCCAATTTCTAAAAATAAAAGGATGTCAATGAAAAGCACATAAAGTTTCAAACTATGTAAAAAAAAGTGTAGCAGAATGCCCCCGAAAACACCTGGTTATCTTTTATATTTGGAACAGAAAGAGTATGTCATCAAGATAATATACTGAATGAACCGTATCGCCTTCACACAAATATGGCACTCTTGTCCACTTCACCAATTCAAAGTCAAATTCTTGGAAAATATTCACTACGCTAAGGACCTGTTGGCCAACTGTTTGGTCACTAGTGATGTTTAATCTTTGAGTTGGTTCAAAGTTTTCTTTAGCCTCAACAAATGGTTTAAATGGGAGGACGAGCGCTACTAAAAGCAGGCCTTTGTGGTTCAAAGACTTCTTCATGTCGTTGATCAAATCCAGAGGTTTATCACAACGATCCAAAAGGTTTAAACAGGCTATGAAGTCGTAGGTTTGATTCATCCAAGTATCAATAGGCAATACATCGATATTTTGACTTTTTAGCAATTTTTGCATGGGTTTGGAGGTTTCAGTGGCAAATATTTGCTGGAAAAAAGGTGCTAGCTTTTGTGTCACTTTGCCATCTCCTGCACCAAGATCAATCATGGTTGAATCTTTTAGTTCTACTTGGGATTGCTCCAAAAGCATCTGAAATTGACGGGTGGATAAGACAAACATTGAACCTCTTTGCAAAATACCATTCATGTCAGTATGGGTATAGGAGAACCAAGAAAGGACTGTTTTTGCCAAATTGTACCAGGATTGAATCATCCAGGAGTCAGACTGAGCAATGGATGCCTCAATAAATGCTTTTGTTTCTTCGTCTTCGCTTAAGGCAAAGTATTGACTTTTGACAGTTTCGGCGGCATGATGATCCGTGGCGAACAATGATGTCAAGTCTGGCATGGCATACCAAGATAAAGATTTGTCTGCATTGAGCCAAAATTCATCTTCCTGTCTTTTTTGTACAAGTTGTGTTGCCAGACGGGTCGAGTTGAAACGACGTTGGCCGCGCATGCTGAATATTGCACATAAGCATATGAGAATAGATATGCACAAAATAACCACAGAAGTCCGGTAATCAATTGTCTTCTTCATAATCTATAAAAAAGTGGGCGTGGGGACATTCTGCCATGTTTTTCGCGTTTTGACGGGGAAAAAACACAACTCTACTTACTCTGAAAATCGGTTATTTCTATCATTTTTGAACTGTGTGTCTGTGTGGTGAGTTTTGCCGAAATTATTTCTATTTTACTACTTCTGCTGATGACATTACAATAATTCAAGGTCTATTCAACTTGAAATGCATTCATTTTGTTAGAAAAACGCCCAAACAAACATCTTTTTGGATCCATAAAAGCCAAAATTAACGATTTCTGCCGCGTCGTCATCATTTTTTCAAACTCTTAGGAAGTAACTTTAAATTTTTCAGGCAATATTCTTTGAAAATTCAGTGTACCTAATTAGATACCCGATTAGTTTTTTTTTCTCCAAAAGGTGATTCATTTTTAGATTTTTTTTGCAATGTAAAAGTTGCTATTGATTTTTCAATATTTATAAGATTATCTATTTCCTTGAGTTATTATTCCTGGCTGGACATATTATTTGGTATTTTTTGTTTTGAAATAGGTTTTTATAAAAACTGAGACATCGTTAGAATTTTTAGAGATTTGAATTTTCAGATTTTCAAGATGTTTCAAGCCATTAATATTCCATGCCAGCATAAGGATCTTGTCCATGATGTTGCTTATGATCATTTTGGTCACCGTTTAGCCACTGCTAGTTCAGATCAAACGGTTAAAGTATGGGATTTTGATCAGACCATCAATGAATGGGTTTGTACCGCTTCCTGGAAAAGCCATTTTGGATCCGTTTGGAAAGTCACTTGGGCACATCCCGAATACGGTCAAGTGATTGCCACTTGTTCATTCGATCGAACAGCAGCGGTTTGGGAGGAAATACCAGGATCTGATCAAACTCAAGGTAAATACAAAACCGATTTCTAAAAATCAGTTAGGTCTATCTGGTCTATCTATATTCTCTTTTCTCAATTTAGGCCAAAATGATGATTCGAAAAGTCATTGGGTGAAACGCGCAAGTCTTGTCGATTCCAGAACCTCAGTCACGGATGTCAAATTTGGTCCACGACACCTAGGACTACTCTTGGCCACTTGTTCAGCAGACGGCACAGTGCGTATCTATGAGGCTCCAGATGTCATGAACTTAGGTCAATGGTCACTCCAGCATGAGATACAATGTAATCTTCCTTGCAGTTGTCTTTCTTGGAATTTATCTATGTTCAAATCACACCCTCCTATCATTGCCGTTGGAAGTGATGACTGTAACACTTCTGGTCCAAAGGTATGAAGTGAAAGATAATTTGCTCTCAATATTCAATACTTTTTACGACATATAATTTCAGGTTTTTGTATATGAATTCAATGAGACTGGCAGACGTTGGATTCGCGTGGAAAGCATCATGACCATTAACGATGCAGTTCATGACATTGCATTTGCCCCCAACATAGGACGTAGCTATCTGGTCTTAGCTGTTGCTACCAACAAAGATTTGCGGATAATTTCTATGAAAAATTCTGAAGATAGTTCCAATTCAAAGAAAAGTGGAGCTGCCGTTGCAACAAATATAGACAACGAAATATCATCTAAATATCAAGTCCGGTTGGCTGGACATTACAATGATCATGTAAGAACAAATTACCTACATACCTTTTCATACCTATAGTACTTATGCAAGTTTTATCTTTTCAGAACTCTACCGTTTGGAGGGTATGTTGGAATGTGACGGGCACCATTTTAGCCACATCCGGTGATGACGGACAAGTTCGCTTATGGAAGGCCAATTATTTGGACGACTGGAAATGTGTAGCAGTACTGCGTGGTGATGGCCAAGGGGGGCATTCCATTCCAATGGCTAATCCGTCAATATTTGCACAAAAACCCAAATTTCTATCTCAGTGAATTATTGTAAAAGACAAAGAATGAAAGAAGAAAACCTCGCTAAATTGCCATCAGGAGCTATGACTTGAATTATTTTTTATTCTAATACACGACGATGATTTCGTAGCATTGATCCATCCCGTTTTTCTTTCACACGCTGTCTTGCTGCTTTTTGTTGAGCTTTAAATTTCTTTTCAGCCTCTACTTCACTAATTTGAGTACGTTCCAAGTAAGTCTTGACTTGATCCACTGCCGCCCATATAAAATGTCTTAATTTCTGTAACGTATCTGCTTGATTGAGTTGTCTTGAACGTGTTCGGTCAGATTTGACTACGAGATAACCATCTTTTGTCAATTGTCCCAAATGGTTCATTTTAATGATGGATTTCACATCATCTCCTAACCATGATGCAGAATCTAGATGGAAGCGTAATTCTACCTTTGTTGAATTCTGAAAAAGGAAAAGAGAGCTTGTGAATTGTTGGTCATTGATAGAATGAATTGTCTAGAAATGGTTTCACCTTTTGGACATTTTGGCCTCCGGCTCCAGAACTTAGAGAATACGAAAATTGTACTTCGTTCATTGGTATGTAACCCGAAAAAACATGTTCTTTCGTTGGCAGCTTTGTGACATCAAACCGAGCGTATTTACTAGCTAAGGTGGTTCCAGGATACACGTTATCAGTATGTATTGAACTCTTGAATGTTGAGCAGCATCGGACTGCTGGTGACTTTGTCACTGCATTTGACAGCAATACCAACTGTGGTGACTTTACAAATCTTAATAAAAGTTTAGACATATTTCTTGAGTGTTTACAATATAAATTAATGACTTCTCGAAATCTACGCCAATCTTAGTTTTTTCATGCCTTAATTTTGTAGCTTCAATTTCGTTTGTTTATTTTGATATTTCTCAGTATTTCATAAGTTTTTTCACTGAAAGTGTAACTCACCAATTCTTGAAGTTTAAAGATGTCTCTCACAGGTCCTGTCTCAAGAATTTGCTCTAGAAGATTGATAATGATCAGCACACCAAGTGTGTCCCCTTGTCACCATTCATTAAGTGTTTCAAGCAAATCTTTCAGTAGTCAAGAAGATACAAATAGTGCAATACCTAAACATCTCAAAGTAGGAGAAAGAGACACTTGGTTTCAACGCAAATATAGAGAATATTTCAATAGAGGGGGAGCCTCTGAACAAGAAATTAAAGCTTGTGGAGTACTGTTCAGCTCATATTGTTGTCAAGGCGTAAAGGTGAACGACTTTTTCGACTACTTTGACATGCCGGATACATTTTTTTCTTGGTTCCTGATCACTGAATTACACATGTGGATGGTAATTAACCGGATCATGGTCAACAATGATGAAGACTTCGAAAAAGTCAGGAATTTCATGATCGCCACTCTCTGGCAAGATTGTCAAATTCGTGTCAAACTTTTAGACACCATACCCATGTCTGAGAGAAAGGAAACTCTAGAAGATCTGGCAATGGAATTTCAAGTATAAACTTTCTTTGCTCTTTTTTAAAAAAAGTCACTGTGAGAACATTTTCCCCTTTTATTTCAGGCAGCCCTTCTCGTTTATGATAGAGGGATAATAGATAATGACATGGAATTGTCCAGTGCTCTTTGGAGACGATTCTTTTTGTGTGGTACACCTGATCCTCAAAGAATAGAACTTTTAGTCAAATACGTACGGCAAACAATGGCAATGCTAGATCAAATAAGTCAAGAAGATTTACGAAAAGGTCGAATGATCAAATGGTTGAATTTAGATTATGTCAATGCGTCATAAATAAAGCCTCGTTGTTGAAGACATTTGAGCCCAGAACAGAAGAAGTACTCACTGCTGCAAATGCTCATTTTTTTTTCACGTCGGCGTCTTCCACCACTGAGAACTGAGTTCTCTCAATTTTAGCCCTGATTAGCTAATTGACACCTGTCAGTAGGCGGAGACTCATGCTTGCCGATTGACACTGATAGAAGTCACTAGAAGTCTCAGAATCACTTAGAGTAAATGGGGTAAATTTAGTTGTAGTACAATGGAGAATGATATAATAACAGCAGAATTGATTAAGCAACACTGCTTTTTAACTTCAGAAAAACGTCTGTTTAACCGAAGGTAAAGCTTTTTAAACTTTTCCTCCAACTTATTAAAGTAACTTTCTTTTCGCTTAGAGGTTCAAATGAGTCTTCTGATGATACCAACCAGCCTGGCAGTTTAAACGTAAACGCTCCAATATTTGTGCCCAAGTCTAGTACCACAAAGCCGTCAGAAAATGAATATCCTCCTTCACCGCAGCAGAGGAAAAAAACGAAATCCAAAAGAAGAAACAAGCTAACCCGGAATTGCCAGTACTGCCAACGTAAGGGATTCGACGCGATTTCGATTTCAACTCATACAATGCGTAACCCACAAACTTCAGAAATAATTTGCCCATTTTTACTCAAAGACATGTAAGATTTTCTCCCATAATTTTCATGTTTTTTTTTTTTTTAAATGAAATATGAACAAGACTAGAAATCCTTCCAGTCTAAAAGCGCGAGTTTGAATCTTTTGAAACTATTTGAATCTGTTGAAGCTATTTGAATCGATTGAAACTCTTTGAATCAGTTGAAACTATTTTAACTTAAGAAATCTTTAGAATTGTGATTGGAATCTTTTGAATTGTTATTGAAATCTTTTGAACTGTTATTAAACTCTTTTAAATCTCAATTTGAAAGAAGAAGAAGAATCGTAGTATTACTGCTAGTGAAGTATCTAAAGAAACCAAATAGATATGTAGAAGCGCGATGAGCATTGAGCTTCGCTCGCGCTTTTAAAAATGTACTGAACATGCTGAACGTATTTTCCTTTAATCTTTTCCAGATGCAACGTCCATCCAGATAGCCAAGACGCTCATGACCGCTTTGAGTGTCCACTCTTAGGCTTCAGACCTTTCGAAATTGATTTTAAACTATAATTGCAACCAGATTATAAGTACACCTATGACTTAGAGAATTCAATAACACAATGTCCTAAAATCAATGTTTTTCTTTATTTCTTTTGATCATTGAAATTCGTAAAGGAAAGAGAGGTTGAGCAAGAGAAAGATTTTTTCTTGGTTGACTAGAAGTTGGCACATATTTTACAGCTTAGGCAGAAATACTTTTTAAAAAGACTTTTCAAGTCATAGTAAATCAACATCAAGGTTTTTGGCGTCATTGCTTGCCACCTGAACGAGATTAGTACGTTCGCAGGCATCCGTGGGGGAGACTTCAGCTTCGATGTATTCCAACATGTCAATGTTGAACGATGGATTTAACGTTATGTGTGGCACCAGTTCCATAAGTTCTTCGGCTTCGTCTTCGGTAGCCTCGCAATTGAGTTCTGTGTGAACGTTTCGACCACAGTTGCGAAAAAGAACAAGTGAGATTCCGAGGGCTAAAATTGCAAATGTGACGACCACCAAACACACGGCAGTGATGGTCACCCTGAAATAAGGATAGGTACGTTTTCTTAATAAAAAAAAGATTGATAAGGTTGCCAATCTCAAAGCGCAAGCCTTGCTTGATTCGATTGAATATGTATATTCTACTATTCTAATCATTCCTGGTCAGGTTTGAAGAATTGATGACTTTGCTAGTTTGATTTGGGAAAAATACATTTTTTCAAAATGGGAGAATTTTCAGGCTGAGATATTTTTTTCAAAATGAGAGATTTTTTTCAAAATATGTATGAGATTTGACAAATTGTGGAAGAACAAAATAGAGTTGAGCTTGCGCTTTTAAAAACTGATCAATCAAAAAAGAAAAAGGAAGAAGAAGAAGAAATAAAACGAGAAAAGTACCTGACAAAAAGTTGGGAAGACTCTTGCTGTTCAGCAGAAAGCAATTCATTGGCTTGTTCTATTTCAGTCAAGTCAAACTTTGTCTTTGCCATAACAGTCACTTCCTGACTTGCACCGATTTCATTGACACTAAACAATCGAAAGTAATACGTTCGGTTAGGTTGCAATTGATAAATTGTGACTGAAGTTGTCTTTGGATCAACATTCAAGCTTTTCCATTGGGATACTTCCGTTTCATTTTGTAAGTCTGTCTCTGAAGGCCTGTATTTTAAAATGAATCGATTGATAGGATAGCCTCCGTTGCCATGGATAGTCCAGGTCACCAAGGCATATACTGAATGTGTGATAATAGTCAAGTTGGACACAGAAGGAGGGACAGTTCTCACTGTCAGCTTGATTTGTCCCAATGACTGATTAGTTTCACTGTCTTGGCAAGTATAAAGATGAGAATCTGAAGCAATAGCATTTTGTATCCATAAACTGCCATCGTCCTGGACCTTGGATCCGAGATCTTTATTGACATTGACATCACTGACAACCCATTGAATTGCATTGTTTTGCTTAGGACAAAGTAATGTGACATTGTCACCTGCATCTTGGAATACTTCAATGGTTTTAATGCCGATAGTCAAGGAAAAGAAAAATAAGTTGAGCCCAAAAGACCACAACAATGACTGTATCATGATTTCGTTGTCATAGTCCTCTCCTTGGAAATGTTCTTCACATTTTTATAGTTTTCGACAAAAGGTGTGACATTATTTTGACAGAATTCACTGCAGATCCAGATTCCAGAAAACTGAGAGAGACTTGCTGCCGGATAGAACATAAAGGCCGAGGTATTTGATGTTACAATGACTCTAGAAGATAATCATCGTAAAAATTCAAAATTAAGCATTCTGACTTTAAAGAATCGCATCAACTATATCTTTCTCTTAAGTATGCCTTGAATTATCAAGTTCAAGAAATAAAATTATTAAATCTGGTTTACAAATTGATAGCCTTGAATTTGTGCTACAAGTTATTGTAGATCAATACTGAACCAAGTAAAATTTTAAAGTCACTAATGAAATTAAAAAAGCACATACACGAAAAAAGGGCAATATTTCTATTGCAAATTACACTTGATAAAATAATTTGTATTGAAATAGGTCATCAAACAGTTATTAAATATTTATACAATGGTCATGAACATTACTTTTTACTCAATAAACAAAGCGGTATGAATTTTGCAGTTTTAAGGCTAATAAGACAGACCACAGTGGATAGAAAACACTTTTTTAAAACAAATAGGCTCATTGGTCTAAATTAAAACTGAATTATTTCTTTCAAATATTTGATTTTCTCTAGAGAATAATTTCAGGAAGAAAAACTGACATAGAGAAAAAAATGTATTAATGGGATCGACTTAAAAGTGGTTATTTCTTAAACTTTTTGCCGCACAACAAAAAAGTTTAATAATGAAATGAAGTAAAAGAAAGAATCCAATACCTTTGCAATATGAAGCGTAAAAGGTCGCCTTCTCCAGCATCACAGCGTCCAACATCCAGATCACCACTTTCTCCCAGATCAACGAGAGCCTCGACTACTTCCCCGGCTGCAGGTCAATTAAATGGCGTCAGTGGTAAATCTGCGGATACTTCTAACAACGACGAAGACAACAATGTCAATGGTGGCAGTTTTAATATTCGACGTTCATCTCGAGCAAGACGTCTAAGTTATCCTATTTTCAATTCTAATTTTATGACTCAAGATGATGTCGTTCGAAATCGAGGCCTCATCAAAGAAGCAGAAGATCAACAATATCAAAGGTAAAATTTCTCGTCAAATCTACAGCATACAAAATTAGTAAACATTTCTCGTCAAATCAATAGCATACAAAAAAATTACACAAAATTTTCTTTAGGATTCCGCAACAACCCCCAAGATCTCGATCGACAACACCTGACACAGAGGATTCTCCTTTTCTTCATCATCATTCTCATGTAAGATTCTCACCATCAGCCAAGCCTGGCTCACCAGCACGAATTTCACGCCGCCAGCGTCAAGCTGCCAGCATTGCTAGAATGCGCTTACAAAATGTCCCTTCGGAAGACGAACAGTCTGAGTTTAACCGCCGATATTCAAGAGATCTTCGAAGCCGACGACGTCAAGAAACAACCAAGGAAACGGACAATTTGACAAGTACACCCATCAGCACACGGCGAACAGCCAGGTTTCAGGAGAAGTCTGAAATTGCCAGCGACGACAACGGCATTGCTTCAGATAATGATGTAAGGACCACCAGAAAAGAGAAAATCGAGGCTGCCAACGAAGCCGACGATGAAGATGAACCTCTTGGACGAAGACTTCGCAAACATATTCCAGCAACATCATCAAAAGTGGACAACTGTAACGATGATGTGTCCATTTCATCGGAGCCTACCATAAGGCGAAGTCTTAGAAAACCCACACCAAAAATTGCCAAGCAAACTTCTGAACAGGAAGATGCCAATAGCGAGGAAGAGGAGCCGGAGGAGGAAGAGCTTGAAGAAGATGAAGATGACAAAGCCGAACTTTCCAGCACCACTCGACCAAAAAGAAGTCGGGCCCCTGTCGAGAGGTTTGGTTACGAGCCACCCACTTCCCCTCCCAGATATAATGGTCGTCATAGTCGACGACATCATCGAGGCCAAGGCAATGAAATCAACAATCTTGACAAATATTCGTCAAATGAAGAGTTTCAAGGAAAATCAAGCGATGATGATGTGCATTCAAGGCGCAAAAAGAAATATAACATGCGATCCAAGACTCAACGCAAAAAAATAATTTCCTACCGATCAAGAGATACCAGCTCCAGTTCAAGTAACGAAAGTGTTGACGAACAAAGATTTGCCAAGAGGAAAAACAAACGTATGATGGTTGAACGGTCCAAATTAAGACCTGTCAATTTGTCAAAACAAGATGCAACCAAGGCTATTTTCCGGGAGCGCAAAAGTGTGGGAGCAAGTATGGCAGATATCCAACCTATGGAAATGGACATGGGAGTGACCTTTGAAAGCGTCGGAGGTGTGGACGATCACATCAATTCTTTACGAGAAATGGTTATTTTCCCCTTGTTGTACCCGGAGATCTTTACCAAATTTTCCATGACGCCACCCAGAGGTGTCTTATTTTACGGGCCGCCCGGCACAGGCAAGACCTTGATTGCTAGAGCTTTGGCGTCCGAGTGTTCAAGCGAAGGCCGCAAAGTGGCCTTTTTTATGCGTAAAGGTGCAGATTGTTTGAGTAAATGGATCGGAGAGTCAGAACGACAATTAAGGCTACTGTTTGACCAGGCTTATTTAATGCGACCATCCATCATATTTTTCGATGAAATTGACGGGTTGGCACCGGTCCGGTCTAGCCGAAATGACCAGATCCACTCCTCTATTGTATCTACTTTATTGGCATTAATGGATGGCTTGGACAATCGCGGAGAAATTATTGTAATCGGAGCAACCAATCGCATAGGTAATTCAATGCCAATCTGATTTTTTCTTAAGGGAAAAAAGTTTAAACATTTTATTTTTTGTTCCTTGCAGAGAATATTGATCCTGCCTTGCGCCGTCCAGGAAGATTTGATCGGGAATTGAGATTTGGCTTACCTACAAGAGACTCCCGCAAAGCCATTCTGAGTTTGCATACCAAGAGTTGGCAGCCGTGCGTGGATGAAGAAATGGTCAATCTTTTAGCTGATAAGACCATTGGCTACTCTGGAGCTGACTTGAAAGGTCTTTGCGTCGAAGCAACTTTAAATGCTCTGCGCCGAAGGTATCCGCAAGTGTATCAGACCAGTCAGAAATTGGCACTGAATTTCGACCAGATTCAAATCAAAGAGAGAGATTTTTGTCAAGCAATGGACAAGTTGGTACCATCCACCCATCGGATTCAAGATCAAAGTCAGAGTCCTTTAGTGCCCCGTTTAAGGCCTCTTTTGGGCTCTGTCCTGGCGCAACTTTGTCAAAAACTCGACGATGTCAACAAAGGTCACGAGTTTAGTTATCGACCACGCCTTTGCATCCGGGGTGTACCTGGTCAGTGCCTGTCCACATATCTTGGCCCTGCTGTTTTGCATCACTTAGAGAAGTTGCCTTGTCACAAGCTGGATATACCATCCTTGTTTTCCAACTCTGCCCGATCTCCGGAAGAAGCTATGTTCCACATCATTCATGAAGCCAAACGCACTGTTCCCTCAGTCCTCTACATTCCTCATATCATGCGGTTGTGGAAAAAGGTTTTGTCCTTCGCTCAAAGAGAAGCCTTTTTGGCCATGATGTCGGAAATACAACCAAAGGCTCCCCTCATCGTCATCGCTTTCACCGAAGACAAGCTTGATGACAAGCATGCCTGCAATGAGGATGATGAGGACTTTAATGATGACATCTTGGTACAAATGTTTGATCCGGAAACTGAGGTGTTTGAGGTAGAGAACGCCAATGACGAACAACGTAGAGAATATTTTAAGCCCATTTTTGAGGCATCTACGCAGCCTCCCGAAGAGGATGTTAGAGATGAAGAGTCTGTAGAGATATTAACCGTACTGCCTATTCCAGAATCTAGGTAATTTTTTAAGCTCTGTTGAATTCATTGCCAAAGTTATTTATTTGCCTACTTAAAAGTGTGAGCTAAATTCATTTTGTTCTTAGGGAATTGACAGAGAAAGAAGAGAAGCGACTTCGACGCAAAGAAGATGGACTGCTTAGAGAACTGAGGATTTTTCTCAGAGACACCTGGCTAAAAATTAATCGTGAACAGAAATTTTTCATGTTTCGGACACCGGTTGACACAGAAGAGGTATGCAGTATTACTGTTCAAACTGCAACAGATCAGAATTTTTCTTTTCCCTTTTCAGATCTATGATTATCTTGAATATGTTGAAAAGCCGATGGATTTCGATTTAATGCTGACTAAATTGGACAATGCCGAATACAGATGCGCTCAAGATTTCTTAGACGACATTGACCTGATCGCTAACAATGCTTTGAAGTACAATAGTGACTTGCAATATGAAACAAACAAAGTCATTTGTCATAGAGCCAGAGCATTGCAGGATTTCGCATATGCCTTGCTCAAGGCTGAAATGGACACAGATTTTGAAGATAATTGCAAGGAAATCATTAGCCGAAGAAAAAAATTAACTGAGAAATTGAACAAGCCTACCAAATTGCAAGGTTTTGATCCTAAAACCAAAGCAGTGGTACCGTTGGCATCAACGTCCTCTTCTGCTGCTGTAGTTCCTGCCAACAAACTATCGGAGGGTGTGGATCAAACTAAAGCAGTGACGGCCAAGCAGACACCAAAGAAAAAGAAGAGAAAGAGTCGATGGTCATCAGGGTTGCCTGATAAAAAAAGATCTAAACGGGTACCTAAACGGGATGACCACGAAAACGTGGATCAAAACCAATTGGATAACGATGTTCCTGCCTCTGTCGAAACTTCGATGGAAAAAAGCAAAGATGATTCAAAATTAGACCAAGACGATACTTTTGAGAATGAAGAGAGCGACAGTGATGAGGAAGTGACTTTGAATGAGTCCAAAGAAATGAAAGTAAGTCTCTGAATTATAGGATCATAGGATGCCACAACAAGTTTTAGATACAAATTTAGCATACAAAAATCTTTTCCTTATAGGTTTATACTTGATCTCAATTATTTCCGTCCTATTTCAGATTGATTTTAAGAAATTAAAAGGAATTGAAGACGATCTTGTCAAAGGGACAAAGGATTTCCATATCGAAGACTTGGAAAGAATCTTTACCAAGCTTATGGAATGCGTCAGCAAATACAAAAATGTGTATGATCGCTCACAACTGCCTCAAGATCTTACAGAAAAAATGAAAACTTTGAAATTACTGCCCCAGAAGAAGAAAAGTTAAAAAAATTGCTCATCACCTATTTTTCAAGACTGTTTAATTTTCATTTTTCTCTACTTCCCTTTTTAAGAAAATTTCAACATATTGTTCAAAAATAAAGATTTATGCGTTAAATTAACGGTTTTAGATTAACAACCAGTACTTCACCCACAACACGAAGATGGTCCAGCTTTTCGACTATACGTATATGTACTGTTATGGCCTGACTTTAAATAAGTTCACATATTCGGATAAAATTGACCAATTCCGACAAAATTGATTTATTTGAACAGATTGGATAGTGATTCACCGAAACCATAGTTTCGGTTTCAGTTTCGCCGAAACCAACTGGGTTTCGGTCAACCAAAACCCTAGCCGAACCCCATATTTTTCTCTTTTTTGAAAACTCAGAAATCTGTTTTACAACTTTGAATACAATTTTACTGAAAAAACATCAAAAAGTCTCAACGAAAAAAAAAGTACAAAATTAATACTTTTTCTATTATATCTGAGGATGGACTTTCTGAAAATGAATGAATCTCAGTTAAAAAGCTGAGAATCCAGGACCCATAAACTCGCTGGGTTAGACGCTCATACTGTTAACAAAAACAATCCAAGATTACATTCATTTGATCAATTGATAATACGAGAGAAACGGATTTTACAAAAGGCAAATCCACGAAATGACAAATTTCTTGGTATAAAGAAATGTAGATTTCAATGGTTTTATTCAAAACAAATTGAATGGTACACCTTTCAACAAGATGCAAAACGGCCATAGATTCAACAATCGTGACCAATTTAACGCTTTCGGCGTAATTTCAAAGAGTTCTTCCTGAGCCAAGCAGCACGCCTTGATCCACCCTTGGTCTGGGTGAAGTTGCATCCTTTGCCAAGACCTACAAACAGAAACAAGATTATTAAATTTCAAGTTCGACATAATTGAAATTAATCAATCAAAATATAAGGAAGGCGTAGAGATTTCAGATTCAAAGGAAATATTTTTCACCACATAAAATTGTCTGAGTGGTGCATGGTATCCTATTCATCACTTCATGCTCAGGGACTACTTCCTTTCCAGCAATAAAATGGCATAATCTAAATTACCTCTGGAAGACTTTCCAGCGCCAGTCAGTCCACGAAGTTCCCTATGCTTCATAACCGGTCTACACATCCAGTTGATCTTGGCATCTCTTCGTATAGCCTTATGGAAGGGATCAATCATGATGACTTCAAAGTACTTGTATGTAGAATCTTGGCCAACCCAATAGGAGCTGAGCACACGGAGACCTTGAACGCGTCTACCGACTCTTTCCTCAGCAATAGATTGGAGGTTTCGCACAGGCTTTAATTGTGTAACAGCACCGGAGGTCTTAGGTTTACCGTAAGGACATCCTTTAGCCACAGGCCTTTTGCGGCCTCCGCGACGCATAGCGATCCTATAAATGACGAATCCTTGCTTGTTCTTGTACCCTAAGCGCCTGGCCTTGTCAGGACGGGTTGATCTTGGAACACGATGAACCTTGGCAAGTTGTCTGTATTGCCAGCAACGGATGCGAAGAAGGTAGCGCATGACATCGCTTTGCTTCTTGCGGTACAGCTCTGACATATACTTGTACGCACCCATTATTACGGTCCTAGACACCAAATAAAGAAGTTAATTTTGGACAAATAGATGAAATGACAATGAAATTTAACTTACGAGGAGAGCCTCTACTCTTGAGAACTGGAAATAATGAAAGGAAAAGGAAAGAACAGCTGATTTTTCTTTTGATTTGTTTGGTAAATTAAACGGAAGGTTTAGAGTATAGTCACGAAACCTTCTTCGAACATCTTGGACATACTTAGATTACAATTTACAACGAAATATCAAACAAATAATGACTAAAACATAAAAAAGATTTTATTTTACAATTCATTGGGATGTTTGAAATCCAGATGACACTGATACAATTGCATACAACTTTCCTCTTTTTCGTTCAGAAAAGCTCGCTTGGCTACTTGGTATTTATCCCATTGTTTGACTTCAGGTGGTACGTAATGATCGGCAACGACAATGACAACCTGTGTGGCTGGAACCATATTCTTGATAGCCGAACAAGTGTTGCACACCATGACTTTTCGACAATCCTCTCGATCTAGGACAGCTCCCAAAGCTGTAACCGCACCATCTAGCAAATAGGTGTAGTCGTCTTGCTCTTCTGAAATGAATAGTGAAAACAAAGAGTTTTCTGGAATTTTCAGAGATTTAATACAGGAAAATTTTTACCTGGAATGTTCAGAGAGCGTTTGGTTCTATGCATAACCTCAGATGGAATAACATCATTAAAGAACCATTTCACTAGCTGCTCCGTCAATGCTCCAAGGAACAGCAGTCTCAATTCCCGATTCTTGTGTCGTTGCAATTGCATTTCAGTCAGGGAAGAAGCTCCAAGGTCTTCAGCGAATACGTTACTCAACTTGGAAGATTCGTCTTCGCCTTGGACCGACAAAGCAGACGCCAAGCTTGTCGTCAGCCATATCAAAAACCAAACGGTTTTCAGAAGTACATTAATGCCGGTGAATTTCATTTCTTCTTTTTATCCAGCAGAGCCGTCGATCGGTACTAAATTACTTGAGCAATTCACTGAGAGTGAGAGTCTGAGATTTTTTAAGAAAAGGATGAGAAAAACGGAGGAATGAGAGTTTTCGGGCATATTTGTTTTCAAAAGTGCCAAAAGTGCTGAATTTCATGCTTTACATCTTTGTCCCATTGCCATGCCATTTCTTTACTTTTACTAAGTTACAAGAGTTAGAATTTTTAAATCACTCTTGGGATCTGAAGCTTTGTTTTCACTGTTTTCAGAGGTGTCCCGTGTCCGAGGCCAAGGAGGCCACTTGTAATGAGGTTTTAAACGAGGTCTAGAATAAATCCAAAACGAAGTAAGCAGCTACTTGCGATAATGTAAAAATGTTATCATGGTTATCATCAAGTTTTGCATTGCGAAGGCCATCATCAAATCAAGGTTAGCCATAAAATAATCTCATGACGGAATTGAAGAGGAGGCATGTCCACCAACGTTTCCTGTTGTACCACCAATGACTTCTATTACTGAGGTTACAATAGGACAAAGGCTGCTCACAGTCATAAATACATTCATACAGCCCAGCCTTTATGAAGGAGTAGCAAGTCGGCACTATTTTTCAAGTCTCTACTTCTTCGACATTTGACTACTTGTAAAATGGAAAAGAAAATGTATACGATACCTTCCTATTTTTATGGTAGATGAAATAGTGTGCAAATATCTAGATAGTAGTAGCCAAGTAGCAAATACTGCGGTTTGCGTGTTGGTAATTCCCTCGGACTATGCTACGCTCCTCAGCTCCAGCAAGTGAAAGAGGAGATGTCCTTCAAGTACCATTCATACCCCCAAGGCCCCCAAGACCAATTGGAAGTGGCATGCGTAGACAACATCAGCTACGATGCCGTGCTGCTTCTATAAATACTGATGATAAGTGCCAGTTTTTTGAAAAGTCATCTGGTTCTGAAAAATTACTTAGGTGGTCTCATTTTACCTGTCCTAGTAATAAATCTTTGAAGAAGCGGCGGTGGTGGAGAATGAATGACAAGGGAGTTTTGTTTTGCCAACTAAATTCTGTCTGGAAAATGGGGACAACCAAAGTGTGTTGAAGCGGCGGCGGCTCGACGACGAGAAAAAGGAGAAGAAGGGTGTAGTCACGACAAAGACATTGTTGGTTCAATGAGCTGACTACTTACTTGCAACATTCCCCCGGGAATTTTGTTAAGGCCGCCGCCGCTGCCAGCACATGATGATGTTTATAAAAAACGGCTCTCATAAATCTTGATAATGGTGAAAGTGGCTTAAAGCAAATGAAATCTCTCATGAAATCTGGCGCTACTCATTGGAGTCTTAAAAGCCAAACCAGATACTTACTTGTAGCTCGGGATATCCGGATGTGTTGCACGACAAGAGGGGTTGTAGGATCCTATGCTAAAGTATTACATTATTACAAAGAGCTACTACTGTACTACATAATGATGAGGATTGCGTGTTAAAACATAAGCGGTGAACCTTGCTCGGTTCTCTACGGCGGTGAAACTTCCAGTGCTACTCACTCCCTAGCTGTTTTATGCCAAGAAGCAGCAGCAGCAGTAGATATAGGGTCTAGTGGTGATTGCCAGCCACAGATCCAACTTTCTTTTCTGGTTATTGGTGCAAAAAAAGAGTTGCGAGAAGAGGAGCGGCCGCCAGGGCTAAGCAAACTAAGTATGTACGTGTCGTCGTACACAATGATTCAAAAAGCGCGATACTACATACGTTTGATTTGAATTTTTGCTTTTAAAAGTGACTTACACACTGTGATGTAGTGGGATGAAACTGTCCGGATCTTTAGTTACATTTTCCCAGTTGCAATTAGTAGAGGAGGGCATTAAGGTTATTTATCCTGGCTCATTGCCGTGATTACAGGTGAAAATGAGCTTTTCTTTGACACGCAAGGCCGTTGCCGCCGCCGCCGAATAATCCGAGAGCTGCTCTCCATGACAGCAGCAGGGTAGGGGAGTCCGGACTACTGCTGCTCTTTCTCCGCTTCCTTATTGCGTTTCCAGTGACAGTGAGTGGAGGAGCCACAAAACTTTAACCACTGGCACTTCTGACCTTGATAGAGCTTGGCAATCTACCGTCAGTGCATTAGACACGCTTAAGACGTGCACATCAGCAAAATGACTAGTACCGAGACTTTGACAACCAGCAATCACTTGGCTCTAAATTCGCCATCCATGCAAGTCAAATATGAGCCACTGGTGGACCTTGCCGAGGAGCCTCCATTGCCGGTCAGGCCCATGAGTAGTCGGCCCGCTAGGTCCTCCCGTAGAGCATCCTTTGCTGAAGATCAGCCTCAACCCCTTTCGCAATCCACCAAAAGCAGGCCCAAAACTAGCCATGTTTCCGGCGGCGGACGTCGAAGGTGGGGTGGATCACCCCCGCCCCATCCCAAAGTTGAAGAGTCGCAGGAAGAGGACTTGCTGTCTAATAATAATCGTGGTCCTGATTCACCAACATTGCGACCAATGACCAATATATACAGGTACCTAAATTCAAGTATTGGAATAGATTAGCGATGACAGTATGGATTTCCGTTATGATAGTTGAAATGAGACATTTTTAAGGTTTCGGGGAGAAATTAAAAATAGATTTGATGCAGAACCATGACCAACCGGTAATGAAATTATAGATGATACAAAAATCATATTTTTAGCCAACTCTATTGCAAAGTTGGATATTTTTGGCAATGGCTAAACAAAGTCCAGTGGTCACTGGTCAGTCAGTCTCTGTCTTCGTAATGCATTTATGTCAGGAATTACTTAAAAATAGTCATTGGAGATTCCGGTGGTGTGGTAGCGTTATTTAGGGTAATGGCCGTAGTCATGATTATTAGTATATTGGTGTGGCAAAGACACTTTTTTTTCGCTTTGGGACTGACACGATTATTCTATGCATTTATTGCATGATTGCTAAAAAATACTACTTTATACGCTCCTTCGAAGCTTCTTCGTGGACAGTAGTGGCAGCAACTTTTCTTTCTTCCAATGCAAATAAGTTGTCTTCTTACCTACCTTCCATTATTCAGTGTCTACTTACTTTTCATCACAATCAATTAGTACCACTAAACCAGATCACAGTGTTCAAAAAATGCTCAAAAAGTCTCATTTTCAGACAACCCGGTCAACAGTTCACTTACGAGGATGGTCAGGACAACAATCAAGTAGATACTCAAGCCAGTCGGTCATCCAGCCGCTTCATCAGTAGCAATCGGAACCTGGAGAACGACCACCATAGTAATTCAGGATTCAGTCCCACCAGGCGATACAGTGAAGTAGAAATTCAGCCCAAAATTGGCCATTACTATTCGCGGTCCCCATCCCCGCCGCCCCCATTACAGCAGAGGAGACCCATGACGAGTCGTAGTGCCAGTCGCAATGCCATGACGCAGCAGCAGATGGATCCTAGGTCACCCTCACCTCCACGGCGACCAATGACCAGTCGAAGCGCAAGTCGAAATGCGATGACGCAAGTTGAAGATGACTTATCGGCTCTGCATCAACCCTTATCACCTACCAAAAGTGGTATGTAACCATTCTAAACACTGATATCAAATTATGTACAATCATTACTTCTAGGGAGAAACTCGCCTGTTAATCGAGGCTACATTGAGATTTCCGGTCGCGAAAGCCGAGCTGCTTCTAGGGCAGATATGAGGCAAAGTTGGACCACCCCTAACTTGAGTGAGCAACAAGAGCCGCCGCAACAGCTAGGCCGAAAGCCTTCCTATTCTCGTCATTATGAGCACAATGGTTACCATCACCAGCAACAGCAGCACCGAAATGCAAGGTACAACCGATACAACCAATATGATCTCAACGGGCGCCGCATCAAACAAAATAACGAGCCCGCAATGAATGAAGGGATTGTCGAACAAGATTACGGAGGAGGAATGCGACATTCTACTTCTCTGAGCTTACTGCCACTCTCTAGGGAGGCGCACAATTTGTCCTACAAGGACAAATATAACCGTCCTGGATCTGATTGGAACCTGACCACCACCAAGAGGTCATTCAGGTTCTCGGAAGAGGGCTTTAAAAATGCCCGCGCTCAACCCTTCAGGCCCGTGCCTAGCCTCAAGATTGCAGTGGAGGGAAAACGATATTTGTCGCCGGAAAAGAAAGAAGTTTTTGTGCGATTTGCCCAACGGCCCACCAGGTCCGCCAGACCCGATGGAAGGCCCTCGCCACCCGTCACCAACCCTTTGTTTGGCCACGCCCCCACGCACATGGAGTACGATTACAATGATGCCAATGCGGGATCTACGTCGCCCGAAGCGGGCTATGGACGGGCGGAGACAGGCTACCGCAAAGAGCCCGTCTTCCGTCACCCTGAAATGAACCGTCGGAGAGAATCGCTGAGTGCCATGCCGGACACCAGATTCGTTCAAGGAACCACTACAAAATCAACGTTTCGGGAACCCCCCGTCGAAGCGGCAACGAGGAAAGTACCTTAGATCTTTTTTTTGAAAAGATTTCTTCTTTCCACTGTTGTAGAATGTACTATTTATGCGCAGTGTTTGAAAATCATCAAAAATATTTCACACTAGAAAATATTTTTCCTGCGAAAATGTTGCAAAAATAAGACTTTGCGAGTGATTTTCAAGCACTGTAGTATATTACCTGTATCTCTATTACCTTTTATATTCTTTCATCAAATAGTCGCTACTCTGATCAACACCGCTTTGGCCATTTCCATGCCGACAGTAGTCTGCCTAGACCAGTATCTTCCACAAGATCCTCTTTTCGGGGTCATGGCAAAGAAGCCTTTAGGAAAATTCCCTTATTACCTCCATTGGCTTTACACTGCTTTTTTTCATCTTTCTACAAAAATTTCCATACTTTTGGTATCCAGAAAAAAACTGTTTTCACTCTTTTCTTCTTTTTCTCTTCAATTTCTTTCAAAGTTCAAGTACGTAAGTAGCTTTTTAAAGCCAATGTCAATGAACCAATCATCACCAGTGAGGAGAACCGACCCAAAGCCGTTTTGCCAAAGCACAACCTGGGTGTTAAAGAAAGCGGCGATAACGAAGTGTTTAAAGATCCCCCGCCTAGACCGACTTCTGCAATGTCTGATGCTTTTCAAGCTCCAGCAGCTGATGCATACTCTGGGAAAGTCTATATGATCTAAGAACAAATATGTTTTATTTTTATGCATTGGTAAATTGTCATCGAAAATTCAGGCTTGACTCTGAATTCGTCTTTAAAAAAACTGCCTGATTTTTTTTTTAGTGACAATCGATCACGCCATCCAGACAAAATTCTAAAGGGTTGCATATGACTTGAACACCTCAATCTATATTTGGCTAATTTGTCCAGTATTTTAAAATGTTTGAGTGATATTTTGTCCACTATTTCTGTGAATCGTGCATCTGTTTTTTTCATGACTGACAGTGACAGCTTTAAAAAGGATTTTTTTTTCTTTACGTTTACAAGATATAGTATAGGAGATGCCGTTAAATACAACTCTCTTTTCTTACACTTGCAGTGAGAAATGGCGTCCAAAGCCTGTCATTCCAGTCACTTCACTAAAACCCGAAGGCGAGGTCACCAGAAAAACCTCTTCGACTACAGAACATTTTCCAGCAATGCCCTATTGCCGACAGGCACCTACTCCCAGACAAGCAAATTTGTCCTTGTCGAAAGAGGATATTTCGATGAGCACCGAGACCACATACAGGAAGAACAGTGCAACGGTCTTAGGTAGTCCATTGAAGCGAGCACTACGATATAATCCCGTGTTTAGAAAACACGACAATATTGATTGGATGTAAAGCATACAGGACGAATCACTGCCAACAATAAAAAAAATGCTTTTGAAAAAGAATCTTTATTATTCGACTAATGTTTTGGGTATTTCGCTTTCCGCTTGTATGATGATGTCCCAATTTTCCAAGACGTAGTAGAAGCATGCATGTCCCAACAGTAGGTGCAAAATGCTCGTCGACATCTTTGATCCTTGAGTAACTGCAATTAGTAAAAAACAGTTAGGTGCATTTCTATCTCGACCCGTTGAAAACAGAAGACTTACCTTCATACACTCTGACCGAAGAGATAAAGAAAAGAACTATTATGAAGCCCCACATGATTTGTGGGCTAGTGAAAAAGTTCAAATCCATCATGGCAGAGTCAGCAGCGTTGTTCTTCGGTGCCCATAAAAGAGCTATTAGATTGCAAAAACGACTACAATATGAAAGTAGGAGGCCTAGCATTAACTTGTTAATCCCGGCATTTGGAGCCTTGAACAAGCAAGGAATGAGCACGATACACAGAAATGTCACGATGCCGAGAACAATTTTGAAGCACTTGAGATAAAACTCGTATTCTTGCTCAAAAAATTCGCCAGCTTCGGCACTATTTGCCCATTCAATATAGCCATCACATATCAAAGTTAGGAGTGCCATGCGCACTATTAGTGGCCCATAGCCTCCGTTGAATAAGACATGTCTGTAAGCTTCTTTCGATTGCAAAGCTAAGTCTATCAAAAGAAGAGGACCGTCACATTCAATGTACTTGTCTGCCACTTGAGAGCACTTAGAGCAGACCATAAGTTTCAAAATGTTGGACTTTCGGTGGAGTTCTTCGTCATACAACTCGAAAGCTGGCCTATTGCTTTTGTCAAGCAGCAATGCTCCACAATTGGTGCAAAACTTTTGAGAGCTGCTCATTTTATTTCTTTTTCTTACCACCGCCGCCACCGGCTGGTTTCTTTCCTATTTCTTTCTTGGAAGCAGTTTCTTTCTCTGCTTTGATTAAGGGTAAAACGATTTGGTTTACTTCATATATCACTTCATGTTCAGTCATTTCCGCCATTTTAAAAATGACGGTTGTATCATTGTCGTGAAAAGTGAGTGTCAGCGAAGGAGTGCTCCTATCAGTGACAAAATCATACTTAATGGCTGTTTTAGGTCCCGTTTTGACAATTTTTTCTTCAGAAATGGTCGTCATAAGCCGTCTAATTGAAGCAGATTTGGGGTGCACTGGATCACACTTGAATATCATGCGCTTGACTGGTTTCAAGTTGATGTTTTTTGTTTGTTGTAAGTTGAGGGCTTTTTCAGTTGTGTTGCTGGGGATTCGGCCTTCAAAGGGGAGGTAGCCGACGTGGGTTCGCTTTGAGAATGAATAGAGAACATTGACTCGGCGAGAGAGAAAAGTGGCCATTGCTCTGATCGGTTCCAAGTGCAATTTATTACTTTGTGACTTCAAAGCCCAATTGCTCGAGGAAGAAGGGAGAGACGTGAATAGCAGCGCAGACCAACAGATAAGTTAAAGTTGTACCAACCACAGCTGCATCTGCGGCTCTACGCTCTTCTTCAGCATCTGCACCAGAGGAATTGCCCAGGCGAAGCATATTGACTTCTGCAAAAATCCTTATCTATGAAACCAGAACGTGGCGTTTCCCAATTTTAATTTTATCTTACTTCGCTGATTGTTTATTTACAATTTACATTTCACCGCAACTTTTCTTTTTTTCGGTCACACAACCTACCGTAAGGCAGCTGTAGTAACCTAGTGCCTGTAGGCAGGGCAATGTAAAATTGCTGAGAGGGTGCAGCATGAACATGACATTCAAGAATTGGAAAGTTTGAAACATCAAATAGCTCTCTTTTTGGCGCTTTTCGAAATAAACTGCTGCTAAAACGCATTATATAAGCTGGGAACCAGTATGTGGCCAAGTTGAAAGTTTACATTTTCTTCCCATCATCATGTGAAAATAGTGAAAATACTCTTCAAGAATCTCACACAATACTGCTACTGAATCTGACTTAGTGACCCTTTGAATCGTCATTGTACATCAAATATGCCTATTTTACAATTATTTTAAGCTCTTGAACAAGAGAAGAAAAATGACTCAAGTCAAACGACAGCCTCAGGTGTCGTCGCACTCACAGCTCCTGTCAAATGAAGAAAACTCAAATTTAAATAAGATCCTTGGCTCACGATGTCCCAGCCTGGCTACTGCCGTTGTGCAAATCTACATGTCAGACTCAGCATCTGGTTTGTGCTTCTTTTTATCTTTATTAGGGACAAAGAGGAAGTTGACAAATTAGCTCACTTTTCAGGACATGCCAAGTGGAACAAGAGGTCTTGTGGAGTCGTTTGTCTTGTCAAGGACAACCCTAAGCGTTCCTACTTTATTCGCGTTCTTGATATGGACCGAAAAGTTGTTGTCTTTGATCAGGAGATTTACAATCAATTCCGTTATCGCTCTCCTCGGCCATATTTCCATACATTTGAGGCAGAAGATGGACAAATAGGTAAAATCGAATAAATATTGCAGACTCTTATTAGCAATCCTTTTCATTATCATTAAAATCAGGGTTGAATTTTGCGGACGAAAACGAAGCGGCAAATTTCCAAATGTCAATTGAGAACAAGTTGACTGAACGTCGCTTGAGACGAGAACGACGAATGGCCTCCAAACGACAAAGTCTTAATGGTCTGCAAGCACCAGTCCCGGCGGGGCCTCCTTCACAGCAGCAATCGAACCCACCAATGCCTCAACCTGTTCAACAGGTTCATGTGCCAGCTCATGTATATTTCAACAGGTATGTACCACCGCCGAATCATACTTTATTTTTTTATGCTTATTGATTTTGGTATGTTCATTCAGGCCTCAAGATGGAAAAAAGAAAAAGAAAGGAAAGCTCCGCAAAGAAGACATCAGTTTGCCTACAAATTTTCAACACATTAGTCACGTAGGCTGGGATCCCAACAAAGGATTCGATTTGGAAAATGTAGACCCCAAGCTGAAGCAATTCTTTTCAAAGGCAGGAGTGTCTGAAAGGGAGTTGCAAGACAAAGATACTCGCGACTTTATTTACGATTTTATTGACTAACACGGAGGGATCGAGGCCGCCCTCCTAGAAGTGGACAAGAAAAATAATGCGCCTGCTCCTCCACCGAGGCAGAGTTCTATGGCCAGGCCTCCTCCACCCTCGAAAATTCAAGCCACACCCCCTAACCAGGCTCCCGCAGAAGCTCCAAGACGAACTCATCAGCAAGCTCCACCGCCTCCGCCGCCACCACCCTCTAATAAAAGTGCTGCACCGCCTGCTCCTGTAAGTGCTCCTGCTCCTCCACCACCTGCTCCTCCTCCACCCCCTCCACCACCACCACCACCGCCTCCCCCTCCATCGCAATCAACTTCATCGGCCCCAGCTCTACCACCTTTAGCACCTACTTTTACTAAAACCGCTCCTGCTGCTCCGCCCCCTCCACCCCTACTTCCACCCGTTGACGATACTCGACATAACTTGATGGAAGAGATTCGTAAAGGTGCTGGAGGACTTCGGCATGTCACGGAGACCCAAAAGGCACGGCCGACCACGGACACGAGGGATGAGCTGCTGGACCAAATTCGAAGTGGAATTACATTGAAAAAAGTAGAGCTTGACAACAAAAGTGAAGGAAATTCTAGCACAGAAATGCCGTCTGGTATTGCTGGCATGCTTCAGAAAGCCTTGCGGGATAGAACAACGGCTCTTAACTTTTCGTCAAGTGACGAAGAAAATGAGGCGGATGACGACGATGACGAATGGGATGATTAAAATATGCTTCGTACGTAGTTAAGCTTTATGATTTAGATGACTATGGGATGTTTGAAAGGTGAAAATAATAAAACCAGTACTAGTTCTACTGATGCAATACTTTAATGTATTTTCAATAATTGTT
The DNA here is from genome assembly GCA_900157175.1 of Oithona nana. NCBI lineage: Eukaryota > Metazoa > Arthropoda > Copepoda > Cyclopoida > Oithonidae > Oithona > Oithona nana. The sequence goes on along the minus strand of LT727915.1, from coordinate 460,500 downwards.
GCTTTTAAAAGGGATAGTAGTATTCATGATTCTTCTTTAAGATGCTTTGATAGCCTCGTTCAGCTTCTCCTCCAACTCGTCAGCCATTAGAGAATCTTTTACTTTCAGAAGCATGATGGCGGGTCCTTCTGGCATCCCCGGAATGGGGGGATGAGGTATGCATCCGAATTGTAAGTTATTCTTTCTCTTCGTGATGTTCAAGCTGTCACCGACCAAGATATTCAGTAGAATATTACCTAAATTTGTTTCTGCTCGAACAACCATTTGAGTTTTCTTGTCCACTTTCTTCAAATGGAGCATTCCCAGTCCTTTTTCTTTGAATTCTTTATCTTTCTTGTAAAATAATTTGCACCTAAGACATATGATGGGTTTGAGTTATTTGGGGAAAAACACGAACAATAAAATGGATCTTTACCTGACTGAATGGTATGCATCATCTTCAGTCACCTCCTTCACCTCCACTTTGGGTGGCTCATCACTTTCTTCTTCATCATTGTCACCGGTGGTCTTGTTGTCAGTCGTCGTTGTTCCGGATCCAAAGCTAAAACCTGTGGGATTGGCCGCCGAGCTGCTTCCGAAAGTGAACCCTGCATTACTACTCCCACCAAATGAAAATCCAGACTTTTGTTCGGTTTGGGGAGCGGACGACGAAGCTAAAGTGAATCCCGTCGTCGCTGTTGAATTCGACTTCATTCCATCAGAAGCAGCAGTTCCAAAGGTAAAGCCAGTAGACAATTTGGTCTCTTCGGTTTTACTTCCGAATGAGAATCCAGATGGTTTGTCAGGGGAGGTCTTCTCATCGGCGCTTTTACCAAATGAGAAACCTTTACTGCCTCCTTCAGGATTTGTATTTCCAAAGGTAAAAGAAGGGGCCGCACTACTGCTTGCAAAGCCAACCGAACCAGACCCAAACTTTACGGGTTCGGCTGCCTTCTCTGAAGAAGCTACGTTTCCAAAGAGGCCACCCAAAAGCGGTTTGTTGCTTGAAGAGTCTGAATTGGAATTGGAAAGTTCTTGTGCTTCTTCTTTGCCAGAGTAACTTTTCTCCTCCAAGTCTTTGAGGTGTTTCTCATAATCTTTGAAAACGGGAGTTAAAAAGACATAAGGGTTCTTCTCAATGTGTGTCTTAATCCATTGACACACCTGCACATTCAGCGCCTTCAAATGAGACAAGTATTCTTGAGAATATTCTTTTTTCTTGTTGCTTGGCATTGTTGTTGCCACTTCTGGCTTGTCACTTCCAAACTGAAACCCCGTTGATGCAGCCTGAGTTGAATTACTGCCAGTGCTTGACACTCCAAACTTGAAACCTCCATTGTCAGAAGTAGTTGATGCTGTGGCACTTCCAAATTTGAAGCCGGAGGATGTAATACTGCCTCCAAGATCTTTGACTTCATCGCTACAGACAAGACAAATATTTAGTATATAAAAATATAACTGTATTAGGAACCTCAAAAGCCACATTCATGAAAACTTTAACTTCTAGATAGCTTAGAAAAACCTACATATTAAAAGCTGAGCAATACTTGTGAAACAACTTGTGAAATAAAATCATTTTTCATAAAGGAGGATAGTACCTTTTCTTTGCCTTGCAACCTGGCTTGGGCTCGGAGCAACAAACACAACTCTCTTTGTCGTTGTCATTTTGAACCATACAGATGCTAAATGAAGGAATAAAATGTAAATTTTGTGTACATTTTTGACCGCGAATATAATACGGTGCATCGCAGTCATAGAAATGGAAAAAATGTGCTTGTACTGCTTGGCTTGGTTGCTTGGCTTGCTTGTATTATTTGTATTGCTTGTCTTGCATATATTCTTTGTATTGCTTGTCTTGCTTGGTTTACTTGTATTGCTTGATTTGCTTGCAGGAAGTCGGCTTTGAAATTCATTTCAACTTTGGACTATTGTTAATCTATTTTATGCGACTTACGGGCAACTCCACTTGCTAGTTTTAGGAAGAGGAAGGGGATTGGTAATGAGTGGAGCTTCCGAGACAGCAACAGTACTTTTAGGCAGGGCGAGAGGATTATCTGCCTCATTTGTGCTCTCTTTTGGCTTAATCAGGTCGTCTGAAGACTTTAGAGCCTCAGCAGCAGTATCATCTTCTTTTTTGGCGCCAAATGAAAATGTGGCACTGCTACTTGTCGATAGATTTGATGATCCGAACGAAAACATTCCACTGGGCTTTGTCGTTGCTAGAAACAAAGTTACTTTTTTAGTACCTGCTTGAACAACAGATTTTTACATCATTCCTCAGAAGTTATGCTTACTAGTTGACTGTCCGCCATTCCCAAAGGAGACTTTAGCGGCCTTAGGTTCGATGGAAGAGGTAGATCCAAAACTAAAGGTAGCATTGTCTGTTTTCTTGCTCTCACTGGTGGCCCCAGATCCAAAAACTAAGCTTGAATTCTGAGCCATAGATGGGGGCGAACCAAAGCTAAATTCTTTGGTGGATCCATTGGAGCTTTTCAGAAAATCAAAATTTGGTTTGTCTCCTGATGTTGAATCTGTCACTGAGGTCTTGAATCCTCCGAACCCAGCAAAAATACTTGGACCATCCTGGAAAAAAGGTTTAATTTTCAAAAGACGAAACAAACAGCTTTTTGTCTACTATGATTTACAGTTTTCGTGATGCCTCTTCGTTTAGCCTTTTTGATAACTCTATCTTGCAAAGTCGACTTGTCAGCTTGAGCAAAAGTTCCGGCTTCTTGTGCTTCCTCTTCTTCGTCCCAATTGTCATGGTTTAAATCAGAAATGGCACCGCGTTTAGACATGGTCAATGATTAACTTAAATCAAACGAACTTTTTGTAAAACTGAATTTTTAAAGTTTTTTTTTTTCTCAACAACGTGAGGTAATGGTGAACTGAAATAGTAAGTCAAGACAACTGCGAAATAAAATTGATGGTTTCTAATTTATAAGTTCAACAAGGAAATATAATCTAAAATATTAAAAATTAATTTGTGAAAGGACATGGTACATTGCTTGAATAAGATTTATGTTTTTTCTTTTAGGAAAAAAGAAAAGTTGAAAAGTACTTGAAAATGTTTCCTTAGTTTTTTTGAACAATTTTCTTTTGTTTGTTTATTTTCCCAGATGTGTTTTTTTGATGCATTGTCTTGGCAGTTTTGGCGAATTTGGAAAGGAATCGATTCTTTCTTATGTTCTAGATGTCATAAAGTTAGATCAAAAGCGGGAAGACTTTCAAATCAAGAACCAAGACTTTTTTGGAATTTGATGAATCAAAAGGCGAAGAAGATGTCCACTTTAGCTGATCTTGGCTTTGACAGCCAAAAACTTAAAGTTTTACATGAATTGATTGGCAAATTTGAAAACATCAAAGGTAGTGGCCCATTGGCCGAAAGCACGAGCAATCTTTCTAAGGGATTAAAAGCGCTGAAGCATTTGACAAATTACAATGACAATTTAATACCAGTGAATATTGTTGACGATGATGTCACAGTGGATTTGAATGATAAAAGTACTAATGCTTGTATTGACAGCATTGAACTTCACATCAAAGGTGGCCCATTGGCCGAAAGCACGAGAAATATTCTTGCTCAGTCTGAATCTTCTGGAGACAATGAGAATATCATTCCTTCTTCTATTCCTACACAATTACCTCAGACGAAAAAAAGATTTGTTCCGAAAAGAAAACGAGTGGTCGAGTCAGCTAGTCCTGTCAATGCCAACAATAACTCTTTACAAATTAGCCAGAGTTCTGAATCTCTCCTTCAGCCAGAGAAGAAAGTTTCGAGGAGGCAGGCAAAGACTGTTGACACCAAGAAGGTTGAAACCATTGAGTTGTTTGAGTCTGAGCCGAATGATCCTCCTTCATCAAGTAGAAGGAGTTCCAGGAAAATGTCCAATAAGGGGAAGGGGAAATTCTCATCACCGTTGAAAAGTTCGGAAGTTCAAGCAGACACTAAAAAGGTTGAACAAGTGAAGAGCACTCAAAGCAAGAAACAACCCAAGAAAACCAATAATGCAAAATCCAGCAATGCATCAGTACCGAAAAATGATAGTGTAGCAGTAGCACCCACGGCGGGCAAGGGCAAAATTACTATGCAAAAGAATTTAAACAAAAGGAATGCAAAAGGAGAAACTCCTTTGCATGCTGCCTGTAGCAAGCAAGATTTTAAAACTGTGGAAAAACTTTTGGACCAAGGTGCTGAACCAAACACTCAAGATTACAATCTTTGGACTCCAGTCCATGAATTAGCCAGTTATCCATCTTCCACTCCACATCTCAAGCTACTTCTTGGACGTGGAGCCAATCCAAATGTGCCGGGAGGCGAAGACAACCAGACGCCACTTCATGAAGCTTCCGCCACCGGTTGTATTGAAAATAGTATTCTCCTGATACAAATGGGAGCATCTAAAACAGCTAGAGATGCGCAGGGCAAAACACCTTTGGATGTTGCTTTGAATGAGGAGACCAGGAAAATTCTCGAGGACACCATGTGCGAAATCACCGACACAGAAGAACTGGAGACTACTGTCCTTTTGAACCAATCAACGATTCCCGACCTTCTCGTCCTCTATGCCCATTCTGATTTGTCTCCTGAGCAAGTGAAATTCATGAAAGATCAGTGCAAAAGTAGTCTTGAGTTCAAAGTTAGCTCAAGTCTCAATGAAGACGTCACGCACCTTGTGGTCCAACTGGACCCCGAAAAAAAGAGCTGTGGATCCGATCCGATATACTTGCAATCAGTTCTAATGGGCAAATGGATTGTGGATTTCCATTGGTTCCAAGCGTCGTTGGAAAGTAAGGAATTTCTACCGGAGACAGACTACGTAGCGAAAGGCAGTCACGATTGTCGCACCAATGCCCCGACCAAGGCAAAAGAAAACTTCTCTAGTCGCCGCCCTCGATTGTTTGATGGGTGTCACATCTACCTTAAGGGACTCTTTTCTGAACCCTACCCATCCAAAGCTGACTTGATGAGCCTTTTGAAGTCGGGAGGTGCTAACATACTCCGTCGAGAACCGGATCCTGAATCAATTCCCAAAGCTGAGCAACGTATACCCTACCATGTGAAGAAAGGGTCATCTTTAGAAAAGTGTTCCCACTATATCATTTTTCAAGAGGGTCTCAAGGAACCAGAGCTGAAATACAATATGAACCACTGCAAATCTCTTCCCGCAGTTTGGCTTTTGGAGTGTATCAAAAATTTTGAACTCATCGAGCCCTTCTAATAAAAATCTTATTTTTTCCCTTGCAGCTTAATCAAGATGACAAGTGCAACACCCGAGGAGGATTATGACTATTATGAAGAAGAGAACTTTGACCATTTTATGGAAGATGAAGAAGCTCTCGAAGCGCTGCGTGAAGTAGAGCAGACCAAAAGTCCCGCCAAAAAGCGGATGAAGCTCGAAAGTAACAACCCACCACCTCCTGTTGTTGTCAACGAACAGACAGCAAAGACCCTTGAGGATATCACCAACAGAGGTGAAGACTTGAGCTACCGAATCCCATGCTTAGGAGAACGCAAAGTGTATCGTCGTGTTCCACTGGATGGGGATTATCAAACGTTGACCCATTCCGATGGAGACCGTTTTTATTTGAGATTCAAAAGCCAAGATAATGATGAAGGATTCTCCAAAGACCCAATGGAAGCCTTGAAAAGCTCCAAAAGTTTCAATGGCCTCCTTAACTACAAGAATTTGCTAGAGGCAGCAGTGACTGAACAGATCCGCATACAAGAAGTAGCATCCGAAGAGAACCCTTCTTTAGCAGCTAGCATGGATTTGTCTGAGGATTCTGGGGTGGATTCTGCTCTCTCTGAGGAAGAAGGTGGAGGCAGCAGTAGCAAGTCTTTGTGGGTGGACAAATTTCGTCCAAAGTCGTATTTGCAACTCTTGTCAGATGAGGCCACCAATCGGACGCTTTTGAAATGGTTGAAACTATGGGAAAAAGTAGTCTTTGGCAAAGAATCTTCCGCCGCCACTGTCAAGAATCACGGGATGCATTCTAAAGCCAAGGATGTAGACAAAACAAGCAAAATAAGCAGTGTCTATGAATTGGATGAGGAATTGGATGAGACTCATCGCCCACAACAGAAAACGGCTTTGTTGTACGGCCCACCGGGGCTGGGCAAAACCACTCTGGCCTATGTCGTAGCCAATCACGCTGGATACCGGCCAATCGAAATCAATGCCTCGGATGATAGATCCCTGGCCGCTTTCAAAGTCAAGCTGGAGAGTGCCACTCAGATGAAATCTGTCAGCAATGCAGACCAACGACCTAATTGTTTAGTGATTGACGAGATTGACGGTGCGCCTGCAGCTACCATCAATTTTCTCATTAATTTGATGACAACAGGAAAAGTCAAAGGAGGTAAAAAAGCGAAAAACAATCTGCATTTTCTCCAACGACCAGTGATTTGCATTTGTAACGACCTGTATGCACCTGCTCTGAGGCCTTTAAGAAGATTAAGTCTCCTTTTGAAATTCCCACCTACCTGTTCTCAAAGACTAGTGCAACGACTAACCATGATTTCCGCCCATGAAAGATTAAAGACCGATCACACTGCGTTGTCTGCCTTAGCTGAAAAATCGGAGAACGATATTCGTTCATGTCTTTCGACTCTGCAATTTTTTAAAAGTAAGGGGACAAAGATGAGTGCCGTGGACGTCTACAAAACATTTGTTGGACAGAAAGACAGCACCAAAAGTCATTTCAGTGTCTGGCAAGACCTTTTTCAAACACCTCGCCAACTCAACAAAAGGAAGTTTGTCGACGCATCCTCATCCTCAAGAGTTGACAATTCAGACATGAAAAGAACACAAATACAGCAAATTCTTCGAAGCGTCCAAGCATGCGGAGACTACAGGAAACTACAAGAAGGTGTCTTTGAAAATTACTTGGATGTCAAGTTCAAAGATTCCAGATTTCAAAGTGTCAACCGAGGTCTGCAATGGTTTGTGTAAGTATTCTACATTTGTAGAAAATCTGCTGCATCTTCATTGGATATATTATTAAATAGTGGTATTCCATTTCAGATTCTTTGATTGTATTAATCAACACATCCAGCAATCTCAGAACTACTCCACCATGAGTTACCTACCTTACAACTTTGTGGCCGCGCATTGCCTTTTTTCTGCTTCACCACGCGTCAAAATCACCTACCCAACTAAAGCCAGAGACATGACAAGTCAATGGCAAAAAACCGATCAAATTGTTCAAAGTCTCTTTGTTGACATGGCTCCAGCAGTTCGTTGCTACACCACTGCCACATCCATGATTCGGGACACTATTCCATGCCTGATGCAAATTTGTCAGCCTCCGCTTCGGCCGGTAAACACGCAATTGTTCACCGCCACGGAGAAAGAACTATTGCAGAACGTCATTGCCATTTTTATTTCATACAGCATGAACTTTGTACAGGAGAGAAGTGCAGAAGGAGGAGGAAATCAGTACCTTTACAAATTCGATCCTAATGTGGAAGAAGTGGCTTACTTCAAGCCTGATGTATCTAGTATCCAACACATACAACTTCCCTATGCCATCAAGCAGCTGATTGCGCATGAAGTTGACAAAGAAAAAATGAGGAGAGGTGGAGGAGGAGGAGACGTAAATACCCGAGCTCCTCAACCTACTGCTGCGCAAAATGATGACAAAGAAGAAGAATCACAAGTCCCAAGTCATCTTAGACAAAAATTGGAGGCCAAACAAGTGGTAGTTAAAGAACACGTACCAGTGGACTTTTTCGGAAGGAAAATTGTGGCTAAAGTTGACCCGGCCAAAGAAGCGGCCAAGAAAGAGAATGAGATTATTATTAGCGATGTTTGGTTCAAATTCAAAGAAGGATACAATAATGCTGTTCGAAGAAATATCCGTATGAAGGATCTTTTTTAAGTAATAAATACTCATTCGGTGCATATTTTGCACCAATAGGCATCCTTGCACGTTTCCGCACACTTTTCCACTACCGTTTCAGTGCACTCGTCCTTTTGCACAAGTTGGCACCGATTTTGAGGTACGTTAGTGCAGACTTGGCGGGGGACGTTGCGACAAGAGGTCTTGGAGGTCTGCTTAGGAACTTGCTTACAAACGGATTTGGGAACTTGAATGCATTCCTCCTTGGGCACTTGTTGGCATTTTTGGCGAGGAACGGAAGAACACTCCGTTTTGGGAATCTGCTTGACCAAATTTCGGCAAATTTGGTCGGGGACTTGTCGGCATTCTTTCTTGGGCACATCTCGACAGCTTTGGCGGGGAACTTCTCGGCATTGTTGCTTGGCCTCGTTGACCGTCAACTCCTTGCAAACTTGTTTGAAAGATTGTTTACATTGGTTGCGGGGCACTTGGTGAGTCACTTCCTTGGGTACCCTTTGTGGAATATTTCGGCATTGTTGCTTGGTCACTTTCCGGCATTGGCGGGTAGGAGTGTACTTGGGCACCTGTTGAGTGACAATCTGACATTTGGGAACAGAGATGGGCTGGCAAGCCTGTCCAGGAATAATCTTGGCTACGTTGGTGCAAGTCTGTTTAGGGATGTCGACGCAAACTTCTCTGGGCACGTTGATCGGTACCTGCTTATACCCTTTTTGGCATTTGCTGCGAGTTATGGGCACACATTTCTGCCGTTCCACCGGCTTGCAAACCTGACGCTCCACTTGGCGACAGGGTGGAGCCTGGGGTGGACCATAAGAGTCAATCAATGTGTCATCAGCAGCAACAGCAGCATCATTACCTCCTGAACAATCATTCTCCGTGATAGTCTGACATTCTTGTTCATACTGAGTCTCACATTTTTCCTCTTCAATGTCTTGGCATTGCTCATCATACTTGCTCTCATACTTGACCTCGATTTCAGTTTTGCACTTTCTTTCGTTCTCACTTTTGCATTGTTTGTCCCAAACAGTCTTACTAACGGCCTGACACTTCTTCTCTTCCACCACGATGCATTCTTTTTTGGGTACAGCCTTGTAAGTGGTGACGGTAACGATGTCACACTCTTGAATCGGCACCTGTCTGCAAACTTGCTCATACTTGGTCTCATATACAGTTTCCACTTTGGTGTCCACCACTACCTGGCATTTGACCTCGGGTACGTTGGAGCAAAAAGGCTTTTTGACTTGCTCTTTGACCAATTGACATTGCTTTTCAAAGACTTGCTCGCATTGGCGATCATTGATGATTTGACACTCCTGCTTGGTCACCTCCTTACATTCCTTTTCCACCTGGCGATTATACACCGTGCGGCAGACTTCTTCGGATGTTGTTTCGCATTGTTGCTTTTGTCTAATAATTAGTAGACAATGGAATTTAAAAAAAAAAAAGAAATTAAAAGGAGTAAATACAAGAAGTACCTGGTGCTGCATTGCTCTTTATATTCGATCTTGCATTGGTTTTCGTATTGAGTGACGTAATTGGTCTGGCACACCTCCTCCTGGATCGTATTGCAGGCGGTGACGTTCAATTCCTCACATTTTTGTTGGGTAATGGGTTTGCATTCTTTTTGGGGTACTTGCTTGCATTCAGTTGAACACTCTGGTTCGTTAAAACACTCTTTGCTTATGGGCGTGGGACTAAACATCAACTTGCACACTTTCTTACTATCTACAGTAGGCGGGGGAGGGGGAGGGACCTCTAAGTCTTGGTTTTCATGTGGGTGCTCATGATCATGATGATGATCCTCCTCCCCGTGATGATAGGCTCCTTCATCCCCTGGCTGAACAGAAAAATCGGGATTGGGGGCAGCTTGGACAGTAGATAGTACTGCCAAAGATACCAATGCCAATGACACAACTTCCAAGCGAGTCTGAAAGAAAAAATAAAATGTGCATGAATTACCACTATCATGGACCTTTAAAAACCTTGCTTGTTGTTACCATCTTTCCACTTGTCTCTTGACTGATCATCGGGTATTGGTGTTTGTGGGAATCTCATCTTGGCGCTCCAGGGGATTGACAGACAGGCAGCAGAAATCGAGAAAAACAACTCTTCTACCTACCTACCTAAGTATTTTTCACTACCCTGGCCACAGCACCCTCTCTTCTGCCCTGCTGAATTTGCCTGGCTACTCCGGTCCCTGGTCCCTCCCAAGAATGTTGTTTTGCTTTCAAAGATGACCGTGATTACACCTTCGCAACTAATGGTCGGCCAATCTTGCGGCTTCTTTTTCACCTGTTCCCATAGAAAAACAACATTGCTTTGGCAGCAGGAGCAACAGTAGAGGATTATAGGAATGTGTCAATCCAAGGAGAAAGAGGCTATTGAACTTTATTTCGCATTGCATCCACTACAAAATGACACAAAACAGATTCATTTTTTAGTCTGGCTACTTTCTACGGTCAAGTGGCCATCTTGGCAGGCGCCTACATTTGAAGTAGATCGCACCTGAATGTCCGGCAAACGTGGACTCCAATCCTCGCCCAAAGCCACGCCTCTTTTAGGCTCGTACAGACCTTCTCTTGGTACCATCTTGATGCATTCAATAATTGGACACACCGAGTAGCATAAGGTGCAACCTAAAATTAATCATCAATTTATACATTGACATACACAGATGGTAATCGAAATTGCAAAATTATCTTAATCTTACCTGTACAGGCATCATTTTTTACCATCGGCAAGTGAGTTTCGGCATCGAATTCAATGGCCTGATAACCAGTGTCGTTACAAGTCATATAACACTTGCCACAATTAATGCACATCTCGGGGTCAATAAGGGCCACAACGTGTTGTCTAAAAGCAAGAATGATTTTTGAACAATCTTTCTTAGAGGAGCAGACATCAATGACTTACTTATTATCTAAGTCATTATAAGTTCCGATGGAGTCTAAAGCCCGTCCAATGACTTCAGCCACTTTAGGCGCTAACTTTTTGGGTTGGAAGGCGGGGCGGTTTAGAGTCGACACTTTGTTCTCTTTCAAAAGATCTGAAGTGGCTTTTTGCTCGGCTATCAGTTCTTTCTTTTGACGTGCGTAGGGACCAAAATTGGGAAGAGGTTTTCCGACGATGCTTTCGACACTGGAAACAGGTTTGCCTTTATAGGTGCGAGCTGTTGGAGGAGACTGGCCATCCCAGTCCCGTAGTTCCTCAATCCCCTCCAAATAGAGAAGTGCTTTGAGTCCAGTAGCTAAGAATCAATGAAACTTATATATATACAGAGTGTGGTCGAGCGAAGCCAAGTGATTATCTTACTGTAGTCATCTATGACGGTGAAATCTTGGTTTTGGATGGCACTGGAGACCTGCATGACTGGAGCTCCAGCATGCAAAAATTGAAGTGCCACTTCGGCCGAATCTACCCCTCCGGTGGCCAAAATGGGGTAGCCTGGCAAAGCGTTGGCAATGGCGGAGACGGCTCTCAAAGCCATGGGTCGAACAGCATTGCCTGAAATTCCGCCATAAGTCGTTCTTTTCTCCCTGCCTACTGCGGGCCAGGCTTGACCTTTGGCGTTCAAGCCCATCAAACCAGAAACGGTATTGATGGCCGTCACCCCGTCAGCCCCCCCTTCCTTGGCAGCTCTGGCAATGACCACGATGTTGGTCACGTTAGGGGTCAGCTTGGCAAAAAAAGGAATCTTGACGGCTTCCCTTACCCATTGGCAGATTTTTCGTACCATGTCAGGGTCTTGTCCGCAGGCCAGACCCATTCCCCTCTCACCCATGCCGTGGGGACATGAGAGATTCAGTTCCAATGCGTCCGTTCCCGAGGCTTCTGCCATTATGGCCAGCTCTTGCCAATCTTCCTTGTTGAAAGAACACATAATGCTAGAGATAATGATGCATTGGGGGAAATCCTGCTTGATTTCTTTGACCCCTTGGCACCAATAGGCCGCAGTCTTCTCAGAAATCAATTCAATGTTGAGAAATGCTCCTTGGCCGGGTCCATAGGTGTGCCCACTGGTGGTTCCCCGCACAATTCTAGGAGCCACATTTGTGACCACGTCCTTGTCCAAAGAAAATGTCTTGGTGACTGTGAAGCCCCAACCGGCCTCAAAACCTCTCCTGATCATTGGCCAAGTGGTGGCCGGTGGAGCTGAAGCCAGTCCAAAGGGGTTGATGAACTTCAATCCACACATGCTGACGCTTAGGTCCACAGTGTCAATGGGAGTGTAGAACTTGGGTAGCTGAGGAACGGTGCCGACGTCAACATCAAAGAGGGATTGCAAGTACTTGTGAATTGACCAAGCGGCTAGCTTTCCATCGGCGACGGCTTCAACTGCTGTCTCGGCAGTCCCTGCCACGTCTCCGCCGCAAAATACGCCAGGAATAGTAGCATTGCCATTGCATGCCATGGTCAAGGGATCAATCTCAATTTGGCCCCACTTGTTGATGGCTACACCATCCAGGGCAGCTTTGACGTCCTGGGAGTAAAGAGCGGATCCAAAAGCCGAAATGACAAAGTCGCATTTTTTCTTCATCAATTGATCTTCATCCACAAACCAGTCCCCTTGGTCATCTTGCTCGTTTCTGGCCAAAACCAGATGGGAGATCCGATTAGTGGCGGGGTTGACAAGGACTTGGTGGGGCGACATGTAAGGCAAAAACTCACATTTCTCTTCACGCGCCAATTCCATTTCTTCGGGTACCGCTCGAATGTTGGTGAAGCCCTTGCGGAAGACGACAAAGACTCGCTTGGCTCCACATCTTAGAGCCGAAGTGGCACAATCAAAGGCCGTGTCTCCGGCACCCAAAACAATGACCGTCCCGTGCAACTTGGGCAATCCGGATTTGCAGGCACACATTCCCGGCTTGGAGGCTTTGGCTACCTTGGGCAAAAAACTTTTGGAGGTGAAAAATCCCTGCTCTTCGGAAAGATCTTGGAATATGGGAATCACTTTGGGTTCCGGATTGCCCATTCCAATAAAAATGGCTTTGTAGTCCATGTCGTCTCTCATCTTTCGTAGAGTCAAGTCTTGCATGCCTAAAAATCGCTTATTCTCCACTTTGACTCCAATGTCCTTCATCAAATCCAATTCAAAGTTGACTACATCATAAGGTAGGCGGAAGGATGGCAATTCAGATGCATTCAATCCTCCAACAAATTCCTCCTTTTCGTACACTGTCACCTTCGAATATCCTAAGCGGGCCAAAAAAGTGGCACATCCAATAGACGCAGGACCTACAAAAAATACCAAAAATAATTTACAAAGGAGAGACAAAAAAATTATTGTCAGAAGCAATTTACCGCATCCTATCAACGCAATCTTTTGCTTGAAGCTTTCCGGGAGGGGATGCGGAATGGAGGGCGGGAGCACTTGGGGTACTTTCATTTTTTGGAAGATTTCCACTGCAAAGTGCTGAAGACCGCCAATGTTGATGGCACCTTCCTCACTTGCTGCCAAGTTGCATCCACCGACACAAAGATCAGATGTTGGACAAACCTTGAAAAGCAATTTGATTTTTACCTATTTCTTACATTTTGTTCAATCTTCACCTGGACCTGCACCTATAAAGAATGATTAGTGCCATCTTAGCCACCACTTGTGTAGATGTTTGTGATAGATTGGGATTTGATTTTCAAAACAAGATGGCGGACTTGGCACGAATCAGTCATAATAGATGCAGTTCTTCTTTACCATTCCGCAAGTTAGACCTAGTGGATTATCCGAGAGAATGGCCCGGGCTGCCCCATAGTAGTTTTTGGTGCCGATGCTTCCAATGAAGGACTTGACATCTAATTGGGTCGGGCAAGATTTTTGACAAGGAGCATCTGCGCACTTGAGGCAGCGAGCGGCTTCTCTTAGTGCAGCTCTTTCAGAAAGGGATGTGTGCTTGATATCATCAAAGTTCTTGAAGAGTGGATCGCAAGACCTTTTGAAGAAAGAAACAACAACATTCAAAGACAGAAAAAAAAAATCCTTTTTTTTTTGCTTCCATACTCACCCACAATTATTCAACTTTTCATTTTTGTCCTCGTTTCTCTTCCAATGTTTTTTCACCTTTTTGGTGGTGACAGTGGGAACTACATTGACGTAGGGTTTAATCCTAGGGTTTAAAGCCAAGAGGTTTTCAATGTCTGGAGGATCGCGAGTAAGACTTGTCAAAGCTTTGACATTTTCAGCAGAGACGGGTGCCATTGTTAAGCACTGCTTCGCAACTACTGCTGCTGCCCATTGATTATGAAAGTGGAGGAAGAAAACAGGTTTTTCCTTGACGGCCGCCGTTTACTTTTGGGGGGCCGAGAGTGGCAGTCTCTTTTGCCAGTTTCACAACTCGGTGTACTCGCTTATCTACAGAGAAACAGGATTAGAGGAAACGATTAACGACAAGTGCAAAATGCAAAAAACAAGTATTATTGATGTATTCAATGTTCGCCATTAATATCCTGACCTAATCTAGGCACTGGACCCAAAATTAAGAGTTCTTTTGGTACATAACATCAGCGATTGGGACCATAATTTATTAATTTCCTTGAAAGGAATATGAACTTGTAGTCGCCCCTGACGATTAAGTTGGCGTCGTTCGCGGTCACTACAATTATTATTAACTGATTTTCGCATTCTTTCGAGAAATGTCAACGTTTCTAGACCATTTTGTGTCAGATAATTTAAGCTAGATACTAATTACTGACCGAGCAAGAAATTATATTTTTCACCCCTCTTCAATTTTCTAGCTACTATAGTGTATCTAATAATCGTGTTCAACACGCACATGTTATTTCAAGAAATTTCCACTCAACACGCGCTTATTAGATACCACACGCTCAGAGGGAGCCGAGGCGCAGAGGATCGAGACGAGCAATCTTTTGGGAAAATTGTTTTCCAATTTTTCCTACTAAAATGATTTTCATCTATTCACCTACTGATAAAATAAGTTGATTATGGATATGGAACAAAGCATTACATTGCAAAATCTGTTCAACACGATTACATATTGGGTACAACACGCTGACGTGTCAATTGCGAATATCCGTTGAACACGATTATTAGATAGACACGATTATTAGATACACTAGAGTACAACGGTGGTTGCTCACTTCGATCGCAAATAGATGAAATTTTTTTTCGTCAAAATCGGCCAAGTGGTTACTTATAAGTTGCAGGTTGAACTATGCCTGATCATCCTAAATAGTCATTAGTCAGCAATCGTTTTCAGTGTACCAACTAATGCATGTAGTAGACCAGAATGACTGAACCAAAAATAGGTAAAACACTGGTATACTGATGCGATGTCTGGATAACAATTGATGTTCATCGATTCAGACCAATAAAAGGCCTATTTTATTACCGCTTATTAAAAATTCAATGATTATGCGCTTATTTTGCTATCATATGACTAAAGTCATAAACAAGAACAACATATTCATTACTACTTAGGAGGACGATGTTTTGCTACTCGCGGTCGTTATAAAAAAGTAATCAGGTAGGTGGTTCATTTATTCTCTTTGTAAGGACAAATTTTGAAGCAATTAGAACCCATAGCCATAGGGATAGCCATATTGTCTATATCCACCGTATCCACCATAGGGTTGATATCCACCATAGTGTCGATATCCCCCAAAACCACCTAGTCCACCAAATCCAAGACTAAAGCTCTTCCAAGGTGTGGTTTTGGTAATTTGGAAAGGTAACAAAGCTTCAGCCTCACGTTTTTCCATATGCGTTGCTTCAGTTTCTTTTGCAATTTCAAGTTCTTCTTCGACGTTGTTGGGCTTTTCTGGTTGAGCTTGAGCAAGCATTGGGGTGGCAATTGGGGCAGGCATTGGGACAGGCATTTGGGCTGGCATCGGGATGGGCATGGGATTTGGGTAAAATCCCCAATAGTTACTCACGGGATACGTTTGGAACTGGAAGGGAGGAAGAGCGGCCTCAGGTTCAGACTCCGGTTCTGCCACGGCATTTCTCTTTCCAATGTTAAAGCCAAATCCGAATCCTGGTCGGTGGTAGCCCATTCCCCATCCCGGACGACGCCAACCGCCCATTCCCCATCCAGGGCGATACCATCTACCAGGCCTAACTGGCCTGTAGTACGGTCGGCCGTAGTAACCTCCACCGAATTGAGCATCGCTGATGGCCAAGATGACCAAGAATAACAAGATGACTTTCATGTTTGATTTTCAAGAATAGACTAATGTTGGGGGTGGATTGCTCCCCTTCCTTTTATATCACTTGCTACAGCAGTAGCGAGCGTCTTGACCGCCGCGTCTACGCTACCATAGCAACCGACATTTGGACCGCCCTTTGTGATCTGGTCATTGATCATCCCTTTTCAAGAAACCAGCAGCAGCCTAAAGTAGGTCACGCTAACGAAATTTTGCGTAGATTTTAACTAGGTACATACAATTATTATATTTCAATGTCTATTTTCTAACAGTACCTGATCAGATAAACTAAGATTATAGAGTCTTCAATCTTGGTGTAAGTTTGTCTGTCTTTGGTCTGGTTCATGTTTTTCTTTATTTACTCGATTGACTAGTCTACCAAAATTGGGACATTTGTTTAACGTCGATCTTGGGCTATCTTCGGTGGTGTTGTAACTTTGGTATTGAAAGGCACTGACTTGAACAGGATCTACTGATGCACCTATCAGTAGGAATAACAATGAGACTAAGACAATACTGATAATTGTAATGCCAGCAATGCCAGAAGAAATTGGGTAATGATACATAAAATGACTGATTCCTGTAAAATGAGCGTGAACATGAAAGGAGGCGTCCGAGATTCCCACTGATTTGCTATGGACAACTATTTCGGCTTCAGCGATTGGCGCCGCATTCTCTGATCTTTGCATCTGACTAAAGAATTCAATTGATAAGGATTCTTCTCCGCCATAATTTTGGAAGGGGAAAAGAGAACGAAGTACACGTGAAACGCTAGTTCGATGTGGCAAAATAGAAGATTTGCATTTTTGGATGACTTCAGCCTCCAAAGGCTTTAAGTTGAGGCAAACCATAAACATCCCAGCATTTCGATTTATCTCGTCACTTGGCAAATTCAATTCCAATCTTAAGGTGTATTTTTCCTCTGGTTCTAAGACAAGCTCCTCATCCTGAAAGTCTATCTTGGCCGAAATCCAACTGCAGCGTGGCTGTTCAGCCTCCAAAGGACATGGTTGGAAAGTGAAGTAAATGGGCATGGAATAAGTCTGATGGGGTAAGCAAGAATAGTAAAAGGAACCGTAAATGCCACCGGAGATCCACAAGATGCTGACGAGACCACATATTATAATGCCAATCTTGATGAGGAAGGTTCTGACAATAAAGAAGAAGGGGACCAGATCTCTCAGTCGTATCATTTTAGTAGTCTGAGCCTATTACATCGCTTCTATTGCAGTTTTCACTTCAAGAATTCATGAAATCTTTTTAAAAAGCCTTCTTAGTTCTAATACTATTCCCTTTATTATTGTTTTCACTTTTGACGCTTGGCTTGAGATTTGACGGAAATTTTGAATCGTTACCAGATACTTTTTATTTCATTTGTCAATTTGCACTATGTAGCATAAAATACAGTGATTAAAAAAAGTAAAATGTTATTTAGGTTAGGAATTTTAGCGACATTAGAAAAAAATGGATGATTTTCCACCTGGTGGAGCACGAACCCTAACCGTTGGCTTAGCGTCGATGGCGGGTCTGGTCGGGCTATGAACAGGTCCTGGAGCCACCGGTGCCGGTTTGGCGTCAGGTTCTTCTGGCAGAGTCTTAGATGGTTTGGTCACCGCTGATGCTTGTGCTGGTTCATTATCCATTGGTGGCTCCTCAACATCATCAATTTTCATATCTTCGTCAGACCTTTGAATGGAGACTTCTTTCATCAAGCGAGCAGCCTCGTTTGCCATCACTCGTTCATACACATAGGGACTATAGGGAGGATTCTTGACATAGCGACCCGAGCCTTTTGTCACCTTGAGTTCTCCATCGTCTACCACCACTCTTCCGTTGGTCAGGACATAGTCGGCTATGCCATGAACAGTCATGCCTTCGAAAATGTTGAAGTCTACCGCATGGTGATGAGTCTTGGCCGAAATGGTCCTGGTCTTGTTCGGGTCCCACACTATGATATCCGCATCAGACCCTGGAGCAATGATTCCTTTGGAAGGATAAAAGTTGAAGATTTTTGCCGCCGTGGTACTTGTCACGGCCACAAAGCGCTCCTTGGACATTCTTCCAGCATGGACTGAAAATAAAAAAAAGATACCTAGATTAGAATTTTTGCTGCTTCGCTCGCTTTAAAATAGTACCTCCTTTTTCCCAGATGACGCCCATCCTGTCTTCGAGGCCATTGACGCCATTGGGAATCTTGGTAAAATCATTGATTCCCCGCGCCTTGAACAAAGGTAAAAAAAAAATATTTTTCGTGATACAAAAAGGCCGCGTAATACGGAATTTTGTCTGGAATTTCCAAATAATAAATTATGGAGAACTACAAATGTTTTTTTTACTTTTTGCTTGGAATTGAAAGTGCAGTTGTCCGTGCCAGTGCAGTCGAGGTCGCCTGATGCCAAAAGGTCCATAAGGTAGTCTGGCGTAGTAATGTCTTCCCTCAGAGGTGGACTGAGGACATATGCGGCCGCGTGACGCCAACACCTATGATAGTAGTGAGTACCATCGCAAGCCAATGAGGCAGCAATGGGTTCTCCAAAGACCACCAGCCCATCATTGTTTCGCTTCCGGATGATGATATCGGCGGCGGTTTTAGACATCACGTGAACAACGTAGAGTGGGCAATCCAATTGATTGGCCATAGTGCAGGCTCGAAGTACAGCCTCCGTTTCAATTTCCTCTGGCCTCGACAGAGGATGACCTTCCGGACCCGTCACCCCTTTGCTTAAAAGTCGTTCTTGGTTTTCAGCGATAGCATCACCATTCTCCGCATGTACCTGCGCCAATCCGCCTATTTTCCGGCATGTTTTAAAGCATTCAATCATCTCATCGTCCCGCAACATCATCATATCCTTGTATGCCATGAACATCTTGAAAGAATTGATGCCCACCTCTTCGGAACAAATACCCTTCATTTGTTCACGGACACTGTCGTTCCAGTAAGTGACAGCCATGTGTAAAGAATAGTCGCAACAAACTTTTTCATCCGCCCATTGTCTCCACTTGTTGTAGGCATCCATTAGAGGCTCGTTCTTTTGGGGAATGACAAAGTCGATGATCATAGTGGTACCTCCAGCTAATGCTGCCTTTGTCCCAATGTAAAAATCATCGATGGCACTGTAGTACAATAAAAGCATGAAATGAAGTTTTGGCGTGAACATCCACATTTTTAAACATTGTGAAAAAATTTTACTCACCGAGTGCCCATAAATGGCATTTGGCAATGAGTATGAGTATCAATTCCTCCTAAGAATGAAAAAGAGTTATTTTCATTTTGATCAAAGAAGTAGGGAATACATTTTTTGTAAAGAACTTTACATTACAGTGCCATTTTCTGATTTAGAGCAAGATTTTATTGAAGTGGACTGATTCTTGTTACTATTTCTTGACATTCAATTCTTCGCAATTCTTCAAGAAACAATGAAAAAGTAAAGCCAATCATTATTTTTTTTTAAAGAAATGCTTTTAATTAAAGCAGTGATATATATCTACTGCTTTACTTTTAATGTTCTTTTCGAAGCTGGAATGTGTTACCTGGCATGACAAGCTTGTCTGTGGCATCGATGATTCGTGTACCTTCTGGCACTTGAATGTCAGTGCCGACTTGCTTGATTATTCGATCTTCCACCAAGACATCGGCTTGCTCAGACCCCGTAGCGTTGACCACCACGCCTCCCTTGATAAGAATACGACTTTCCATTCCTATGAAAATCCAAGTGAGTTTTTCACTAATTAATGTTGAAATTTTTTGAAAAAGTGCATTGAGATGTCCCTAGTTAGGGCTGTATGACAAGTTTAAATGGATGGGCAAAAAGTAAGCAATGTTGACTTGTCGCTTTTGAAAAAAAAATGGTAATTTTTGCCTGGTGACAAGATTATGAACCACTTGTACTTTTAAGAAGTTAGGGTTTTACGGGTTTTACCTATTAGAATGCATTTGTCTTCATGAGTCGACAAATCTAAAAAAAAAGAAAAAAACATGTTGTACACAAAAGTAGTTATATTTCATATTTATTGCACACAAGTGTTGTAAAAAGGTAGTAACATGATCATCATCACCAAAAAGATCCAGTAGCTCTTCCACCAGGTGGATTTTTTATTCGAATTGAAGAGCGATGTCTATTGCTACGACTCAAAATAACTGCCGAATGATCAGCAGCCGATTCTTGATCGTTTCCATTGTTGGGGTGAGACTTCAAGTCGATATTGGAAATATGAAGGCTTGCGGCCTTTTCGGGCTGGTAGCTCTTGGTTGGCAAAGGGGGAGGAACCTCACAATCAGCGCTGATAACCAAATCCTCTTCCTTTCGCTCCACCGGTACAAAATTAAAGATTTGCCTTTCTTTGATTTTCTGGTACACGTGGGTGGGATAAGGAGACAGCGGTAAGGCTCGTCCGTGTCCTTGAACAGCTCTGACCTCTCCGCCGATGTCTCCGTCTTCTAAAACAACTTTACCCCGCAAAATGACCACATCCGGCCTCCCTTTAAACGTCAGTCCATGGAATATGTTCAAGTCGGATTTGGAACATTGTTCTTCAATGCGAACGGATTTGAAGGCTTCCGGATCCCAAATGACAATGTCTGCTTGTGATCCCACCTCGATGTGACCTTTGTCCGGATAAAGGCCAAAAATCTTGGCGGCATTTGTACTGGTGACAGCAACAAATCTTTGAGCAGACATGGATTCAATCCCTTGGTTCCACACAACAGATAAACGTTCTTCCACTCCATTGGTACCCACGGGGATCTGGGTAAAATCTTGCAGCCCAAGGGCTTTTTGTTGAGAATTGAAGGCCGCGTGGTTGCTTCCCACTAAATCCAAGCCTAAATCTTTGGCTAACGCATCCGCCATTTCAGTGCAATGTTCCTTTCTGATGGGTGGAGATGCAACCAATGAGGCTGCCGTCTTCCAGTCCTTGTCCCAATAGGATACATCATTACAGGCCAAGGCCGCCGGCGTCACTTCACCAAAGACAACGTGGCCTTTCTTTTGACGAGAGGCTATAATTGCTGTGGTCGCCGGACAGGAAATGTGGGCTAGATAAAGAGGGCAGTTGATTTGATGCGCCAATGTACATGCTCTCAAAGTAGCCTCTTCTTCGGCCTCTTCCGAGTGGGCGAGGACATAACCTTCTGGACCTCTGATGGAAACGCTTTGGCTCATCAATTTTTGTGTGTTCCGCTTGATAATTTCCGGACTCTCCGTCACTACTTGAGCTAAACAACCTAAGCATGAAAATAAATATTGCACAGTGGTTGAAAATGACTCAAACAGACCTTAAAAATTTAATTACCACTGGAGGCACAAAGCTCAAAGAATTCGATCAGCTCTTCATCTTGGAAATCTTCCATGGACGCTACTAAGCAGTTGATGTGATTTTCCCTGGTCAGCTCTCTAACTTCATTCTTCACCTCTTCAGAGAGGTTTGAAGTGGATAATTTGATTTTGAAAGCGTAGTCGCAACAAGCTTTTTCTTCCGCCCACAATTGCCAGTTTTCCAGTTGCTTCAACAGAGAAGAATTGTTTTCTTGCTTCTTTGGAGGCTGCTGCTGAGGCTGCTCAATTAGTTGAATAACTGTTGTTGTACCGCCCGCCAAGGCAGCTTTGGTTCCAACGTAGAAATCATCGATGGTGCGAGTTTGTGTGCCGGTAGTAGTATTGACAAAGATTGGTGTCTGGAAATGAACATTGGGATCTATTCCACCAGGAAGGACTAACTTTCCACAGGCATCAATGACACGAGTACCTCCAGGAATGATCAAGTGATTGCCAATCTGCTTGATAATCCCGTCTTCGATGTAAACGTCGACAAAGTTTGAACTGTCGTGATTGACCACTTGCCCATTTTTGACCAGGAGTCGATTTTGGGCACTTTGTAGGTGCATGATCACTTTTTTGTTGGTCTCGTCCATGATATCTATGTTGTGCACTGCAGGTACGTTCTGGTGTCTAGAGTGCGAGTGATGGCAACTCGACGACAAGGAAGAAGAAGACTTGAAATTCACACACGCTTTACGCTTTGAAACGCGCGCCGCACTCGTCGTCATCGTTGTAGATTCATTTTAACGTGACAATTTTGAAAACAATGTAGTATAAAAAAAGATAATTCAAATGCTTTGACCTATAATACTTTGGATACTTTTTTCGAAAAAGCCGCGTTAAAATATCTTTAATTTTTTTTTCTTATCAATTGGACTAATCTTGGTTACAACACAAAACTAGACTGAAGCTTGCTCACGCTAAAAAAAAACTGGAAAAAATGGTTGAATATGTCAAGTATATCTACATATGATCGAAGCTCCTTTCGATCTATGCAAAAAATGAGACACTTTGAGAAATTTTCAAACTAAGTGAAGTTTGTAATCGTCGTCCGTGACTTTACAACGTTCCTTTATTCACAAGTACATACTTGAGATGAAAAAATCTAAAATCCCCGCAGCCCTCGCAGCCCTCGCACTCACAACAACATTCACTCTTTTATATAGGTAAGTATAGAATGAATTTTCTGATTTCAGGCATTACAATGCGGTTTTCCACTACGATGCACTTTAGAACCAAAACGAACATGGACGAGGACATTCTTCATTCGAAAATGTTAAAGCGCAAGCAAGACCCCCATTGCCATTTTCCCACGATAAATTCGAGCGGATCTAATGATTGTCAGGTACATGCTGTGGCAAAAAACTCCTAATCTTAAGTTGTATCTTTTCTTTTATTCTGTAGTTGACAATTCATCATAGTCAGAGAGTAGATCAATTAGTCAAAGTAACAATTATAAGAACGATTTTTTAGAAGTAGAAGCGCAGTCGTCCATCGACGGAAGTCGGAAACACGGTGTTGAGATTCATGAAGGCAGCATCCAAAATTTCAAAATCAGAAAGGAAAAAAAAAATGGAAGCAGGTGTTGCTATTTTAGAAACTGTTTCCATGACAATGATGTTGCACACTGGAAATATCAGGTTTGTCTAGAAGGGCGATTGGCAGAACTACAACGTAAGAAGGGGCGTTCTTCCGCAAAAACGGCACTCTTTCCATTTTGTCACATTATTTGAAAATCGCCCCCAAGGTCTCATTTGAAAACCTACTTTTTTAGTATCGCTAAATATGTAGTTGTTTCGAGCGTAATGAGTTTGTGAATGGACATTTTTGGTTTTTTTCATACCAAACTGTATGAGGACAAAAATCTGTCAAACCACAATAGGTCGCTTCCCTTTTTAGCTTTTCACCTAACACAACTGTATGAGGGCAAAAATATGTCAAACCGCTATAGGTCACTTTTAAATCTTACACCCCTTTTTTCCTTTTTTTCGTAACTCTCTGTTCCACTCGAATTTTCTGGCAAATGCACAGCCATCCAACTTTGGATTGGACCCTTATTATTTGAAGTTTTGATCCCAAAATTGCCAATTTTGTAAAAAGGAGACTTTTAGGGTGATTTCTAAACACTGTGCATTATCAGAGTCGATGGCACAAGACTTACTCGATAATCATGACAGATGTTGCCACCGTAAACTTTTTGGCCATTATCATCATTTTCTACACTGTTGTTCTTAAAATTAGGGAGTAGAGAGATCAATGAAGAGTTACAAGGATTTCAGACACTAATCGATTGTAACGCACATCGTTTTCCCACTGAATGGCTGGAATGGCAATTGACTAAATGATCCCAACCACGCCCCTCCCCCAGTTGGAAAACTTGTTCTACCAAGGAATCATGATCATGACCAAGAGTATTTTGGCAAATTATTTTCTTAGATACAAGCGATACAAGGTAATAATAGTGATGACATTTCAGTCTTGTTTCACCGATGCTCCATTTCCTGCCAAACTAATTGACTTCATGCTTGTGTGATCTTGTGTCTATTGTCAAGAAGTAAAAAATAAAGCGACAAGCATGAATCTTGAGAAATGGATCCTACGAGTTATAATGACGATCTCAAGTACTCTAATCACGAAAGTAGACTCCCACTTCTCATTACTTTACTTAACCAAGTGGAAAACGAGGCAAATGATAATTGGAACTTCTAAAACTTACTTTCTAAGTGTTGATAAAGGAAAATACTGACTCGAAGTAGGAGTTTAAGAGCACCACTTGCAACCAAGAGTTCGCAACTGAATAGCTTTTGGGGGGCCATCAACAACAGGTTTCCTCCTCAATGTGTTTTGAGCCAGGTAACGCAGAATCGTAAATAGCCAAAGGCTCTTTGTGAATTAATTGGAGGCTAAGTATGCATCGAATAAGGAATTATACATACAAATTATATAGAATTTTACACTACTAAAATCATCTACTTTAAATTTTGCCCCATCACGATCATGAAGTGAAATTATGCGAAGGAAAAAAAAATATGTATGTATACAGAATACAGAAACCGAATCAATGAATTCTTACTTTGGTTGGTGCGAAGAATTAGCAAGTCTTTTTGAACTTTGAAGAAGCCGTATTTAACATAAGGACCTAACATACTGCTACCTTGATATGAATTTTGAGGTCGCGGGCGGGCCGGGATGGGATGATAGCATAAATGGAGCCACTGCGCTGTGCACATTTTTAACGTACGAGCAAAGAGCGAGAAACATGTGTGAGTTTCTTCCCAAATGCACATCCGTTCACCCACGCACATAGTAGTTTAACTTGTCTCAGAAGTACTGCGTAGACCTTGAACATTTGAACAACGTCAGTTTCACAATGTTTAGAATTGCCCCCCAAAAAATGTCTCATTTGAATATTCAAAATGGGTATAATTTCATTCACTCTTTGCCAAGGCTCTTTGCAATGTTGTATTTCGTTCATATAACTAAAGCAGTTTGGACATCTTTGGCCACGACTTCTTCAATATTTTGGAAAGCAACTCCAGGGTTTTTTTCTCATTTTTTCAGCTCAGCTTCACATTTCTCCAAAGCCTCCAGGTACTCCTTGTTACTTGCCTCAGCGTCAACCGCCATCTGAAGATCTTCTTTAGCCTTATCAAATTTGCTCATTCGATAGAAGATTATGCCTCGGTTGTATCGAGCAACAGCGAAATCGGGTAATAGATCCAGTGCCTTGTTGTAATCTTCAAGTGCAGCTTCAAATTCAACCTGCATGTACTTTGTGTGCCCTCGATTGTTCAATGCTCGGGCTTTGATGGCATCGTCCTCATTTTCAGATTCCTTCAGAAACGTGGTGAACATTTCTTCCACTTCCTTGAATTTCCTTTCTTTGTACAATTTTGCAACGTTTGCTTCTGAAATAGTTATGTTTGGATCACATTACTAGCAGCTAATCAGTCATAATTACCAAGAGCTGTTAAGATTTGTTCCATTTTTTTTGTTGAGAAAACGCCGGTGACACTCCCAAAGAAGTGTTTTTTAATGGTTTGCTGCTCTGCTTGTGTATCGATCCAGTACTTTTGGACAGTCGAGGTTTTGTTACGGATTTCAACCTTCCGATCGATAAAAAGTTTGTATTTTGATTTTTGAAATAAGAAATCATTCTTATTTTACTTTTATGTACTTTATTTTATTCTGTATCGTTTACAACTTAGCTGACGAGACCGAGATAGTCATCCATTAAAGTCCCAATGGCAAAAATGTCCGATGCATCTACTCTGGTGCCGACGATCTTTAAGCGGATTTCGTCATCTTGTTGGATGACCATCTCTTCATCTGCAGTTTTGTAGCAAGGCGGATTAGAGTTAGGATCGAATGTCATGTCCGCAGGAATGGAGTGTCTGGATATGAAGCATGAAAGAGGTCCAATTTCTGTGAACAGACCAACTTTGTTTACCTAGAAAAGAAATGGCAACAATTGGCATATTGGGGGCTAAAACGTCATCAAAAGAAAAGGGCATGCATACCTGTGTAACTACTGCATCTAGTACTTCACCCTTAAAAGGTCTGAACACTATTGCTTTGTACTTGACTGGGTAGACGACGAAACCTTGTCCAGGCTGGATGAGACCGGCACCTATCGTGTCGATTGTTGTGACGGCAATTACAAATCCGTATTTGCCCGTACATGTACCTTCTACTTCCGAAAATAACTTTTGCTTGACAGTGTCCATGAGCTGCGGTCCAAAGTATCGAGGGTGAAGCATGATTTCATGCTCAAGTGAGATGTGATAAAACATTTTGACCTGTTTTAGTTTTTAGCGGAATTTTCAAAAACATCAAAAACAAAGCTGCTCAGTATTTGAGATGACACTTCGAAAATGGAACATCTCAGCACATTCGGGGAATCACTTATGCATGTATTTTCTCATATTCTCACAATTAAGAAAGTAAATTTTTGTTGCCATAATATTTCAATGCATTTATCTGCTTTTTGAATCAAAAATGAACATTTTATGCTTTCGTGATGTCTCAAGAAAAGTTTCTTGGTGCCTTAAATTTCTTGCAATTTGATAACCGAGTATATCAGTTTAAGGCTAAATTAGGTAAAAAGGTCAAGTATCATTGTCAACTATTTTGTGGAAAAAAGCTTAACTTGACATGGATTTGTTCCTTCAATTCTTTGACAGCTGCTTCACAGACTAATCGTAGCATTCGTCGTAGCGTTACTGTGCCGTACTATTTAGTTGCCAATGCTGCAATCGTTGACTCACAAGGAACACAGGAGCATCGTAGCCAAATACAAAGTCTTTGTGAAAATGATATTGCAACTTGTGCAGCAGAGTTTAGAAGGTTGTTACGATTAGTATGCAACATGTCTTTTGATCACCAGCAAAATAATCAGGGCCCAGAGGAGCTGGACGAAGTAATGTCAAACTCAAGCGATGGCGACGATCGTTCTTCTTTGACCTCTTCGACAAGTTCATCTGAAGAAATGTCAGAACAGCAACGTGACCTCACAGACGTGGAAATGGAAAAACTTGTGCAATTACAAGATTTGACAGGAATAGATGATTTGCAAATATGTCGTGCGCTACTAGGTAATAATGAGCTAAGGCTAAGGCAACAGCAAAGTGTGTAATCATTTAGTAAACCTTCTCTGATCTTCTTTTAGAAAGCAAGAATTGGGATTTGGAAGCTACGGCGAGAGAGCACCTAAATTTTCCTGAGCCTTCCTCATCAAGCATTTTGCAAAGGAATCCGATGCCAACGCCACCCGAGGAGGCACCAAATGCACGCCACATCATGCGACCACTCCGAGAACCACGAGAAAGCAGACTTGTCCCCAGGGGCCACACTGTATTTTCTTGGGCAATGTATTTATTCACCCTTCCCTTTCGCCTTACTTACCGAACAGTTTTTGGTGCATTTGATCTGGTCCTAAGCATTTTTGGATTGTCGTCGGGTAACAACGGCGGCGGAGGCAACAGTCTGCAGCAACGAGCAAGGGTTGTGCAAGCAACGCGTCCAGAAGAAGACGTAGCCGAATTCATCAATTCCTTCAATAGAAAGTACGGGCGTGATCATTTGACTTTCCATACAGGATCGTATTTCAAGGCCCTAGAAGAGGCTAAACGTGAGCTCCGTTTCCTTATGGTTTATTTGCACAGCTCCTGTCACCAAGATACAGAGAAGTTTTGCAGTCAGACTTTAGCCTCGCCGGCCTTGCGAGACTTTTTGATAAACATGAATGTGATTGTGTGGGCTTGCTCTGTCGACACGCCAGAAGGCTACCGTGTGTCTCAAGCTCTACGGGAGAGCAGTTATCCCTTCCTAGCCTTGATAGTGCTACGCCAAAGCAAGATGATGGTGGTTGGTCGAGTGGAGGGATTTGTGCCTGCAGAGCCCCTGGTGGAACGTCTTGAAATGGTCATTCGTGATAACGAAGCGTACATTGTTGCCGCAAGTGCGGAACGTGCCGAGCGTAACATCAATGCAGAAATCCGACAGGAGCAAGATGCAGCTTTCCAAGAGACTTTGCGGTTAGATCAGGAACGCGAAAGGCAGAAACGCGAGGCCGAAGAGGCCAAGAAACGGGAAGAAGAGGAAGAACTAGCCCGTGAGCAGGCTGAGGTAGATCGAAAAGCCTCGATAAAAAGGCAAAAGGTCCTGCTCGCCTCCGAGGTTCCCGAGGAGCCAAGCGTTGACGTGGCCGAGGCTGTGCGCATCGTCATTAAATTGCCCGAAGGACAGCGGCTAGAGCGACGATTTTTAAGGAATCAATCGCTCAAGTACCTCTACTACTATGTCTTCAGTCACCCTGACTCTCCAGATGAGTTTGACATCACCACAAATTTCCCCAGAAAGGTGCTAGAGTGTAAACCGATGGCCGACGGAACGGATCCACTTACCTTTGAAGAAGCTGGTCTAGGAAAGTCTACTATGCTCTTTGTCAACGATTTGGAAGCATAGATCCATAGGATAATATCATAATATTATAAGACTATGAACATCATCATGCAAGAAGATTTCAAGAGAATAATAATAATAAAAAAAATCAAGCTTGGACCTCTGTGATTGTCATGTCAAACTTTTCAGGCTCGTCCAAACGTTCTTGGAGGTCAATATCGAAAATTTGATGATTTTCCAAATGCTCCAATAGATCGTCGTCCAGTAGAAACTTTAAGCCTTTCTTATTCCGCTGGTAAACATTGGCGATGCTGACTCCGTTCATCAAAGTGTCAAACTTGGTCTTCAAAACGTCCAAAAAGTGTTTGAGAGTTTTCTTGCGCAAGCATAACTGAAGAGGAGAAAAGTAATGAAACACAATGTAGGATAAAAAAAACCTTTGATTTTGATTTTACCGAAACATAGGCATCATGATCCGGATGCTTGACAAAAATGGTGCACCTGATTTTGGGTTGCTGTTGCTGCTGTTGTTGAGGATATGTGGCTTGGTAATGTTGATATTGCTGATGTTGTTGAGGATAGGAACGTGTACGAGACTTGCTTCGGTGCAAACTAGGATAGATAAAAGTTGCATCAGATGATCTTCTCCGGGACAAGCTTGTCCCGGCGGCGGCTTCCAAATTGCTTCTTTTCTTCTCGGCGACCTCTTTAAAACTTAGATTTTCAACCTCCAAACCTAAATCCAATGCCCGTTCTCTCAAAGCCGCCTTTGCGATCATTTCCTTTTTTTCCCGTAGGGTCGCTTCGTTCTTGTTGGCGGCTGCTACATCATCATCAGCATTCTCGCTCCAATGGTGTTTGCCACCGGCAATCTTCTTGGACAACTGCTTGATCATTGCTTGTCGTCCTCCCTTGCGAAGATTCTTGTCGGACTCCGGTAGCAAATCATCCAAAAGCCTCAATTCTCTTTTGGTGAAAATGCATTCCATGAACTTGCGGATGGCACAGATAACGACCAACATGACCGGGAAGGCAATTGAGGTGGTGGGATGGCTCTTAATGACCCACAGGAGGATCAAATTGCCCAATTGAATTAAGGTGAATAGGTGAACACGATTCAGAGGCACGTACTTCAAAAAGACGTAGTCCGGCTGGTACTTTTTGGGAATAAAGAGGAGCTGGAGCCTTTCGAAAAACTGGAGCCCCTTGAGCGAAGAAACACCCATAAAGAGAAAGACTCCGAATAGCACCGGCATAGGGATCAAAGCCAAGACTGGTGTGATAAGAGTGGAAAGACCAATGGCGACACCTATCATGACGTTGGTGACGCGTTGCTCGCGTATGCCAAGAAATTGTGGTTTTTCTCCCGGCGCCGAACTCTCCGATTCCTTCCTCAAGGATTGGATGTGATTGATGGACAAG
The DNA here is from genome assembly GCA_900157175.1 of Oithona nana. Lineage (NCBI taxonomy): Eukaryota > Metazoa > Arthropoda > Copepoda > Cyclopoida > Oithonidae > Oithona > Oithona nana. Next base: position 430,852 of record LT727915.1, on the reverse strand, counting down.
ACGGTAGCAGCCACGAACCAGGGTAAGCCAAAGATTGAGCAGACAGTGATGATGACGGCCAACACAAGGAGATCCAAATGGTAGCCTCCGCCCTTGTGCAACAGGAATTCTTTACGGTTGACAATGACAGCGGTAATTTGCTGGTCCATGAAGATGAGAATGGTGGCAAGCATAGCAAGCACCGGTGCCAAGAAGACGTCAACCCACCAGGGGTTGGTTAAAAAGTGCTCTTTAAAAATCAGTCCGTGAGTCACCAGCCATTCTCTTTCATCCCACGTAGGCTTGAAGGAATCTGGAACCTCTAGCTTAGGCGTTTCCACTTTTGCCAAATAATCCAGAGTGGACATCACCAGGATGGCAATGATCACTGCAAAGTCCGATAGAAAATTACGCACTCTCCCGGGCAAATAGCCAGTACTTCGAAAGTTTTTCAAGGTGATGCTGATGAAGAAAGCGCCAAGAAAGAGGAGGAGAGACATGAGAAAGACGTTAGCCTGGTAATCACAATCTTCCCCAACTAGGGTCCCATTTCGATCCTCAATACATTCACGTTTCGAAGTCTTATTGTCCCATGTGACTGAATCTTCCTTCGATGGTAAATCAAATCGACAACCACAGTCCAAAGCGCCAATGGAAGAACGGTTAGAAGGAGTAAATTGTGTATCTTGGCTAATTTTTAAAATGTTCTTGCATGCGTTGAAGATGAAGATGAAGGCGATGAGTGTGGCAAACAACTCTTCGGTAAATCTATGGGTTTTCAAAAAGATAGTAGCTGAGTAGATAAGTACGTAAAATAGTAGGTCTGTAGAGTGTAGGGTATGATGTACATATGTACATACCTGGTGATGTAGCAGACATACGAGCTTCCGTCCACAGCCACGATGATGAGGAGAATGGCGGCAACCCACAGACCAATCCATAGGCGCAAATTCAGATAATCCCAACCTTGTTCATTGCACATTTCATACAAGATTTTTTCGAAGACATAAACAGGCCCTGTAGATCCTAGTAGAATCAAAGGCTGGCCGGAGAAAAGGCCAAATAGGACCCCAGTAATCAGGCCCGAGACCAGAGATTCAATGGTAGCAATGCGGTTCTCCGTGGCTTCGCCAAGCAACCCACCAAAAGCCACGATGGGAGCCAAGCAAGCAAAGTAGAGGAAAAGGAAGGATGACAAGCATTGAGGGTGAAGTCCATGCAACAGATCCGAAATGTAAAACGGTTTCTTCCGCTTGATGTCATTGAGAAGGCCTCCAAATAACCGCTTACTCCGGACCAATCCAGAAGCTTCCCGCATTCGTCTATCCTCGTCAATTTCTTCTTCCATTTCATCGATCACCTTTTTCCGCACTTTAGTTGGCGGGTCAATTTTGGCTTCGTCGGGCCAATCCTTGGGAAGGAGTTTCAGACTTGTCATGTACCCATCCAGAGCCAGCTTGACATCTTCAGGGCAGCTAGCATTTAAAACTTCAAGGCTAAAGTCTTTGTCGGTGAAGGCCACGGCCAAGGAGGTACCAATGTTGGAGTACAATTGCTCATCCTGCTCATGGTCAAGCACAAGCATCGGTCCTGTGTAGAAAAAGAAGAATCGGGTTGGAATGTCAACCTCGGGCAAATCAGTTAAGTGTAGGGCGGACTTCATCTTGACAAAGATGGCCAGAGGTTTGTCTTGAAATCCCACGGCTCCTTCCAGAATGACAGCCGCTTCACTCTGCGCAGAAATTTTCTTTTGCAGAGCTACATTAACTTTTCCATCCGTAAAAGTCCGGGGTTGATGTGGCCTAGTTTCATTTTCACCTTCCAAGTAAATGGATCCCCGGCGGCTTCCAGCCCGGCCTTCAGCCATAGCCGAAGGGATTTGCAGCCCAGATTTTTCGGCCTTACTTTCAAGCTTTTGCACTAATAGTTCTTTTATGACCGTTGTCAACTTTCCTTCCCCTTGTCTTTTCCCTTCAAATTGGTGACGATGCTTCTTTTGCCACAACTCAACCAATTTGTCCGATACCTCATTGTTGCACAGGCCTTTTTCAATCAGTTCCTTGCCAATCAACTGACATAGTGTAGAAAAGTCTGGAGCATCTGCGTCTACCAGAATAAGTCCATTTTGAAGACTTTTCCGGAGCTCCAGCCAGCCGCTCAAGCTTGGAGTTGAGACATGAGGCTTACTCCAACGATTTCCTTCCGGCTCCACTGTTTCTTGAAACTTGATCCACCTGGATATCTCAACCCATTCCTAATAAATCATTAATAGTGGCTTGAAGATCAGCTGTAAAGTCGTATTTGAATTTTCAAGCCTAAAAAGTACTTACCTGGTATCCATCTTCATATTTTTTCAATTCTAGCAGTTCCGTGAAAATCTGCGCGTTTTGATTATTAGGGCAGTGTCTTATCTCAGGTACTTGTAAGGCAATGTCACCTGACGTATCGTTGATGGATAGCTCATCTGAGAATTCATCTGCTGAAGAAGATTCGATTTTTGTCATTGCTACTCTATCAAGCTCTCCACTAGAACTAAAATTTGTGGCGGCGCTCGTAGTTGCTTCCGAAGTGCTTGCTGCTAATATCATCACGTGAATAGAACATCGACATAGATGACATAGACTGCTGCTTCGACCCTCTGTATCTCTCTCGTCTCTTTAATAGACTCTTGTCAAAATGAAGAACGCAGTCGACAACTTGTCAACGCTATTCGGCGTCGGCAACTCTCTCTATGATTCATGTCCTCCACCAAGCATGCACAAGTATGTACATAAGGACTACATAAGTGTGCAAAATGCAAAAATCTATCCCTCTTTTTTTACCGATTCCGACAATTCAGAAAATTCAACGATTTCGTCCTAGATAGCGCTAATTGAGCTTACATCCTTTGTCGATCTACATATAAAGAACACAAACCAGATATACTACATACTTGTCTTTTTCATAAGATGTATATACAAATCAATCTTTTTAATGTCCTTTTAGAGTGACATTAAAAATGTGATCATTTCAGATTTTAATGGTGTATATGGTGGCGTGAAGCATGTTTCAAAATTGCTTCTTCAAAACAGACATGAAATAAAACTGGTTTGTTCTTTCACTTCATGCCCAGTTTGCCTTTGCGCTGGCAGAATAAGGACGAAACGAGTCATCATTATCCAATTCACTTTGAGTAGTATAGCAGGCCAAATGCTAGAAATTTCTAGTTTTCGTTCCCCCACATTTCTTCAGTCAAATACAAATATTTTTCAGTCCCTTATTTTCTAATCATCTTTTTCCGGCGTTTTTTGTCAAAGTCTTTGTCGATAGTTTTTTGCCGTCAATTCCCATTGTTTTCTGGCAACACTTTTTGATCAAAACCGAAAACGTGTAGAAGAAGTTGCAAAAATGAGTAGTGAAGTTTCAGAGAAATTTGACAAACTTTCGATGGAAAACGGCAGCAAATCCAATGCCAATTCTGGACCCAAGACACCAGTCTCTCTCTTGCAAGAATTATATGTCCGCAAAGGCATTACTCCAAAGTATGATTTGGTGCAGATTGAGGGCGCAGTGCACGAACCGACATTTAAATACCGAGTCTCTGTTGGCGACCTGGTGGCTACAGGATGTGGACAGAGCAAGAAAAAGGCCAAGCACACTGCTGCCAAGTCCATGCTGGATAAGTTGATAGCAATGCAACAAGCTCCGGGAACGAAAGGAGGTGCCGCCGGCGACAGCCTCAGTGCTGAGGATGCTTCCCTTTTCAAAGCCGCTAAAGTTGTGGAACTGCCAAAAGACCTAAACGCGGAACTAATGTCACCCCACGACGATGGGATTAATGGGAATCCTGTGGGAGATTTGCAAGAGATGTGCATGAACCGGCGACTTCCACCTCCAGTTTACGAAGTTGGGATGGAAAAGGGTGCTCCACATGAACGATGTTTTGTCATTGTGTGCTCAGTGGGAGGCAACCTCAAAGAAAATGGATCTGGGAAGAGCAAAAAGTTGGCCAAAAGACAAGCGGCAAATCGAATGCTCCTCACTCTCAAATCTATGCCCGTTGAACGGGACAATGAACAGAGCTTGGCCACTATAGATGAAGATGATCTGGCACAAGGCATTGCCAGAAAAGTTGCTGCAGCCAACAAAAGTACAGATCCTGCTGCTGATCCCTCATTTTTTAAATTCCATCGTGATTTGAAAACCAGCCGTGGTCCCCACTTGGCTGGACTGCATGACCAAGAAGCCTTTGAAAAGGCACAAAAAGACGCCATCACTGCTCTAGAAAAGATTGGACAAGAGCAAGACTTTTATGTGACCTATGTGGACGTGGAAGAGAAGTCAAGAGATGACAAGTACCATTGTTTTGTTCAACTCTCCACCAATCCAGTAGCCGTGTGTTTTGGCGTAGGAAATACGCCTGAAGATGCAAAAGCCAATTCTGCGGCCAATGCTTTGCAGTACCTTAGGATTATGACCAAATAGATTTTTTTAAATGAAATGAAATATTTCAATATTATTTTTAACCATTATTATTGTTTCATTATTACTCCCTTCTTTTTTTTAGATGAATCTTTTTGGTTACTATGAACATTCAGAAGATGCATTTACAGAAGATAAAAAGATTAGGCTTGGACAACAAACCAATCGAAGGCAAGGAAACGAAGTTGTCTTCAAGGGAAGAGTAAATCTTTCAAGCAAAGAGATAAGTCAAGCGGATGAAGTTTGGTTGGTCAAGGTACCTCGATCGTTCAATCCTGAACGCCTGGAAGGTCACGAGATTGATCTTGAAGACAAGGCGTCTTCGGTGCTGGAACTTAATAATGGTGTGGTCGTCGATGCCAACGTATCGAAAGTGGAATTCAAATTACCTCTGGTCTGTCCTCAGAAAAGTAAAGAACTGGCGACTGAGAGATTGGAGCATGGTTTAAAAGCAGAGGCAGCCTATAATGAGTACATTGAAACCGCTATGGCCCGTAAAAGGGGTCAAAATGTAGGAAATGCTGAGAGCTTTCAAGATTTGGAGGAGGATTTAGAGGTCATGGCAAGGTCATGTAAAGGCACAATCACCTTGAGTCGACATGTCGATGTGGGCTCTGTACCGAAACCAAAAGCTGAAATAATAGAGAAAATTGCCCAACCCATTGGCCTAAAACGTCGACACCCTTTCTTTGGTTTAGATTCACCTCCACGTCTAATTGAGAAAGTTGAAGAAGTCCAATTCAATGACATTGATCAAAGCCAAGTTTCATCATCAAAGAAACGGAAAAAGCGTTCATTGTAATGTTTTTGTTATTACTCTAAATAAAATTTTCAACTCAATTTGTGTTGCTTCCGTCGGGGTATCCGTTGACTTTTGTTGTCATTTAACTTGAGCATTACTTTATTGGCCCAGTCACTTGTCACGGCTACTCGATCGTAAAGTCTTGGTCTTTGCCCCACTGTTGAGCAGCCTTTGCGCCAAGCCAACACGCCTGTCAAGTACCAATGATCCCTATGTTGGCACAGCAGAGGAGCTCCCGCAAATTCTTCTCCGATGCAAGGAATCCCCGGCTCCGTATCTTCTTCAGTACAGATGGTATTGGCCGACACTTCACTCATCTCTTCGCAAACATTTTGATTGGTTGGTCTAATTGAGACTTGAGTCAACTCTTCCCCTTCTAAAGTCCATCCAAGCGTGACACAATGCGAAGCTGATGAATTGGGGTTGATGAAGGCTTCGTCGTTTTCAGGAATGCAAATCGGCCTGGCAAAGTCGGAGAAAACGATTGGTTCTTCCATTTTGAGAATGACAATGGAGTTGCCTTCTACTGGAGACTTGACCATGCCAATAATTGTCCTGCAAAAATTAAATTCCAAACCTTTAATTACAGTGCTGGATGAACCTAACATCTTAACTACCTCTTTTGCTCCCAGGGTGCACGACTTTGAAGTCGCACACTAGCGAATCGTGCCGTCCACTTAGCCCTTTCCTGCCTAATGAGGTGGAAAATGAGTTGGTAATTGAACCATTAGAGCAAGCAGAGAAGAGAAATTAGTAATTACCCTTGAAAACAAGATGCCGTTGTTATAATAAACTGCTCGTCTATTAGAGTTCCATCACAGACATGAAGACCATTTTTATATAAGGCCACCAACCAAGGCCAATCTCCGTGCAAGGCAAAATCCTTGTTGATCAGGTTGGACCGGACGCCGGTATCGCTGTCGACGAAGGCCGGGCGTCGACCACAGACGAGATGATCGCAGGTGATGTTAACAACATTTCTAAACGAGAAGAAAATAAGACTTTTTTTAGTGATTTTCAATCACTATGAAAAATTTCCCAAATTACTTTTGAACACAGGGTGCGTTGATGAAACTCTTGTCTCTTGACATGGGACTGACCATATCGACATACTTAGTGGGGGCTGAAATATCGTGTTCATTAGTCTTCGGAAATTTATCATCATCTCGCACTATGTCAATGTTCACTAGCGACTGGTATTCCAAAAGGCTGCAAGTGGACTCTCCCAATTTGGTCAAGACTCGATCTAAGGTTTTGATAGCCACGCTGTTGTTCATGTTATCCGCGCACACTTTTCCTACGATGCCAGAACTTTGATATACTAAGTAACCACTGGGGTAGTATTGATGTACGTAGCTAGCAAAGTCCATGTTGGGTGCCAACGACACTGAAAATGAAATTCAGAAATTGAAAGTCACCCAAAAAAGATCTCTAGACTATTCCGTATTTTGGCATACTTACAGCAGCCTCGTTCATCCGCAGAATTAGAGCAGTCTTTGACACCATCACACAACTTTTCTTTGGCAATGCAGGTTTTGGAGACACCGCAATGGAAATGGTTTTCAGGACAATAAGGACAATAAAGCTCATCGGAAAAATCGGGGCAATCTACAACGCCGTCACAAATCAGCGCTGTCTTGCCATTATTTCTAAGCTCAGTCACACATCCAGGCTTGGAAATACAAGCTCCCGGTCCGTCAGATTCGGTGGAAAATTCTTGGCAATCCAGCATGTCCTTGACATCCATAGGCAAAACAGACAAGCAACTATCTTTGAATTCCTGGCAAAAGTCTCGACAAGGTAACACTTTTTTGTCCAAGTAGCAGACAGGTTGAAGTAATTGGCACAAAAATTCGTAGGACAAGGAGTGGCACTTGGAGTCGATGATGTTTCTGAAACGAGACAATTTCTGGACACTGTGACTTTCAAACGCATTTTAAAAGATTTACTTGAAACTTTGCAGAATGGGCGCGGCTTCTTGAGCTGTGTGGTGGCCCAAGGCGTTGGGGAATATAGTATAGTTGTAAGGCAAATCCTGGCAGTAGCTGATGGTGAAGGGCATGCATCTCCCACCGGTATGCAAAGAATCATCTTTGCGGGCAAAATTGATGAGGGAAGATTCGGAATGATGCAAATGTGGTGACTGTGGAGTGGGAGGTTCAGATGTTGATGGAACCGGTGGGACTTTAGGTGATCGTTCTACGGTTTGGAAAGAAAAGTTTTTGAATGATTTGGTGATGATCGTGACCAAACTCTTATGTTTCATTACGCAATATTTGAAAATTTTCAAAAATTCAATTTTCGCGCCAAAAATTACTTATTTGATTTTTGGGTAAACGAAAAAGTCCAAAGTATCTTTTTAATTTGAAAAGAAACTATAAGCGCGAGCAAAGGTTAAAAATTTTGAAAATCTAAGAATTTCGAAAATCAAAAGAATTTTGAAAAGCTATTTAAGAATCTTGAAACTCTAAGAAAAGCGTAAAATTACGCCAAAACGCATAGAATTACAACAGTTTGACAAATTGTGAAACAAGAAGAACAAGAAGAAAATACAAAGATGTAGAAGCGCGAGCTCAAGAGCTCAAAAAAATAAGACTTTTAGAGAGATTTTCAAACATTGTGATTACCTTCAATGTGCAAAGAATCCACGTCGATTTCAACTTCAGCCAGGAAAGACTCAGTTGGATTCTTCACCTCAATGTGACGCCTGAGAATGTCATAGATATCGTCCGAAGTCACGTTCCGGTACTGTGGACTCATGTGAACATTAAAGTGGACCCTGACACCTTTTGAACCTTCAAGACCTTCGAGCAAAAGGATTTCATTAAAGAGAAAAGATGATGACAAGGGACTGGAAGAGAGGATTTGATCCAACTTCAATTGGTAAAATTGGGATTTTTCCGTGGGGACGAAAGTCAGTCCCTGGCCGTCTGAGGCCACAGGAATAAAATCGCCTCGGATGACAACGAACTCTCCTTTAAAGACGTTTTCTTTGTCCATATCACTGAGGGGTAAATGAGCTTTGAGGAATTGGTATCCGAAATAAATTCCCGCTGATGCAATGACTAGAGTGATGATCATGGCCAAGCTAACACTAATAAACCATTTTCGTTCAGTGCATTTGGATTGACCCCTGATGCGCAGTGAGGAGTCTGTGCCAGAAGTCGATGAAGGGGGCGTAAAGAGGGCGTGGTCACCTTGGCCAGGCAAGTACTAGAATGCCAAGAGAAAAACAGTTAGGATATTATTTTGGACTAAATAGAGCACAAATGCTTAGGAAATTTGAATTTCCCGCGCTTTTTGGTAAGCAGAAAACAAGTGCGGGAAATTCAATTTGTCAACAAAGTATTTGTCCTCTCCTCTTGGTTAGCTACGCTTCATCTGTAATACAAAGAAGAAGCCACGATCAAGAAAAAAAGGGAGGATGAGATGCAAATTGACAAGTGTTTTGTCTGCTCCTTACACTCAGAGGGCAGTGGCTTTGGTGCTTTAAGCTGGGCAACTCTCTAATAGGTGCAATGGTGGATGTGGATGTGGCTGGAATCAAAATCATTGACGGTACTTGTGGAGTGTTGGTCTTCTTATGCGACTTCCCAGGATGATTGGAATCTTTCTCATCTTCAACGTCAGTGGGAGCTTCAATGATGTCCATCAAAACCTCGTCATCTAAAGGCTTCTTGTGATGGTGATGTCCGCACTAATGTTGACATCAAAAAAATCGTTATGAACTGTCCAAAGAAATGCAGAGCTGAGCAGAGAAATGTGAAGAATTTCAGGATTTTTTTTTTCAGTCATGTCACAAGAGGAAGAATGTCAAGCGTTAGGACTATGTTCCATTTGCTAATTGGCATTTTCTTAGATGAACATTTTTCTAATGCCAATCACTTTCTCCTCCCTTTCCCTCTTTTAAAAACCATTTTGCGCGCGAGATTAATTCGTCTTTGCATGTTTTCACTGCTACGCGAGGAGCTGTCATCTGATCAACCAAGACAAAATTTCTCTGCTGATGTGCAATTGTTTTTCAAAAGAAAACTGATTTGGTCATTTGTCATCATCCTTAACCTTTCAATTCCATCCAATGACCTTTGGGGTGGCCATCAAAAAGCTCTAATTAGCTTGGCTAATGACCCTTCTTGACCAAGAAGCAGTTTCCGGCCAAACCAAACTCTTAGGATTGAGAAACAAGGTGAAGTAAAAATGCTCCTCGTGACATTTTCACCAAGCACGTTTGAATTTGGTTTTTGTCCTAAGCGAGAGGATAAGCACAGTGTTTGAAATTTTCTGAATTTTCGCGCCAAAAAGTGGTCTAAGTGGCAAGAGTAGATTTTAAAATGAACATTTTTGGTCAAGTGAAAATACAAATATTTTTCACGTTTGAAATATTTTTAAAATCATTTTCAAACACTGTGCTAGAGGATTAACAAATTGAGATACCATCCTTGGCAAAAGGGCAGTGCAAACATTTAGACATCAATGAGGAAATCCTAAAAAAAAATGGCTAAAATATGGAGGTAGTAGCCAAGCAAAATGTCAAGAAGCATCACTACCACTGATAAAGCAGTTTGCGTAGACATATCGGAGAGGATATAATGGATATAGTAATGCATCGAGGCAGAACATGAAAATAGTAGACTAAGCCCCGATTCAATAGAACTGTTGCACAATAAATGCCTGATGTTAAAGTGTGCCAAAAAATAATCTCGTGAAAATCATTGTCATTGTCATCGACCTTGGTCAGAACTCAGAAGGAAAGATAGCAATGGTACAGTAACGAGAAGGGTGTATTTGAGTGATAAAAGTCATGATCACAGTGGTTTGAAAATTATTTGAATTTTTTTCGCCTAAAATGGTCAAACTTGCACCTATAGATTGATTTTTGGCTTAGCTAATTTATTTTTTTATTTGAGAAAAATTTGGCAATATTGCAAAATGAGACTTTTTGAGCTATATTCAAAACACTGTGATCATAGAATAATATAAAGCAAATTTACCTGATGATGATGCGATCGTTTACTAAATGGGCGTTCGCCTAGGATGAGGTCCTCATCGGCAATCTCCATCTCCGACTCCATGATATATTTGCGAGGTTTTTCCACAACAAAACTAATGCCACCGTGACCACTACTTTCGGCATGATGCTCACGATTTCGTCGGTGATGATGGTGATGATGATGGTGTCGATGTTGTCGGGAATTAGCTCGAGAATTGGGGCCCGAGACCACACCACTGGGATGCATTTCTGGCTTGAAGGAAGAGTGATGGTGACTATGACTTGCACTACTATGCCGGCCACTAACGTGTCTTGGCGTGGATGCCATTTTGATGCTACTAAACTTTTGGAAGTCAAACTCCACCTTAGGATGCGCTGAAATCCCCCGCCGCCGCTGATGATGCTGGCGGGACTTGGACACATTAGAGAGTAGAAGCGCAAAGTGGCAAAGCGTAAATGGCTCAGGAGTCAGGAAAACCAGCATCAATAGAATGTAGATTGTCCTTCTGCTTCCCCCTTAAAAAATTCAAAACCATTTTGCTATACTGTAAAAAGATAGCTCAATTGACAAACAAACCAAAAAAAGTGTGACAATTTCAAACACTGTGAGATATGTAGGTTCTTCTTTCTTTAAGGAATTAGAAAATTATAACAACAGAAGGAGATAAAGGATTATTCAATTCAGATAGATGCAATTAGAGGCTTTGCTTGGATTTCTTCAAACAACAACTGTCTTTATTAGCTTAAACGAGCCAGGCAGCAGAATACATTTTCCAGCCGTTAGGAGAAATTACTTTTAGAAATTGTCCACTCCATAAAGGAGTGCAGCAGCAGTCTCTTCAACCACCACCACATCAGTGTAACAGTTGCGTCGTACGCAGAGCGCTAGCAAGTATCAAGATGCACTCCCATCATCAGATGGCTTCTTCAATCCTGCATCATTCGCACAAAATTTGAAAATTTTAATTCTTCAGTTTGAATCGCTAAATTTTGAGACAAAAAAGTGCATTTTGGCGCCTTAAAATGGCCATAATTTCACACGATGTAAAAACTATTTATTGTCGTCGCGTCGTTTATCCCACATCATTTGATTTCTCTCTTTCCATTCTTCTAGCACCATTTGGGAAAAATGCGTCATCTCCGTTGTCAACTAGAATTAAACGAGGAGGAGAGCAATTTTTACATCAGTTGAAGTCGTAACACCAGAAGCAGTAAAGGTAGTAACAGATGTCCCATAAAGAAGAAAGTTGATTGAACTTGGTCAGAACTAAAACGTGATGTGTCAAAGTAGTTCAAAATCATTGCCTTCTTCTTCCTTGGTAGAATTTCCTTTTCAGATAGGAAATGGCCAATATTTTTTTTCTATATCACTGGGCAATTCTGACCACTTGCCTTTCAAATACCGAAACTGATAAAAATCAATTTGGAATCATGTTGATTGTCGAATCCGGACCAATTTGAGCATACAGTACACCCCCATTGCTGCCTGCGCCCAAAGCATCCTCTTTTCTTACTCTTCTATCTATCTAACCAAGGCAAGAGAGGTTGTGATGTTTAGTTAACAAATTTCCGAAAATGTAGAATTACTACAAAGTACAAAAATAACAAAATGGAAAATAATTGAAAATGACAGTGACAGGCAGACGAAACTACTCCAAATTAAGTTATATGACCGATGAGATATGACTTCGACTTTCTTCGCAGCTCAAGAAGGATCTTCAAAGTCACTTCATCTGGATATTAATAGGGGTATGTATGTTTTTTCAAGACCACTTACTCTGTAAACCCGATTTTCCGCTTACCAGATGATGACCAAGTTGTAGTTGCCAGCAACACTGTCTTTCGAATCTACAAAATCGAAGACAACAGATTTGTGGAACGATTGAATCTGCGTGGCACCAAGAGTGTCAATTTAAATTACTCGTGCAATGACGTGTGCTGGAGCAAGCACGATTCCAATGTTATAGGTAATCTTCAACACTTATTTGTATTTTGTAACAAAACAAACAGGAGGCAATTTACTTTAATGTAATTTTGGCTATGTGCTTAAGTGAAATTAAAGTCAATCTTCTCTTATAGCTACGGCAGCAACAAACGGAGCTGTCGTCTTGTGGAATTTAGCCAGACCCAAAAAACAAGAACATGTTTTCTCGGAACACACTAGAGCTGTCAACAAAGTCACTTTTCATCCAACGGAGGCCAATTATCTGCTATCTGGTTCCCAAGATGGATCTTTGACATTGTTTGACTGCCGGTCAGTTGTCGTTTTTGAAGGATGAAAGTATGATGAGTTTATCATGTTTATCATTTCAGGATTCATGATTCCGTAGGTTCTTTCTACACAAACACACCAAGGTAATAATGCCATTTAAAATGCAAATTTTCTTACTATGCTTCAACCACAGCGGGTTTTTCATTTTAGTGTCAGAGATGTATCTTTTGCCCCCCACGACTGCAATGAGATAGTGGTCGGAACAGAATCTGGTCAGCTCCAATTATGGGATGTTCGGAAATTTGACAAGTGCACGAAGAAATGGCCAGCTCATAATGGTTTGCTTACTTTTCTTCTTATTTTTCATAATGAAAACTATTCTGGTTCTTTTATCAGACCATATTTTTGCGGTGGATTGGCATCCGGAGTCGCGCTACACTCTTGCGTCAGCAGGTAGGGACAAGCAAATCAAGATCTGGAATACCAAAGATGCGACTTTGGAATACTTTGTACACTCCATTGGACCCGTTGGGAAGGTATGAAAATCTTGCATTTCAAAAAAATGTTTCTTTTTTTTCAACTCTCTCCCCTCTTCGACATTCTAGCTAAAAGTTAAAATTAAAGTAGCGCACTTCGCTCTTCGTTATGTTGCAAAAATCTCTTCATACCTATATCAATTTCATTTAGATCAAATGGCGTCCACGGTATAATTTTCACATTGCCAGTTGTTCTGGTCTGGTGGGTGACTTTTCCATAAACGTATGGGATGTTCGTAGACCATATTTGCCACTGGCCATTTTTGCAGAGCACAGAAATGTCGCTACTGATATCGCATGGCTCCAAGACTCTGACCGCTTACTCTCAGGAGGAAAGGTGAATACTTAAATGACTTCATTAGATCATTATTGCCTACTGTAATTTTGCAGGACAATTTGATCCATCATAATTTTGCGGACAGCTCAAGACCTGCCTTAAAGGCCAATCCAGCCGGCTTGGCAATCAATACTCATGGACATATTTCTCATGCTTTCCGGGATGGGACTTATACTATCTCCGCATCCTCTTCCACCCTCAGTGGCCTCCCTGATGTTGTTCCAAGAACGCCTCAATCAACTCCCACAGAAAGTTTTAGGATTAGTAGTTTCTTTACCAAGTAAGCACACATTATTTTTGGTTAAGCGAAAATTTTTGGGGGTATTTTTTTCTAATTTTAAAAAAATTGCAGCAAACCCCAAGAAAAAGACTTGTTTCTTTCGTGTCAATCGGAGTTGAAATATTACAATGAGGAGGCTTTACAATTATGGACGGGTACAGAGCATATTGCCCAATGTGCTCGTAACTACAAACTTAGTGGAGGTCCCTTCGAATATCTTTGCGAACATAACGCCAAAGTTTGCATTGCTGCCAATAAGCGACAAGTGGCTGAAACTTGGAGACTTTTGAGCTTGGTTGTCAAGGATCCATTGGAGCTGTTCTTGAATGCTGAGCCAACCTTGTCGTCCAGAATGTTTTCTAGTGGCGTACAGTCTAGTGATAATCGTTTCAATATTGATGAGCGTGGTGATGACAAAGATGGCAAGCTTGCTGAGGTGAATCATGGAAAGCTACGTAGAAGTTCTGCTTCGAATAGCGAGGCTCGTTTTCATCACATTAGCAATCCTGAATCACGTGAGAAAAATGTTGGTAGCGGCGATGAGGAGGAAGAGGACTATGACTATGCCGAGAATGAGCTTACTTTGACTAACATTGCCAGTGGTCAGATGCTGACGGGTGGTATATGCAATGACTTCTTTGGCGATTCTGAAATCGGCGAAATAGAATTGGAAACCTTTGTTGCCACCTCAAGCAACAATGCTGATACGCGATGGGAATTGAAAAGCGAAGCTTTTGAGCCTAGAATAAACTTGAATGATGAGCTTCCGGAAGAAGAGGATGTTCAAGACCGGTTTGAAAGCAGCGGTATAGGTCAAGAAGACAATGTAGACAGTCAGCATATTGGCACCCACGAAGAAATGAGTGGACAAGCAACAGAGCTTGTAGTTGTTGACCAAACCTCTTCCCTTCTTTGTGTTGACACCGCACTTGTTAGACCCTCTTGGACGTCCAACACAATCATTCGAGACACTCTTCTGCAGTTTGCTGAACATGGCGATGTACAGACGGCCATTTCTATGTACATGGTTTTGAGACTACAAAGAAACAACTACAGAAACATCATCGATGATCAAACTTTGGAGTACTGGTTCAATGCCTACATTGAGCTTTTGCATCGCTTGCAGCTATTTAACAACGCTAGGTAAGAACCAAAAGGGAAAAAAATCACAAGTTATTTTTAATCATTTTTTCCCATTCAAGCTGCTTGATCAAAATGTGTACTTTCCTGCCCGAGATTCACAATATGACCCAACAATCTACAACAGTTCTTTCCAACTGTACTCGATGTAATAAGGCGCTCTCCCGAAGCCAGGGTTCATGGTGGTGTGAAAGGTGTCAGAAAACACCTAATTTGTGTTGTCTATGTCAAAAACTTGTCAAAGGACTCTTTGCTTGGTGCCAAGGTTGCTCCCATGGTGGTCATCTAAGATGCTTGAAAATGTGGTACCAGAAAAATACGCTTTGCCCTACAGGCTGTGGACACCATTGCGAATATCAATGAGAGAAAAATAGTCTTTTTTATTTACTTAAAAAAGTGGACAATAAAAATTCATTAAAGAACAAAGTGTAAATTGTAGGGCGTTCAAATGCTGCAGTTCATATACTTTGAGGGCTTTTAGGCGTGTTTCTCCACCATTTCTTTCAATTTTTCGTAGTTGGCTCCCATCATCTCGTCAACTTTTTCCTTGTTTTTGATGAAAATGAAGGTTGGCATCGCAGAGATATTGTATTGCTGAAAAGGCAAAATGTATTTAGCGTATTTAGCTAAGAACACATTCTATAAAAAAAATAGTCTTACCGCGGCAGCCTCTTCATTATCATCCACGTCAACCTTGACAAAGACAACGTCACTCTTTTGCGAAGATAAGTCTTCAATTTCTGTAATAAAATGACATATTCTAATCATATTTGTGTGAAAAAATTATATAATGAAGTCTCCCAAACGTAATTCTCAGTGAGAAGCTACGAATCAAATCATCTGGCTGGTCTTAAATCGGACATGGGACCTTTTATAGATCAATTTTGAAACTTACTTGGTGCAATCATTTTGCAAGGGCCACACCATTCGGCGAAAAAGTCAACGACGACCAGCTTAGAACCGGCATTTTCCAGCTCAGCGTTGAATTCTTCCATGTTTGCAAGTTTCTTCACCATATTGATACCTTTCTTTCTATTAAAGAAAAGAGGATTATGATGGCAAGACAGTGATAAATATTAATATTTCGTTAAGGTAGTAATTACCTGGGCTAGTTGCAGGAGTTACAAGCCGGCGCGGGAAAACGGCAAAAGCTACAAGGTTAGGTACTTTGCTTACTCATTTTATTTCCAAATGTATATAAAAAACGCCAATTTAAGACTCTATATATAAATTTTCCAACTAGGTAGTTAACGCTGATTGTATTTGTTTTGAAAGCGTTTGGCGGAAAAAAAAACTAAATTGAATGGTACAAACATGGGAATTAAAGATCTTTCAAAGCTAATTGCAGACGCTGCACCATTTGCAATCAAAGAGAATGAAATAAAAAATTACTTTGGCCGTAAAGTGGCCATTGACGCTTCGATGAGCCTTTATCAGTTCTTGATTGCTGTTAGATCTGATGGGGCTCAATTGACAAACGCAGACGGAGAGACTACTTCTCATTTGATGGGCACCTTTTACAGAGTAAGTGATGTCAAATGCCTTACAAGACCAAGATCTCTCTTTAATAAAATACTTGTTGCAGACTATACGTATGATTGAAAATGGTATCAAGCCAGTGTATGTCTTCGATGGTAAACCACCAACCCTAAAGTCTGGCGAGTTGGAGAAGCGCATGGAAAAGCGTGCGGATGCTGAGGCCGCGCTTGTCAAGGCCAAGGAAGAGGGTAACGATGAGGAGATTGACAAACAAAGTCGCCGGCTTGTCAAAGTCGGCAAAGAACACGTAGAAGATTGCAAAAGGTTGCTGACTTTTATGGGAGTTCCATATGTAAGTGCTCCATGTGAAGCAGAGTCCCAATGCGCCGAACTTGTCAAAGGAGGCAAAGTTTATGCTGTCGGTACGGAAGATATGGATGCTTTGACATTTGGCACCACTGTCCTCCTACGCCACTTGACTTTCAGTGAGGCAAGAAAAATGCCCATCAAAGAATTCCATTTAGAAAAAGTATTAGAAGGCCTGGAGTTGTCACAAGAAGAATTTGTAGATCTTTGTATTCTTCTTGGCTGTGACTATTGTGAAAAAATTCGAGGTGTGGGACCCAAGAGTGCTCTCAAACTAGTCCAGGAACATAAAAGTATTGACAAAATCATCAACAATATTGATAAGAAAAAATACACAGTTCCTGAAAAATGGAATTACGAGGGCGCCAGAAGACTGTTCAAGGAGCCCGAGGTTACTGCTGCTGACAAAATTGAACTCAAATGGGAAAAACCGGACGAGGAAGGTCTGGTGAGGTACATGTGTGAAGAGAAAGGTTTTGCTGAAGATCGAATCCGAAATGGGGCTAAAAAGCTGCTCAAAGCGAGGCAAGGTTCAACCCAGGGGCGTTTAGACTCATTTTTTAAACCATTGCCCAATTCCAATAATACTCCCAATAAAAAACGCAAGTCTGAGGAGATGACTAATGGATCGGGCAAGAAAGGAAAAACAGGAGGCAAAAAAGGTTTCTTCAAGAGATGAACACATTACAATATTTTATATTTGCAAACAAAACTCTAAACTTTTTATTATGCAAGACGAATCACAATGTTTTTTGAAATACATAGTTGCATTTGCTGCTACGAAGGAGGATGAGCTGTCATTAACTAAATATCCGAAGGAAATCTCTGTTTCAATTCTTCATTCTTCTTTTCCTCAGGCTCTTGAGTATGCACAGTAATTATCTCGTCATTGCTTTCAACTTGATTGAAAACAGCTGGTTCTTCCTCAACAGAATTGCTCATTCCATTAGCCATTTGAGGATGACGGGCAAGCTGTTGAGTGCTTGTCAATATTCTTGCCATCCTTGAACAGCAATCAGGCAAGGTTTCCATCAACGTGGGATTAGAATGTGTTAGCAAAGGTTTCATATACTTTGAGTCAAAACCAGACCACGCTTGAGCTGCCATCGACTTATCCGCAGGCGTGCTTCCAACAGGCACCTGGGCATCAGCCATTGAACTGTAGTTGTGGTTTGGGGTTGCTGAAGAAGAAAGAGGCGACTTGTCTTCCTCGTCCTCAACGCCCAACGGTATGTCAAAGAAAGTTAACAGACTCACGGTAGACCCTCCACATATTACAACGGTCACCATAACAATGACCAGGGTAGCTGCAAAATACAATAAAATGAAACTTGTAAACTTTTTCTTTAGAAGTTTTCTCGCCCAATACCTGTCAAAATCATTTGTCTTGCATCAGTTAAAGTGTTTCTTATAGCCAATGCGAAGGCTATGGCACCGCGCAGTCCCGAAAGGAATAGCATATGCTGAAAGTTCCATGTGATCTTAGACTTTCGCCCAAGATTTAAAAGAAATGATAGGGGGTAAATATTGACTGCTCTTCCAACGATAATGCTAAGAAAGGCTGCAAATATGAAGGCAGCGTCGAAATTGTGCTTGGGAAAGGTAAACATAGATACTCCAACGTAACAGAAGATGAAATTTTCCGCCATAAAATTGAGCAGTCCAAAAAATTGCTTGGTCACAATACGAGATTCTTCAGAGAGATTGTTATAAGTATAATGAGCTTGGCAAATTCCACATGAAAGGACAGCGACAATGCCAGTTAAATCCAGGGTCTCAGCCATCAAAAAGGTAGAATACGACATAAGTACGAAGAGAGTGGATTCTAGCTGCGGATGGTTCCTAATTTGGGTGAATTTCGTCAATACTGCAGTAATACAGCCCAGAAGGGCTCCAAGAAAAAAAGATGCACTGAATATGCCTGCGAATTCTCCCAGTGACCGAAAGAATATGGCGTAACCAGGTTCATTTTCTCCACTTTTGAGGCCTTCTTCGTAGTCCTCCAAGGTTCTGGTAATGACAATAGACACTGCATCATTGAGGACACTCTCGCCAAATACGATAGCGTACAAATTCACGTCGACGTGAAGATCGGTGAATATGGCTAAGATGGTCACCGGATCAGTGGCACTGATTAACGCACCGAATCTCATTGCATCCAAAAAAGTAAAGTGACTAAGGTAACTGATTCGTGTGATTCCGTACATGATGCCAGCAACCGTAAACGTGGACAATGTAGTTCCTACGAAGGCGAACGTCAAAATCGCACCAATGTTTCGAAAGAAGAAACGTTTTTTCATGCTATATCCAGCATGAAAAATAATTGGGGGCAATAAAATGTTGAAGAAGATTTCCGGGTCAAACGTTGCTTTTTGCTCAATTGGGCTTCCAGCGTCTCGAACTTCTCCTTTGAAGCTGTAAGCAAGGGTTTTGTTGAGGAGTTGGTCCACTGCCGGTTTGTTGTGAATTGCGGTAACCTCCAACCACAGTACATCTAAAACATTGAAAAGGCGAAATTTAATCTAAGTACAAAGTAGCAAAGGCAAACGCAATTTACCTGGTACACCTTTGTCAGTGACATTTTTCAACTCTGAGGCACTGAGCGGCTTCACTTTCATGATATTTTGCTCGCGGAACCCATTGACACCATACCGAACAATGGCTCCAATGATTAACCCATAAAACAACGCTAGTCCAGTCTCGTGAAGGAATCTTATTCTGAAATGAGTTAGTTGCTAAGTACCTCTTTTGAATAATCACAAAATTTCAATCTTACCTGCGATGCTTGAACAGCCAAACAGTCAGTACGGTCAATGTCAAAAGGAAGGTATAGAGAAGAAGGCTAAGACTGTCAAGTCGATGTAATTGAATTTCTTTTTCATCTATGACAATCTCTGGTGGCACGTCGTTATCTGTCATGGTTGCACGTAATCAATGATGTTCTTTCTTCTTCTCTGACTCCGTCTCCTTCAAAAGATAAGAGTTTTTATAGGTCAATATTCAATGCATTGAAATTTTCTTTCGAGGTGGGAGTTTTTTTTTGGGTTTTATTCAATATCGAGCAATTCAAAACAGTATGCAGCACTCTTGAGAAATGTTTCAACTTTCTGTGGCTTTACAACGTGCACAAGTGTCTTTTACTACTCTTAGTCTTATACAGTATACTAGCAACAGCAAGTAACTTACCAAATTATGACTACTATGTTTGTGTGACTCAGTCCTACGCACTATTATTGCTGAATGCTGACATTTTACGGCAAAAGCTAGTAGTGCAGCTAGGCACCTGCTTTTTGCCTTGTTTTGGCCTAAGCTGAGAAGAGAAGGCGTGCCGGGCTTTTGTTGTTGACAAAGTTGCCGGAAAATTCCTTTGCATTTTTGAGTAAAAAAAAAAAAACCTTGTCAAATAGAAATTGACCATTACACAATTTTTGAACAGACACCCAATTTAAAGTCTCTTATGTCAGGTTGGAAAGTCATATCTTTCTTAGAATAGCGACTATAAAAAACCCTACAGTAGGGCCAGTCAAGACATTGCTTATCTAATTCTGAGCTGTACTGTGCATTGGATGAAAACCGGATCATGAACGTTGACCGTGGAGTGTCGTTGTTATTAAAGAATGTTTAAGTTACGCCATTTTAATTCAAGTATATTTTCCTTCCGAAGTATGTCAAGTGACACACTAAGAAGCCTTAAAGGCCCATTCAACTGGATCAACAATAATCGTGTGGAACCTCTCAAAGCTATTGGATCAATTGACAACTTGTCACCACGTACTGGACTCAATATTGCACATGTACCGGTATCGGGGCAAGAAGATGTTGACCGTGCTGTTCAAGCAGCCAAAGAGGCCTTCGGTAATTGGAAGAGATTAAGTGGGGCTGATCGTGGTAGAATTCTACTGAAAACTGCAGAACTTGTGCGTCAAAATGTCGAAGAATTAGCTAGGAATGAAGTTTTAGACAATGGAAAACCCATTTGGGAAGCAAGGTAAGTGATTCTAAAAGCTTACATCTCTGTGAAAAGTAATACGTTTATTTTATTTTGTTTCGTTTTTTTACAGGATGGATATGGACACTGTCATTGGTAGTCTTGAATTTTTCGGGGGAGTTGCACCTTCCATTTATGGCCAACACGTGAAGCTCCCTGAAGGATCTTTTGCAATAATTAGTAAAGATCCTCTAGGTGTTGTAGGAGGTGTCGGGGCTTGGAACTATCCCCTCCAGACAGCTACTTGGAAGATTGCTCCAGCATTAGCCTGTGGCAACACGTTTGTGTATAAACCTTCGCCATTGACTCCATTAAATATTGTCCTGCTTGCTGAATTGTTTCGAGAGGCAGGCTTGCCAGATGGAGTTTTGAATGTCGTTCAAGGAGAGGGAGAGACTGGAGCATACTTGACGAGTCATCCCGATGTGGCCAAGATATCATTTACTGGATCAGTACCGACAGGTTCAAAGATTATGAAGTCTGCTGCCGATGGTATTCGTAACATCACTCTAGAGCTTGGTGGAAAATCTCCTTTGGTCATATTTGACGATGCCAATTTAAAAAATGCAGTTAAAGGCGCTATGATGGCAAACTTTTTTACCCAAGGACAAGTCTGTTCTAATGCTGCTCGAGTCTTTGTCCAACGTGGAATCTATCTGGAATTTCTTAAGGCATTTGTGTCACAAGCAAAACGAATGAAGATTGGCGATCCTTTCCATGATGATACAACTGTTGGTGCCACAATTTCGGAAGATCACGCACAAAAAGTAAGTAGCTGAACAGATTGCATTTTAGCAATTGCAAAACACTTTTTTTTGCTCCATAAGGTACTTGGTTACATAAAAAGTGCTGTTGATGAAGGAGCTAAAGTGGAGTGTGGAGGTGAACGAGTCTGTCTCGAGGGTAAGCCAATTTTTCTTCTTGATTTAAAGCTTGATTCATCTTTGAAAAAATCTTCAATACCTAGGTGAGCTTGCCAAAGGCCAATATTTGTCTCCTTGTGTCTTGACAAATTGCCATGATAACATGAAGGCTGTGAAAGAGGAGATTTTCGGCTCAGTTGCTATTGTACTGCCATTTGATTCTGAAGAAGAAGTCATTAAACGGGCTAACGATACTGCATTCGGGCTTGGAGGAGGAGTATTCACGCAAAATCTAAATCGAGCCCACCGGGTAAGTAGCGCCTTGGACGCTGGCTCCGTATGGATTAACACCTTCAATTTAACTCCGTCCGAGGTACCTTTTGGAGGTTTCAAGATGTCTGGTATTGGCAGAGAAAATGGATTAGCCGCAATTGAACATTTCACTCAGACAAAGACGATGTGAGTAGAGCTAATATTTTAAAAATGACAAAATTGCTTCGAAAAAGGACCTTTTTGTTTCTTTCTTTCAGTTACGTGGAAATGAATGACGTTGACTGCGGTCAACTCTATCAGGAATAAAATAATTCTTGTTTTATTCTCAAAAAGCTGAGTTTCGTCTATTTCATCGACGACTTCCTCCTCCTCTTCTCCCTCCTCCTCCACGGTGGTCTCGCCGGTCAGGAGACCTGCGGCCTCTTTGTGCTCCTCTTGACCCTTGGTACCGGTCATTGTTGCTACCACCGATGTTCTGCTGTCTAAAGTTCTGTCCTCCGCCAGCACCTCCTCGGCTACTATTATTATACTCTTGCTGTTGTGGAAAGTCAAAGTTTTGTTGTAATATTGATGGATCAAATTGGTTGGTTGGGTACAAGTTATTTTGCGAAGTCTGTTGATTTTTTTCTTTCGATGCTAAATCAAGGTTGGACTGGACGAGGAATTGCGCAAGTAGGATTGATTCTTGTGAGCCACTGAGAGTTATCAAATGTTCACCACTGGCATGAGATTGCTGGTCAGAAATATGTATTTGAGCACCACTCATGCGCTTGATTTCTTCTATTTTCTGACCTTGACCTTGGTTCATCATCATTTGGATCAAATCACTGCTCACTTTCATCTCTTGAGAGGTTTGAGCTCCATTTTGCTGGTTTCTGCTAATAGCAGCAACGAGATTGAGTGGATTCATATGGTCTTCCAGCCGAATGTCCGCCACATCACTACCAAAGGGCGTTTTAGCAAGCTCTTTACGGAGCAGTTCTGGAGGAGCTGGCCGAGCCATTTGCCCCTCAATTATGTAGGCTTTGTCTCCGCATAAAAACACTGGCCTCCAAGTGTCCGTGGCAGCGGACATAGGAGCTTGATTGTTGACGGGTGGAATGTAGGGAACAACTTCTCCCCTTAAGGGAGCTTCCTGCATCACACAACAGATTTGGTACGTGCACTGAAGACAAGACTCGCCAGATCCTGAAATTTCCACGCATCGCTCTGAAGAGTTAGGCAAAGGTTCATGGGATACCTGAATTTGTGCACCAGTCATGTCTCGAATCTCTTTCACTTTGGCTCCAGCTTTGCCAATAATCGAGCCGCATTGAACTGCTGGTACTGCGATTCGAATCTTTAGAGGCCTGTTGTGTCCTGGACCGGCAATGTTGGTCAATAAATCCCATAGCTTTCGGCAAACCAGACTAAAGGCTTTAAAGACCACCTCAATGGACCCGCTGATGAGTAAGACATATTCAAAACTATCACCATCCGTAATTTGAACATGAGCCCCGGTCTGTTGACGTAGTTGACTGATGAGGGAACCGTCGAAACCAAAAAGAAAGGCTACTTCATCTCGGCTCAAAATGACGCGGAGGTCAACAGGTCTTGTCGATTGGCTTGGCTGCTGCTGCTGTGCCTGCTGCACGCCGTTCCCATAATTATTCGAGTATTGCTGCGGTGGCTGCTGTGAGGGCTGCGATGGAGGAGGCTGTTGCCTCACATCGCCTCCATAAGTACCCGTAGCCATCATTCTAACTTTTTTGGAATATTGAAAAAATGTCGTCCGTGATCAGCAGACAATACCGGTCATAGTGATCAATTTGTTCACCACTACCCTTGATTCAATTAAGCGGCAAAGGAGGAAGTGGTTAATTGAGTTAACACTCGTCCAAGTAAGTCGACGGCACCAAATTCGTCAAAAAAGTCCAAACTTTGACTAAAGTAAGCTAACGTGTGCTGCTGACTGTTGAGAACATGAGAATAACAAATAGCAAAGAACTGACTTGATGACATATCAACAAATTGGAACTATCTAATTTAGATTCTTGAAAATCCATTTATACAAATCATTGGATCAGTAAATATCTATAAAAATGCAAATTTATAAGATCATTCTTCTTTTCTAAAAAAAATAGCAACGAACGTGGAAATGATTGTATTTTGAATTGAAGTGTAAATGAAATGGTGTTACAATGTTAGCTCCAGAAATTATGCTTCGCTTTATTTCTTTTTATTATTTTGAAGTTTCGTACCATCACTGAGTCTGAGATGAGATTCATTCATTGAATACCGATTTCCCTTTATTACTTGTAAATTTTAAAATGAAATTTGAAATGAACTTTTAGTTGTTTGCGCCCAAGCTTGAACCCACTCCAGGCTTGCTGAGAACATATCCATAAGGTAACTGATCCTTGAAAGGATAATCCGGATGACAAGATGTTTCTGCCCACATCTAATTGCAAAAAAGAATGAAATTTTCAATCTTGCTATGTTATTTTACTTTTTTATATTTATAGGCTTACCAAGTGTCTCCAGCCTACGTTTAAGTCATCGAATCCTTTCATCTCTTCTTGACTGAGACAAAAGTCCCAGACTTTGATGTTCTCTTCAATTCTCGAAGGTGTGACCGACTTGGCCGCCAGAGTGCCTCCCATTTGTAAATGCCAGCGAATAACAATATTAGCCGGAGATTTTTCGTACTTGCTTGCAAGTTGGATAATCATGGGATGCTGAAGAACTTCATATCCGGTCACTGGCGTGCCAGAAGTAATCTGCAAATAAGATCTTTCGTCAAGTACTAAAATATTTACTATTTGAGACAAAGTACAGATCCTTCTTTGAGCCATGGTCTATCTGCAGACCCCAAAGGCGAGTAGGCCTGGAAGGCAATCTTGTGGATTCGACAGTAATCTCTGAGATCTTTTTCGTGCAAATATGGATGACTCTCATTTTGCAACACTGCTGGCTGATACTTCAAGCTTGGAATTCCCAAGATCTCCCTGACTTGGGCCAGATTGAAATTGGATAATCCAATGGACTTGCATTTGCCTTTGTCTACCAATTCTTCCATCTTCTTCCAGGTTTCAACGTAATGACTGTCTTTGTCAAAGCAGTAATATCCCTCGTCGTCGGTAGGGAACATAGTATCTAACGGAAAGATAAAAAGTTGACAGTAACTCTAAGTTGACTGGAAATGATTAATGAAAGTGGTTACTTTGAGATTGATGTGCCGGATAGATTCCATTGGTCCTCAAAGTCACGTTTTTCCCGGTACTCGGACAAGCCATGGGCCAGTGAATCACAAACGAATCAACGTAATCAGTTTGTAGATCTTTCAACGTTGCATCCAAATCAGCTTCCACATGTTCAGGTCTAGGGAACGAATGAAAGTATAAAGTAGATAGAATGGAAAATATCATATAAAAGGTACCTATGGTTACTATTCCAAAGTTTAGCTTGAATGAAAAGCTCGGATCTTTTAACAGTACCCTCAGCGTAAAGTTCTCTGAGCGCATCTCCAATGATGTGTTCATTGTCATAATCATTGGCACAATCAATGAATCGATATCCAGATCGTACAGCAGTCAAAATTGCATTTTTAGTTTTGGCTGGAGGAGATTTCCAAGTACCAAGAGATATTCTTGGCATCTTCATACCGTTCCAGAGAGTGATGTTTTTCTCGATGTCGGCCATTTTCTTTTCTTCTGTTCAATTTTGTCGAACGCTAAACAAACAAGCACAGAAACCGGTTTTGCATCTTCGTGATTTGTTGCTCACAGGTGCTTGAAAAGTTTGAAAATCACCAAAAAAATAAAACGAGTAGAAATTATGTGTGAGGGCTAAGCTACATATTACATTTTGTATATCTATCATTTAGTTTTATTACATAGGAGAGGTCACAACTCAAATATATGTATAATGTATATGCAAAAATAATCTAAGGAATAAGAGCTAAAATTGCATCTTCTTGACCACAATCAGCAAAAACTTTCGTAAGTTGCTGAACTGTAGCCTGTTCATCTTGAACTTGTGCCCAATAGTACAGCATTCTGTAAGCCGGAGATAGCTCATCACTGATCTTCAACCAATCTTGCAAGTTATTTTCTTTGATTTCCAAAAGTTGGCAAATGTCTTTCAACTTTTGAGCTTCAACTTTTTCTGCAATCAAAGCAATTTCCGCATTGTCAATCACTCTGTGAGATTCTTTGCATTCTTGCAAATGTTGTTGGTAATCTGTCTTTGATGCTTGTGTCTGTAAGTTTGAAGAAAAGGTTTGTAAACGACAAAGTCTGTTAAACTGGTTAAACTAATTTTTCAAATCTTGCCTGTATCTGATCCTGGGAATGATTGTAGTGGATGAAAGGTCCAATAATAACAGGTGCATTAACTGTGTTTATATGCGTTTCACTATGATGAATGACTTTCGTGATTGCTGCTGGTTCTTCTCCTAACGTATTATTCACAACAGTAGAGGAATTGGGGGGATGCCGACTTGTCTAAAAATGGATGATAATATAGTTCGTGGAACTAACTCACACTGTTTGAAAATCACAAAAAGTCTTATTTATCAACTTTGCAAAGTGCGAAGTTAGTTGAATTTTGACGCCAAAAATTAACATCAGAGTCTACAGAGGAAATTTTCAATAAAAGCATAGAAGCAAACAGAAATTTGTGGCAAAAGGAAAAGTGAAAATGAGACATTTTGAGTCATTTATAAACACTGTTACTTACGTCTTCATCATCTACACTATTTGTAAATGCTTCCGCGTCATTTGTAATCTTAGATATTTTGTGTCCCATGTTTGTTTTTCCATAGATGGGTACTGCTCTAAAGCCTCTAAAGTCTAACTTGCACAGGATTGGATGCGTAAAACCTGTATGTACTTATAACAAAAAAAAAAAGATTCGGTATGATACCTGTGTATCAAATGTCAAAAAGCTAAGCTTGGCGATATCTTACTGCCATAGTCTGCCATTCAAGACTTAATTCAAAATAATGATTCATAGGGAAGACAAGAAATGCTTGAACTCTAGATTATGGAGCCAGGCCAATAATAAAGCCTTACAGTAGGAGAATGGTGATAGAGGCCATAGCCTTGTCTTACACCATAAAATGGGAAAAGTGTCTCTATCAAGGTTGGTGTGTCGGGTAACGCTGTAGTATTGCTTTTTAAGAAATCAAAACAAAAACTAAAAACACATTGCAATTTTTTGAAATTGAAAGAATTCTCCTGTCAACTGCCAAGGTTTTTTTTTGTCAAGGTGGTGTTCCAAATGGAGTTTGAAACAATCTTAAAGAAAAAATGGCTGCATAAGCAGCTGGATTCCATTGGATTGAAAAAGCCAACTCCTATTCAAACCAATTGCATCCCTGCAATCCTCGATGGGCAAAACTGCATTGGATGTGCCAAAACAGGTTCCGGAAAAACCATGGCCTTTGCTTTGCCCATCTTGCACAGTCTCAGTGACGATCCCTATGGCATATACGCACTTGTACTGACACCCACCAGAGAACTGGCTTTTCAGATTGCCGACCAATTCCGAGCCATTGGTAAGCCCATTGGCCTACGAGATGTAGTGGTGGTGGGAGGCCGCGACATGGTACTGCAAGGTCAGGAATTGGCCTCCAAGCCACACATTGTCATAGCAACTCCTGGAAGATTGGCGGATCACCTTGAAAGCTGCAACACTTTCAGCTTAAAAAAGATCAAATACTTAGTCCTTGACGAAGCAGACAGACTTTTGGAAGGGGGCTTTGATGGGCAACTTAGCGTCATTTTTGACAACCTCTCCAAGAGGAAACAAACTTTGTTATTCTCGGCCACCTTTTCGTCCAACGTAGAGGAATTTATTGAAAAGACTGCCATGTCACAAGCCCCCTTCGTTTGGCGAGAAAAGGAGATTGATGAAGGCAAAACAGTGTCATCGCTTGTGCAGTACTATATTTGTACCTCTGTAGACTCCAGAGATGCTTATTTAGTCAAAATCATCCAGACCTTTACAGCCGATGATCCTTCGGCTCTAATCATGGTCTTTGCTAAAACCTGCAAATCAGCACAGCTTCTAAGCATGACGCTAACTCGATTAGGATTTCCCTGCGAAGCTTTGCATTCAATGAGGACACAAAAAGAGCGTATGAAGGCTTTATCGGCCTTTCGATCACATCAAGTGAAAATCCTTGTGGCTACAGATGTAGCTTCCAGAGGCTTAGACATTCCTGAAGTGCAATTGGTGATAAATCATAATGTTCCGTCGGTGACTAAGGATTATATCCATAGAGTGGGCAGAACTGCACGTGCGGGAAGAAAAGGCCAAACTTTGACCATGATTACGCCTACTGATGTGAATTTAGTACATGCTATTGAAGAGATGACCAATGTTAAGATGCAAGAGTATCCCAAAGCAAACGACGATGCAGTTGCAGAGATTCATGTGCAAGTGAGTGTGACGAAACGTGAACAAGACATCAGACTGAGAGAATTGGACTACGATGAGAAAAGAAATATTCACAAAAGAAAGAAGTTGCTTATGAAAGGTTTAGACCCAGATGAAGTGGAATATGAAAAGAAGAAGGCCTTGAAAAAGAAGAGAAAAGCACTTCAGAAGGAACGAAGCAAATCAACCAATTCAAAATAAATAATTCTTTTTCTTTTTTTAAATAGCTTGCTAATGCTTTGTAACTTTTCTAATCTATTTTCATTGTTCTCTTTTTAAATAGCGCACGGTTGACTTGGAAGAACTTGTCTTCGCTTGTGTCGCAAGTCAAATAAACAAGGTTGATGATTTGTATAGTCTTGAAATGTCAAACAACGAGAAGGAGAAGACACCCTTTAACGCACAGAAAAGTCTGCGAGAGGTCCATCTAAGTACCTTAGCTGGCCAGTCAAACATTTATTGCAGTTGTCTGATACCCAGTAAAGACGATGGCTCACGACGAGCAGAACGTATCCTGGTATCCACTCTTTCCAAAAACTTTCGAATCTACTCGGCATCCTCCAATGATGTTGAATACCAGGAGAAAATGTACGCCTACCTTCCACAAGGTTGTGAAATCATATCAATAGACCTGTTTCGTGATGATGAGAGTGACATATCAGCAGGGAAGAATCTGATCACCGGAGTCACATGGTCTTCTGCACCAAACAGTGAATCGATATCTTCGTATTTCCTCAACACATATGAGAGCAACCTTAATTATGACACATTAACATGTATATCTTCCATTGAATTTTTGGATTGGATTCCGTTTCAAATCACCCACTGCAAGTTGAATTCTAGTGTTAGCTTTGTGGTCAGTGGTAGTGATTGTCGGATCCATATGTTCAAGAAAGATTTATCATCAAGAGAGTACTCAGAATTAACCACATCAGAGCTGGAAGCTGATTTGCCTGAATTTGCTCAACCCCTGGATAGCGTTGCATTATGGGTCGCATTTCAGTATCTTCAATCAACCAGGATCACGGCTATTGCTCAAGAGTGTGGCAAACTGTTAGTTTTCATAATAAACACGGATGATAACTCAAGAGTTGTTCAGAAACATACATTTGGACCACTGGAAGGACCGCTAACTAAAGTTAGTTTTTTTCGAGACTCTGCCAATCTAGTCGTTGTATTCGCTTTAGTGCCATCCAGAGTATTCTACAATGTCATTGAGCACGGTCTTGAGAAGAGTTCCATTCTGCCTCTGAGTGACGAATTTGATGTACCTACCTGCTGCACGTTGGCGGATATCGTAAGTGTCTTACCCACTCTTTTAAAAGAAAATGCACATTTCTAAAAAGTTTAATTTCCAGGACTTTGATGGCAAAGAAGAGATATTGATTGGAACTTACGGCGAAGAACTTCTTGTCTATAAATCTAGTGATGAGATTGAGAATGACGGAAAGTGGACTCTCAACTTCTCCAAATCATTTAACAATCCAATTCATGCCATATTTCACTTAGATTTGACTAACGATGGGATGAAAGAGCTTTCCATAGTCACTGTTAAAACGGTTATTGTGCTCCAACATGATGTAGAAAAAGTCGTTGAACTCTGTCGTTCAAGATATTTTATCAAGTAGTACTTGTTTTGTTTTTAAGATAATATATTATTTTTTAATGGTTTTTATGGGATCTCAATCTTGCTAATCCCTTTTCTGAATGCGAACTATTTCCAATCGCTCCATTTCCGCTGTGACCAGAAGCATTATGACATCTTTGACGGTCATCCTCATCATCGCTGGTGTAGGAGGCCACAGGTACCCTCAGAGACGTCGCCTGCATTAAATCTTGATCAGGCCCATTGCGATTCTCGTACAAGAGGCAGTTGAGAGTTTCTTCGTAAATCCTAGCTTCCGGAAACTCAACCTGAAAAAAGTGGAGACATCAACTTGCACTCATTGATACAAAAATCTATCTCCATACTTTTGTGTTTTTTCTATCAGTAGCATAAACAATGGCTGTACAGCACACTTCTGCAATTCTTTTTCCATGGCCGTAGAAGCTCCAGCAGCAGATCTCGTTTGAGCCAATGACGTCTTTGATGAAAAGAACTCGATTACTAAACCTCAGAGAGAGCTTGTCAAACAGTTCGATGTTCTTCAAGAGATTTTCGTCTGATAATCCTGTGTAAGAATACTTATTATTGTGTCGATTAATCAAGAGCTTGATGAGAGGCTTTGAAGCATTAGCCTGGATCAGCGCTTGTTCCTCCTTGAAAGAAAAGAGATATGTCGATTATGATCCAAGTGGAGATCTCTATAAATTGATGTATGTACCTTCAAGGATGTGATCAAGGGTACTCGACATCGAGGCTCCACTTCCGAAATAGTGTCTCTTTTCATGTTTTTGACAGCTTTTTCAGTATGCTCGACGAGCTCTTCAATGCAATAATACCTGTAAATAAGGCCACATTAGAATTCATTCGACGCAAAAAAAATCTCAAAAATTACTTACTTGGCTTCGGCTTGTAATTCCAAGATCTCACGACGGCTCTCGGGCAAAGGAGTCACATCACCGTCACGGAGGAAATTGAGTATGGTGCCGAAATGCTTACCACTTCGATCAATGAGAATCCATCCTTCTGAGTCTGTCAGGACTTCCATCCTACCCGAAAACATAGCTCGTAACATGTTATCATGTTTGGTCAAGGTACCTATTGTCGTGTAATGCAAGTAACCCCCGACATTCAACTTGACGTATTGTGAAGGATTGGCATTACGCAATTTACTGCTCTCGCCATTGCCTCCAACAGCATTGGAAGTGGCACTCGATCTGTTGGGTGCAGGTGTCGCCCCTTTGGATCCTGAAGGTGTAGAGTTCAAGGAAGAGGCCATTTCAGTTTCAGATGACTTTTCTTGTGGCCTTGATAACAGCTGTCTGCGTTCTCTAACTTCTAAGATATGACTCATGCCCACTGCGCTGCTGTAGCAAGTAGCAACAGCTGAAGACATTAGACAACGAACAAAACCTGTCGTCAGATTCAACTTCATGGCGCTCAACCAACCCGTGCTTTTTCATAGTTAAACCCCAATTTTTTACAACATTTAGAATAAATTATAAGGGCCTTTATTTAAATGCTTTCTTCTCTGCAACAGATAGTTGTTTCCACAAATCTTCTAATTTCTTCATGATTTGAATGCCCTGTCAAAAACAGAATCAATTATAATTTCTTGGGGAAATAAATCAGACATAATTTTGCTTACCGTCTCTCCTGGAAGAGAAACACTCGGTCTCATTTGGCGTGAAAAATTGACGAAACAATTGGACAGATTAACCACCTCATTTTCGCTCACAAACTCAGAACAATCTTTTTCATTTGAATCTTCGTCAAAGAAACGTATCTTCTTGTCACTTGTAGCGACATTCCATTTCAAAAGGCCCTGTTGACGAAATTCATCCGGATCGATGTCTTTTTCAGGATAGGTATCTTTGTGCAAAGCCCAGCACTCTTCTATAAAGCTTTCAAATCCCTTTTCCTCTTTTTCGTCCATGTCTGAAGTACTCACTACTCAATGAAGCAGCGGCTAATTACTGAGTAAGTGAGTAAGTATATTATTGACAAGTGTAACTCAGTAGTCAGTCAGAAAAATTTGCTGAAAAATAGAAACATTTCTAAACATCCTTAAAAAGATAAAAACAATAAAGAATTGCATCATTGTCAAAATGGAATAAAATGTTTAAGAACTATCCATCAAAGTTATTCAATGATAATCCATGTCTTCTTAAAATCTAAGTGAATAAAGTCAAGAAAGCATACATCTTTAGACAATTAGGCATAGCAGCAATGTGAAGAATTACTTCAATCGGTCGAAGGAACCGAGTAAATCTATTCTGAAATATCATGCAATGCTCTAAATGGACGAAAAAGAAAGGCGCGGGAAAATGGGAAAGCTGCTCTGGTTTTGTCAGCTGTTTGCTATCCAGGAATTGACAAGTTGGATTGTTACATAACTCTCCCAATACTTCAGACAGGTATACTTCTTCAATGGACAAAAATTGATGGAGAACGAAATTTGTATGGCAACACCAGCCCACACCGGAAACTCAATGAATCACACACTTGTGTTGTGCAGCACTGCAAAATTGTTGTTGGACAGATGCATCGGAGCTGACTCCTGCTGTTGAAGAAGAGGGGAGTATCAAGACTGTTGGCTGTGAGTAAATATGATCCCGAGGCCGTCAAGCAGCGACGTCGTCGACACTTCGGTCAATCTGAACTATGGAACTACTCCACCATCAGGATGCTGTTCGAGGTTCATTCAGCAGCTTCAGGTAAACTGTCATGATCTTTATTTCAATCAGTTTCTTATTTCAAACTTATTGCTCTATTCAAGGCCAAAATTGTGGGGGGTATGGAGAATTTCTTCTATTTGTACGGTCGTACTGTGGCCCAATATCCTTTCCTTTTCGTCGTTTTGTGCTTTTTGATCACTGGACTGTCAACATTGGGACTCCTCCAGATCCGTATGGAAAACAACGGTTTAAAATTGTGGATACCCAAAGATAGTTCGCAACGTATCAACTCTGATTGGGTAAATCCTGTGTATAATAATGGGCGTGTAGACTTTCTAGTGTTACTTTATTTGGTGGCATTTCAGCTTTGGGAAAACTTCCCCCCTGAATCACGGTTTGCCAGCATGATTTTCATCCATGAGAAAAATGTCTTAGATCCAGACGTGATTCGTGCTATGTATCGCATTCACCGAAACGTGGAAAGTATTGTGACTCCATCGTGGACTGATATGTGTATGAAAGCTCCCATTGTGAAGCCTCCGCCTCTTTCAACCTTGTTAGGAAAGAGGAAGAAGAGACAAGTGGAGGAGGAGAGCTTCTTCGACTTTGACGATTTCATGGACGAGGATTTCTTCGGGGAAGTGGAGGAGGAAGATGGATTTCTGCTGTCTACCAACAGCTCTCAGTCCAGTGTTTCAATAGAAGATGCTGGGGAATATTTCAACACCGCCCTTTATCCGGAGCCTTATTGCGGAATGATCCAGTCCATGGAGGAAGCTTGTCTGGAAATGAGCATATTAGAATTGTGGGCCAACGAAGGGAAATTTGACGAAACTTCGGAGCAAGAAATCGCCTCGCTGACTTTGGATCAAGTCCTGGATAAAGTCAACGAGGAATCAACCACCTCCGGTGTTTTTTTGATTCCCAAGAATTTTACCAAATTACTGGCCGGCGTTAAGCGTGACGCGAATGGACGTATTATCAGCGCCAAGGCTACAGTCATCAAGTGGTTGGGCCAAATGAATGCCACCGAGGCCAGGCTCAATCCCGTCAAAGGTCGGGGGGAGCCAATTGCCAAAGATACACTGGATTTTGAAGGCCAAATGATCCAGGTGATGCTAAATCAGTCGGATTTCCCTCAAGGACTGGTGGCTGTAAGTTTGCTCCCTTAGTTAGGAAAAAATGAAAAGATTTCACTCCTCATCATTTTTCAGTATCCCAACGTTCAGCGGAGCTTTGGTGACATCGCTGGCTCGACTATTCTGGGCGATGTGGGCGTTATGGCCATTGGATATATGATCGTCTTTATCTACGTGCAAATCATGCTTGGCAGAATGAATTGTCTGGAACAAAGGTCCTTTTTGGCCTTGGCCGGATTCATGGGTGTGATCATGGGGATTGTGGTGTCCTATGGAATATGTTCCGCCTTCAACCTCTTCTTTGGACCAATGCACAGTGTTTTGCCTTTTCTATTGCTGGGCATTGGGATCGATGACATGTTTGTCATTATTCAAAGTTGGGACGTGGCCGAAGAAAAGAGGAAATCAACACCCATGGCTAAAGACTGTCCGCTTCCGGAACGGATCGGTCAAGCCATTTCTCAAGCCGGAGTAGCAATAACCATCACCTCTATCACGGACATCATAGCCTTTGGCGTAGGAGGTTCGACCATTTTGCCAGCATTGTCCTCCTTTTGTATCTACGCCTCCGTGGGCATTGTGGCCACCTACTTTTTCCAGTGCACTTTTTTTGTCGCTTGGATGAAATTAGACATCCAAAGAGTGGAATCCAAGCGAAATGCCTGCTGTCCCTGCTACACCCATGGCACGGAGTACCAAGTCAACTCATGTTCTCGCTCCAATTTCATCCAAAGGGGATTTGAGCAGTACGGACGGATGCTGGCCCTCAAACCCATCAAAGTACTTGTACTTCTATTGACTTCCATCCTCTTGGCCTTGGGCATCACCGGGCTGGTATTCTTGCGACAAGAATTCGATCCCACCTGGTTTCTGCCCTCAGACACTTACTTGGCCAAGTGGTTTCGAGCAAATAAACTGTATTTTCCCTTTGGTGGCGATCGAGTCACTGTCTGGATAGCCTCAGACCAAGACATTTACCAAGACTTCCAAGCATTAAATGCAATGGCGGAGGATTTGTCCGAGCAAGGGGACATTGTTAATTCCGTGGACTCGTGGACTTTGGACTTCAACCGATATACTCAAGAGCATTTTGGAATCAAAGCCTGGCACATGAGTCCAGATGTCTTTCGGGAGAAATTGACCCAATACATGTATTCGCCCAAAGGTGGACGATATAGGTAGGCTTTACATATTTTCTTAGAGTTTAATCATTGGTCAAATGGATCTTTCTTCTCCAGGCGACAATTCCGATTCGAAACAGAGCCTGAGTGTGGGCAACCTGTTCCCAAATTATTACTCAGTCAAATGACTTTTGTGCACAAAATATTCAGTGGCCCCGAAGAGCATGTGCCGGCCATGCAAAGAGTTAAAGCCATTGTTGGAAAGGCCAATGTGACATGTCGCGTTTTCCCCCTCTCCATTGGCTACGCTTCTTGGGAAACCGACGAAGTGATCGCGGAAGAACTCTACCGAAATATCGCCTTGGCTACCATCTGTGTTTTTGTGACAACGTTGGTCCTACTGGCCAACTTCAATGCCTCAATTTTAGTGCTCCTCTGCGTCCTCCTATCGCTGACCAATGTGGGAGGTTTCATGCATTTTTGGAGCCTGACTATCGACACGGTCTCTTGCAATAATCTTATTATCGCTATTGGTCTTTGCGTAGATTATTCGGCCCATGTGGCACATTTCTTTTTGATTGCTCCAGGCTCCACTCGCAATGGGCGCATGATCAAAACCATGAAAAATATTGGACCTGCCGTGTTCAACGGCGGAGTGACTACTACTTTAGCCTTCATTTTGCTTGCCGGATCTCAAAGCCACGTCTTCAGCAGCTTTTTCAAGATTTTCTTCTTGGTGGTGTGCTTTGGACTTTTTCATGGGCTAGCTACTCTACCGGTTTTGCTTAGCATTTGGGGACCGCCATCCCATGTCCTGGAAACCTCCAGTGTTGCCAGTGAAAATGACCTAGAGAATAATGGCCAAGAGCGCCAAGACCAGAAATACTTACCCGATGAAGAAAATGATCACCTATAAACCTTAAAATTAATATTCTAATTAAGAAACCACTGCCTCTGTGATGACTGAAGTATGTTCTATCTAGTCGATTTTGCAAACCAATCCTAAAAATAAAGAAGTTTGTCTTTTCGAAGCTAACTCTGACTGAAACTTGAGTCACACTCAAGCAAGCCTCAATTTTCCAACCGGTTTGACGACTTGATCGAGTCTCTTTTTTTATTTTAAAATCAGTTTCGCCCTCATGCAAGAGCCAGAAACATTGCAAAATTTAGTCAAGTCAGCACTTCAGGACTTACTCTTTTTAGCAGTGGTTAATGAATGTTCGGATATTGTTCAGTACATCTTCCAGCATTGGCCAGACCAAGATAGATCAACCATATTTCATAAAGTGATCACCTACCGAAAATGCAAAAATTGCTTAATCCGAAGAGCATATAAAGAGAAAAAGTGAATAGAACCTTTTATTTGAAAAAAAAGGGGTTTTTTTTTTCAATTTTCAACTTGCGGTGTATGGATTTCTTTTTAGGATACAATTTTTGACAAAATTACGGAACTACATCAAGCCTTTCCAAGTCCTCTGTTATTCAAGTGGCATTATTGCAGCCAAGGATCTGCAGTGGGATTTGTTCAAGTTGATCATTCCTTGCGGGGATCAAAAGATTCTGGAACTGAAATTTGGCCAGGAAAAAGATACCCTTTTACACTTAGGCGTGAAAGCCAATGATCCTGCATTGATTGAACGATTGCTTGTCTGTTATGGCATACCAACCATCCGTAATCTTCAAAATCGTGATGGCAAATCAGTGCTGGAGGTGGCAGTGGAAAGAGGCTACTCGGTAAGTAGCTGGACATTATTCTTCTTGATTTACAGTTTACTTAATTAAAGTGCTTTTTAAAACGTTTCCAGGAAGTAGTTCGAAGACTTTTACACTGGAAAATGTGGAGCAAATGTGGCTACCCAAGAATTGGATACCTCTTTGAAATTACCGACAAGTACAAGCATCATGAAACTGCACAAGTCCTGGCAGAGTATTTTGATTCCAACTAACGTTAAACCAAAAATGTATTGAGCAAGCTTTGAAAAAAGTTATCAAAGGATCCGGATATTTCATGTATCATGGTAAGTGGATGAGGGTGATTGAGTTTTATTGAGTTCTTGCTTCCGCCTTTTCTCTCCTTTTAGCATCTCTGTCTTTGGGTTTGAGCAAAAACAAAACTGGTGATTCAACTTGAACATTGGTCACAAATGGTCCTTTTCCTTGAAAATCTGGTAAGGATGCATACAAAATTGATCTGCTATTGCTGTTGACTTCTTCTTCTTCTTCACCTGGTACAGCTCTGAATGCTTTAAAAACCTTCTCCTTGATTTTGTCATCAGTCACTTCTTGTATCAATGCTCCAGGGGCCAATACCACTTTTTGCGGTCTTGCGATGACACCGATTGTTAGCAAGAACTGAAATAATTAAAATACATCAGAGTTAACAAAGGTCTTAAAATTATCACTATGGACAAAAAGGAGTCCAAAACATCTAAGTATGCGTATGCAATCAAAGAAATGGTAAACTAAGTAAGTATGCCTATTTTAGTGATGCCCAGTGGTTCAAGGTGAACAAGAATATTTTTTTTTTAAATCCGGATTGCAAATATACCAAAAGGTACTGATTTTTACTATGTACTGTAATTGCTTACGAAGAAAAGACTGTAAATAGCAATCTTCATTTTTTTTCTTTTTTCCCCCTTTCAATATTTCTAAGGTGTGGCGGGCCCAACAAATTCAACAGAATTTGAAGCTGCTGCCGCCTTGATATGTGTGCTTTGAACTAAGTTCAACCAACGACTGATTTTTTCCCTATCAGATTGAATAGCACATTGGGGCAAATTCTAATGTCTTTCCCAACTCGGGAAAACTTAAAAGACTGAGGGTAAAACAAAATCATTTTCATGCCTTCATTAAACTAGGTGTAGATTTTTTGTTCGACCGAAAATGGACATTTGCCTTAGTGTGGCTTTAATTCAAAAACTGGTTTGGGACCAAGCTGGCTTAGGTCACTTCTTGCTACATCAAAACTCAAGGTTGTGTGTCTCATAATTGCATGACATACTGCGAAATGAGATATATCGCGATCTAGTATCAAAATACAGTCGACTCTCGATATAGTGGAGCTCAAAAAATTCCACTATATCGAAGAAAAACTCGATATAGTGGAATTTTTACTTAATAAAATTATTTTTGGTAACCCGAAAAAAAATTGCTATTAAGGGGAAAATTTGCCGTTAAAAATCCACTACATATATCGAGAGTCGACTGTAGGTTATACTGGTTATACTTTTACAAATCCAAAAATCTCCCAAGGTCCTTTGGCAATGACACCAAAATTTTACACCAACAGGATGGGGACAGTCTGTGCAGCTGCCGCAATTTAATTGGCTCTCATCATTTTCAAAGGAAATGTGTAACTATCCTCCTCCACTTTATCCTGTGAGAAAATCTATTGGAAGGAAAAAAACAGTTCATCATGTGAATCAAATGAAATCATATTGCTTTCACCTAAATCACCTAACCCCTGTTCCAATATTCCAAAGATCAGGTTGTTAGGTTAGGTTAACCTAACTTAACCTAACTTGGAGAAAATGCATTTCTTTGACGAATTACATACAAAGATTTTTTACCTGGATATTATCTTTTCCAACAATAAAGTTTGATTTAAAGGCAAAAAAATCTAAAAAAGTCGGCGAAAATTCGGTATTTTCTCTTTTCAGTACATAAAAAATTACACAGATTTTCCGGGAATTTCCGATAATCACTAATCAACCCTACTAACCATCAAGCCACACTCCAGTGGGTGGGTACTGGATAATGAAAAGTTACCAACCTAAGTAGGTACGTAAATACTGGAATGAATGAAATATTATAATATATCTAGACTTCTACATAATGTATTATAGTTTAGCTACTAGCTAGTCTTATTGAAGAATACTTTCTTGGAGGACAATGCAACTGGAAAGAATAGTGAAGATGCTTTCTCATGCCATTTCATTCCGATGAAAATGTATGCCTTACTCTATAGTCAGCACCAGCACTACTCAAAGGTCAAATCCAATATATTAGTCGTGAGAACGGTTGAAACCGGAAGTACTCTACTGTGACGGAGCCTGGGAAAATTCAATTGTTTGGGGGATAATTCACACGAGAATTTTTCTGTATTTTAGTCACAGTGTCATTATAGGCAATTTTTGGACGGATGAGAAATATACATACTTATTGACTTACTTATGTACTTTCATACATACATATTTTTAATTACTTAGATTAATTGCCAAAGATAGCTGAATTGACCAGACATCTAAAAAAGAGTCAAACCCCATTTTTTTTTGCTATTGTTGTTCTTTCCAGCGCCAACACCGTGCTGGATTAGTAAAAGAGGTGCGCATAGCCGTACGTCGCCATCCACGTCCACCACTCTAAACATATGGGCTCGTCTAGCATTTTGCACACAATTAATCTTTAGCCAAGCTGTCAAACAACAATTACGACATTTATAATCAGCTGGGAACACATTCCAAAATGTCACAAAAATGTGGACTCCCCATAAAATGTTATTTTCTTTCTGATTGGGAAAATTTGTACCAAGATTTGTACAAGATTTGAACCAAGATTTGAACCAAGATTTGAACCAAGATTTGAACCAAGATTTGGACCATGATTTGGACCATGATTTAGACCAAGATTTGGACCAAGATTTGGACAAGTATTTCATCATCTGCATCGAAGGGGAGTGATGCCCACCAGCATTGGATTTTAGCACAGTGTGTGTTAAAAAAAGACTTTGTGTCTTTGTTCCTTAGCTATTCTTAGATCATTTTTGCATCTTTGATGTTCTCAAGAAACTCCCCAACGCAATGTTGGCAGCGGCGGCGCTTCTTCTCCAAGCGTTGCAAGTTGGCAAAATGGGCTTGGAGAGAATTCAATCCTTTGTTGAACTGGGTAAAAAATGATGATGGTTGGCAGCAAAACCATTTTTGGGCGCAGTCTGAGGCCTACTGTCCTGTAAGAAACAACCATGAATCTGAAAGCTTGTCTACTTTTGCTTCTTTTGGGCCTGACTTGGGCTCAAGAAGAAGCCGGAGGAGAGGAGGAGAATGCAGGTGATAATGAAGGTGGAACACAAGAAGAAAGCCCCGAAGAAGACTGCGAAGAGGCCTGGGAGTATCTTGAGTTTCTCAAAAGTGAAATCAAGTAAAATCCTTTTTTTATATTGCTTGTCTAACGGAATGTAATGTAAGACTCTTTGTAGGGAAAAAGTGGAGCTGATTCTGCAAGAAACTCTGTTCGAGCCTCGTAATTTACTGGAGCAAACGGTGGCTGAAGCCATGTCTCAGACTCTAGAGGTGCGGGATGCAATTCTGCAACGGACCAAAGACATTCGAACGGGCGAAGGTGATATTACTATTTGCCCCGACCAAGGGGTCAATCAAGAACAATTTCTCTCGATGATTCGGATGGATGTCATGACCGTTCTCCTATCTTTGATTGAGCTAGATGCAGCCACGCCAGACAAATTAAAGGT
Organism: Oithona nana; assembly: GCA_900157175.1. NCBI lineage: Eukaryota > Metazoa > Arthropoda > Copepoda > Cyclopoida > Oithonidae > Oithona > Oithona nana. The sequence continues at coordinate 390,715 of LT727915.1, read as the reverse complement.
ACAAAGTATTGTCCTATATACAGGGTGTCCCAATAAGTTTTAGATGAGAAGTTTTCGTGAAAATCTCAAATCTGCGCGAAATTAGAATTTTGAGTCAAGAAAGTTCGTCAAATTGAAGCGAGATCTGCACTGCTTATGTAGTACTGTAGTCTGTAGTAGCCAGAATGAAAACAAACTTTCACGAGTTTTTCGTTTTTTGTAATTTTGATAGATTTGATGTAAAATGCGTAAGTATCCAAAACTTGTTGGGACACCCTTTAGTATAACACTTTATCTACTCACTCGTTATGAAACCATCATTGATAGGAAATTGGCCGACAACTTCTATCAGTCCGCACTAAAGTTAACGTGGAAATCACTCGTATCATTATGCTACGAGAGACGGGGATCGTTCGACCCAAATCCGATGGTGACTGTGATTGCGGAATTCTCAAAGACATTGTCGATGGACTCAACAAAGTGGTCAACTCAGGGGAAGAAGAAACGGAAGTAGTAGAGGTCGGAGATGAAGAAGGAGCGGAAGAGGTACCTGAAGAAGAGACTCCTGCCGAAGAAGAAGGCGCCGAAGATTCGGGCGAAGGAGAAATGAGTCCCATTGAAGGTATGTAAATGAATATATGATGGTTGCTAGTCGGAAATTCATTCATTGTTGTTTCCAGGCCTGACCATGGTTTTAATGGACATTGATGCCCGGATTGGATCTCTATACAATGAAATCTTAAGTGAATTAGACGAAGAGAAACGATCCGTTGCTTCCGAAGAATTGCAAAACTTGAAAGAAATCAGCAGCCAATTGAACGAGGTCATTTCCAAAATGGTGGATTCAGACGCCGAGAAAATGGTCAAGTTGGTCGACCGAGATGTGACCAAGATTCGCAATGATGTGGAACGCCAATTGAATCAATGCCGGGAAAAATGTCCTTCCGACTGCGAGAGTTGTGGGTCGGAAAAAATCGAAGAGTTGAAACTGAAATTGGCCGAATACAAGTCAATTATTGAAGACTTGGAAGAAGAAGATGCCAAAGACTCCGTCAGAAACGATCTAATGCAATACTTGACCACGGCTAATGGCGAAATGACCACCTTGTTAACACAAAAAGCCGAAAGTGAAGAAGGAGTCTTACCCGATTGTGAGGCGGAACAATTAAAGGTTTTGGAAGCTATCAAGTAAGGAATACGAGTGACCAAGGACCAGGAGCCGATACAATTTTCACTTGTTTTTTCAGGGGACCCCTATGGATGATGGTCAATATCACCATTTTTGGAAATGAAGCTACCATGACCGAAATGATCATTGCCTTAGAGTAAGTTTTTTAAAAGGCCTTTTTTACAAAGCATCAGAAGTAGAAATACGTCTATTTTTTCAGAGCCGCTTTAGATGACATGAGTCGGGAATACTGCAGTCAAGAACCTAGGCTTCCAGAACCCACCACCGATGGAAATACTTGTGACTTGGAGGAAATCAACGCTGCCAGGCAATTTATGTAAGACATTAATCAAGCCTCAAAATTTTTTTTGGTCCACTTTTCCCGTTCTTCTTTTTTTGAATTACAGTTCCGACATTGATGTGGTCATATCCGAGAGTCTGTTCAAAACGGAAGATGATGAGGCCCGTAAAAAAGCCATGCTGGGATTTATCGAACTCAAGTAGCGAATTTTTTTTTTTTGACGTCCCACTAAAAACTTCTAGATAATACTTCAATTATCTTCCAGATCTGCCATGGACGATCGTGTCAGACAACTTTTCAATGATAACCTCAAATGTCACGACGAAGTCAAACAATTGAAAAATGTTTATATGTAAGAGTTTGTGGCCACTCCAGTCTTATCTCTCTCTCATGTTTATCCATATATTCTAGGGATGAAATTACCAATTGTTTAGCCGAAATGATGAATCCACGCTACAGATTTGAAGATTTAACTCGAGCCGAAAGAGTGGCCTGCATCAAGTAAATTATTATCTATGTTCCATTATCAGCCAGCTATTCTAATTTCTTTTCCACAGGGGTCTCCGTGTCACCATTGAAGACCGTCGCGGGGAATTGCTCATGAAAGAAATTGAACGGCGAATCAACGAGCAATCGTCCAACGCTGAATATGAAGCTTAACCGCTAAAAACGAAACAAAAAAAAAAAAAAATGAAAGAGATTGGTGTTGGGAAAACTTAAATAAAGAATAGCATTCTTGGTATTTTCACCTTAACTGGGCATTTTTGAGTTCATCTTCTCCCACCCACCCATCAACGGTCATAAGTCTCTTGTCAAGTGATCCTTAAGCTCCCCAACCCTGCTTCCCACATTCATTGTCGCAGCAACAGCAGCAGCAGCGGCGGCGGCCGCAACGCCAAATAAGTCTCAACAGAAATTTTCGTCGTGGGAAAATTCTCCAGGGAATGAAAAATGGTCAAAATAGGCCCCACCTTTTTCGGCTGCTAAAGTGACCAACAATTTCCACTTTGGACTCCTATTTAGCAGGTCTTTTTATATACTTTTTTTCTGGGCCCCAAAGATCCCCACCGTTTTCTTATTATGGGTGATTGTGATTAAAAACAGGAATGAAAATTGATTTGGTGGCTAAACGATGTGTGGACTTTTGGTGGGAAGTATTGGAGAAGCTGTTTTTGAAGCCCCAATTAACATTCCAGCAGGATGGGATGGTGGCGTCCTCTAGCCATAATAGAACAGGTAAAAGAAGCCAAAGAAGCAAAACACCCCAAAGTTCCCAGCACAATAACCAGAACGAAGAACCCAGCAACGCCGCCCAGCGGTCCAAGCTCTGAAGAAGAACACGGCATCGGCATCGTCGTCCATCTAGCCGTGGAGTGGAGTGCAGACGACATAGCTGAAAAACGCTCCCTCGTCCTGTCCAAAATCCAGGGTTCTCACGGGTAAGCGTTGTTGTTTGGGTTTCCTTCTTTTTCAGCAGCGGCGGACTGCGGAGTGGTCCGAGTGGAGTAGTCCCACCTGGAGCCGCAACATGGCCACTCCACATCGTTATGAGTATCAAGGACAAGTTTATTCTCCAGCCTTTTCCGAGCCTTCGTCTCCCGCCTCCTCCACAGGCTCCTCGGCCCCCGGGTCCCCCCAACTGGAAAGCCGAAGAAAGCGGATGGAGCCAGCAGCCTCAGAGATGGAATTTGTTAGCCAGCGACCTCGATTCGCCAACAAGTACGAAGAAATGTTGCAGCCCTTGAGTCCCGTCACCGTTTTACCCCTCAGGAGCAGCATCCCCCGTCGAACCCATAGGAGTAGCCTTGATGTCAAACTTCAACGTCAGTTCCACCAATTAGTCAGCTTGGCTGATGAACATCAAGTGGAAGATTTTTTATCCCGACACTTGGCCCAGTTGGAGGTGAACGGGTTCAACGGCGAGGGCCGAACAGCTCTTCAACAATCTTGCCTGGAAGGCAATCTCTCCATGGCCAAAGTCTTGGTCAAGTACGGTGCCGATTCTCAACAAAGCACTCGCGATGGATTTTCTACCTTTCATTTGGCTGTCTTTTCCGGACACTCTCCCTTGATGGCATACATTCTGAGCCTATAACTATTTGCACTTCAACCAGCATCTGTGATAAATCATATCTGTCTTCCATGCAGACTATTAAAAAAGATTCTTTAAGTTAAATAATAAAATAGTTGTTGTTGACTACTACATTTGATGGCTGGGAATAAGTCAATGTGTGAGAAATTCAGATTGACTCTGTTCTCTTCCTTTCTCTCATTTCCCGTGCCCCCTCTTGTTCCTGTCTCATGACCCTATGGGACGATGATCATCATCAGGGACTGGTAAACAACCTAATCATTACTACACTCAAAAATTCACTTTCTCAACATATCACCAGACACCAAAACGCCAATTTTTGAAAAAGTAGAAAGAAAATTTGAATAGAGCTCCAGTCACAAACATTTTTCATTTCTTGGACAACAAGGGTGGCATCCTATCTGAAACAGGTTACCTATTCATCCCACAACTAATATTTGTTGAGCTCTCAAAGCAAGAATGCATTAGTATCAAAAGCTAAACAAACATACGCGGTGAGAATTTTTGCCCTTATCTTTGATGTTGCCCAACTGGATTCCTTGATTCCTTTTAAAATGTGAATGGTGATGAATGTGTGGGAACCAAAATATTGGGAGAACACTGGTTTCAATTCAATGTGGGATGTGTGTGGTCTTCTATCTAAAATGTCATCAGGTGCCAAGGCAAAAAAAATATTGGTCAAATCAGGTTGGTTTAATGAGGAGTTGCCCCAAAAGGAGAGAGAGAGAAGAAAAGTTGTTCTGGGGCTTAAAAGTCGATAAGAAGGCTCATGAAAATGTGCGAAGCAGGGGACCGTGAGACGTTCCCACGATGGTTATCATCTCATATGATGATGCATAGACGAACTGCTGCTGCTGCTGCTGGTCGGCTACAAAGTGGAACGCCATGAATTATATCGACAATATGGAGAAATGAATCGAAGGCTCAAGATGCCTTAATGTACTATGGAGATTATAGGATAACTAAGTTGATATTCTCCTGGTGTAGAAATATATCAACTCCATCTGTAGTCCACCTATAGTCGATGTAATTTGAGTTGCCCACCGCCCTTCCTCCTTCTCTATTACACATGCGAAGCGACCGCTACGCACTTCTCCTCCACAGGTTGAGCCCCAAAGTGGATAAAATTGTGTGTGAAACATCGTCATGATCCTGCTTGACCCAAAGAGATGCTTGCGTGGGAAAATAAGGAGCACACAGACATTTTCCATTGGCGCGTCAACAAAGAAAATTAGCCTATCTCTTATCAACTTACAGTGGGCAAACAATCTTTTTAAAAATGCTGTCAACGAATTTAACCTGATTAGTATTTGGTGTGGCCATCTTTTATCCACAAGATTTCAGCTTGTCTTGTCCCCCACATTGTTGCAATGCTTGAGTGATTTAATGCTTGAAAGCGTCCTGGGAAAAAAGATATCCTATGTGGGGAATGCAGAGTCCATTCATGTCAGGAATTAGTGAGTGTCTGGCATGTGAAAACAACTTGTTGATAATTGGAAAAGGATGCTACTCACTCTAGGGGAAAAGGAGCTAACGGAAGGGCGTGGACAAGTTTGTCAAGCCCTTTAAAGAGTTTCTCTCCAGCTTCCTTTGAAATTCCTTCAGAATTTAGTAAAAAAAGTTTGAAACATTTCAAATTGTAACCGCAAGCAAAGGTTAAAAATCTAAGAATTTTGAAAATCTAAGAGTTATGCCAAAATGACTAAATCGCGGAAGAACAACAAGAAAATACAAAGATGTAGAAGTGCGAGCAGCTTGAGATCGCACTTAAAAACAATATATATTTCTGGGTGCTAGGCATGATTTGTCAGTGAATTCAGATTTTATGGACTGACAGGAGGAGACCAGAGCTACTAGGTAATTTGCACGTTTGGGGGCTTCCAAATTGGCCCCCGTTAAAAGACTATAGGACGAGAATTTTCATCTTTTCAAGCACTTTTAACACATCAACATCTCTCTAACACGCGAACTTTACAAAAATACACTGCAATAGTTTAGAAATTGTAGACCTAAATAGCACTGGGTATCTTTCCAATTGAACTTTGATGTCAAATATTTTCCAAAGAAAACGAGACAGAAAATGCTTTTCAGATCCAAGACCGCCATTGAAACTGAGGGAACAAATAGGAGCAACTAGCTTGTTTCAAAAACAGATCGAATATGTATATGTGTTTTTAAAGGTCTCACTAACCTACATTTTGGCAAGCTGAATGGTTTGCCAAATTAATTTTAAAGTTCCCACGGTCCACCTTTTTGCATGATGCTAGCTCCTCTTTCCCTCTGCTGCTTCTCCTCGTTTGCCAGGTTTGCCACCAGATTACTGATGGTCAGTCAAACCCCTCTAATTACAGCCTCTTTTCCAAGCTCTCTTGATCAGTTTAACTACCACAACCCCCTCTTAACAAACTAGCTAAAGACCTTCTCATAGCTACCTAAGTAATAATTGCCCCTTATATATATATATTTCTTTTTTTTTTGACTAGATTTAAAATGGTGTAAGTTAAGTATTGTGGTATTGTGGCTATCTTAAACAATGGATGAGATGTTTGATCTCACCTTTGGTGAATAGGATGAAAGATGTAAGGCCATTTGGGTGAGCTCACGATTCAATTACATTCCTTTAGAAATGCCTTGAGTCTGACCGTCGTCGTCGCGTTTTGATATCTAAAGATTCCCACGGTGAAGATACAGCCCAGAAGAAAAGAATAGAAAAAAAGATCACGACCTTTGCTTTGCTTCACTCACGCCTAAGAAATTAATCCTAAGGGCTTGAGAGGGCAAGAGGTCAAACGCTCATCTCTTGTAGACACACACACACTAAACATTTTGTCATCTTCCATGATTTATCACTTCTTTCTTCTATAAATTCATCAACGGTTTTAAAGTTCAAATTCGTCAATTTATTTTACATATGTAATGATGCTGAGCATAAACCGTTGACGATTTCAAGACATCCACAATCGTTGACGAATCTTATTGAGCAATGAGCATATTAATAGAAAAAGTTCTTTGGATTTCAGCTGGGAAAATATCTAAGCATTATGAGTGACATTCTAAAAGATGAAGTCAAGCAAATATTTTCCCACAGTATGACGCCCACCATTTGAAAGTAACGATTTTTCTAAACCAAGGGCTCCTCTCCTCATATGGCCGTAAGCGCCGTAAGCCACATAGTTCACTAGGCTGCTCACTGCTCAGGCTAGGTCACCAACGGTTTTCTTTTCTCTAGGGTCAATTCTAATGATGAGGAGTTGTTGCATAGGCCAAAAACGAAGGTTAAGAGGTCAATCATTTCATGCCAACATTTATTCTGCAACATACTTTTACTGAAGTTGTAACTGCGATTTGGACATTTTTAAGCGCGAGCATCGCATCGCGCTACTACATATCTAAATTAATATTGCATATTTTCGAATTTAAGCACAAAAATTCTATTTTTTAGGGCTTTTTTTTTAGCCAAAATTACAAATATTGCATTTTTGGCCCTAAAGTTCAATTTTTTTTTAGATTTGAATTTCGGTGGCAAAATTGTAAAAGTTGTAATTTTCGAATTTTAACGCAAAAAATTGCAACTTTTGGGAAGAATTTTTTTAAAGATAACCTTCGATCAATTTCAAAATTATGTAATACCCTTTCGCATGTATATGCTCGTGCGTTTAGATTGCAAATTTTCAATCTTGTTTAGAGTAGATATTTCACTTATTTCAACTATTAGGAATGTGTGGGCTTTCAACCATTTGTTTCAACTATGAAAAGTATTCTTTTAAAGCATTTTTTTCTTCTTCACTACAACTATTCCTCAATTAAACTTTTAAACGGTTTTTCTCAGGATACATTTTATACACATAGAATTTTACACAAAAATATTTCAGTTACTACTCTAGTTCACATTTTTGCCAGATAATTTTTAGGTCCCTTCAAACGAGCTCCCTATCATTATTTCCATTGATGCCTTCGAATTTTTCTTCACACTGCAATTGCTACTTTTGGAGTCCCTTCTTAGTGCTGGTCACCTGACATGATTGGCCATCGGAATTTCAGGACATTTTTCAAGTCTCAACTTTGAGAAACAGTCTTGTCCACATAAATGATAGAACCAATTGGGCGCGAAAATCCATACTTTTGTCCCATGTTTCTTTGGGGTATTCAAATTCATTTCATTGGGAATTGGGATAAAATGTGACCTTCAAAAAAAAAGTGTATAAAAAATAAGTTTCTGTTGAAATTCCCCAGTTCCAAGTCCTTAACAATAGGGGCAGGAATGCAAAAAACTTTGCTGCTCTCATCAAAAGTTTTCCGTTGAAAAGTTCTCACAGTTGCACTAAAGCCTCATTGAGTTGGCTACTGCTACAGCTACACCAACGACGAAGCCGCCTTAAGCAACGTTCTTCTTAGATGATGCTACTTAATTGTCCTCTAACATCTTTTCTCAATCTCATCATCACAAGAAATGCTTCAAAATCACCGATTCTTACATTTGTTCCTTTTCTCCAACCAACACTTTGAGCGAAAATATGTACTATCTAATAGGAGTGAAAATTCAATAAAAATGGTATAATCTTAATCTTCATAAAAAAGCCTAGAAGGAAAAAATAACCAACCAAAAAATAAAAATTGGTTCTCATCAGCAGCCTGGGAATGATGATCCAAGCAGTATGACGGTAGGGCGGCGGAAGGTAGTAGTACAACGTACACATGTGTGGTGGTGCATATAGGGTTTTAGACGTGGGAAAGACGGTTTGCTTTTCGGCTCCGCGAGAAATTCCCACCTTAGCCTAGGAATAATATACAAACGTAACTATGTACCTACCTAGGTAAGGCAATGGCTCATTTACAATTTCAATAGTGGTGTGAGAAAGTGTCAAGCTTTTGGTCATGTTGAGCATTTTAATACTTCTTAATAATTGTCAGAGAAGGCAAACATTGGCCCAAACTAAAGCACAAAAATGTAAGAAATGGTGATGCTAACTTTAAAAACTTGGGCAATTTGAATGTCCTGCGCATTTTTGGTCTCTTGTTCATCTGTCAATTTGTTCCGCACTTTTTGACTGATGAATAAATAAAAACGATAAAGCAAAAAAGTGGTAAATAATAGAGAATCGTTGCCGAAAAAAAAAAATCAGTCGACGTCAAAACGTAAATCATCCTTTTGTTGATTACTGATTTTGGTGAGGAAAAAGAAAGACAGCAGAAAATTCAGGCTTTGACCTCATCACTGGCCTTTGAACCTGATTGTGCAGCGCGCTGCTGCTGCTGCTCCTACAACTACTCACATATGTGAAAATCTTCATTGAATCATGGAAGTCACCTTTGTTGAACTTTCCCATGGTATTTCGTGTCAAAAGGGCCAAAAAATTCGTTAAAAGAGTGTGGGTGGTGGTGCTAGTAGAGACGAAGGAAAAAACATGGAAGACATACCAACAAGCCTCCCCATGTCAAAATTCTATTGTCAAATCTAAAATGTTATCAAGATTTGGGAGGAAAGCAGTTGACAAACAAGACCTGGCACCAAAATGAAAAAGAAAATGTATTTCAAAATATTCTGTTAGTCATAGATCCAATCTTTTCTATAGAGCATTCGATCACATCTCCTTTCTGAAATGAAGAAGATTTACTATGTACCGGGAACGGGAATGGTTTTTTTTTATAAAAATCAAAACATCATATTTTTGGGAGAAAATGCATTTCTTTGACGAACTACAATGATTTTTAACTTGGATATTATCTTTTCCAACATGAAAGTTTGATTTAGAGGTAAAAGAAAATTCTTAAAAAATTGGTGAAAATTCGAATTTTTCTTTTTTCAGTACATTAAGAATTCCTGGAAATTGCAACAACTAGATTATCTATTTAAAGCACATATAATATAACTTATGTTGCTTTGCGCCAGAATTCTCGTCCAAATGAATTTCCAAATCAGCCCAAATACCAGGAATTGGTATGACATCCCTTACTTTGCTATCTATGCATGTCATTTGAAAGGGAAAAGGCAATGTCCTACAAATTTCTATTATTTTGACTGATTTGGAAATTAATTTGGACGAGAATTCTGGCGCAAAGCAACATAATTTATATTATGTGTGCTTTAGTACCTGAAGGAATTGTGGAGGTTTTTTGAAGCATCCCGCACCTGGCGGTGAACCGGTCAAAATAACATCTCCCGGGACCAAAGTACAAAATTTAGAACACCAGGCAACGATTTCATTGGTATCAAAAATCATTTGCCTAGTATTGGAGTCTTGCTTCGTTTCTTGATTGACTTGACAAATCAATCTTAATTGATGGGGGTCGGAGACCTCGTCATAGGTTATGAGGTATGGGCCTAAAGGACAAAACCCATCCATGGACTTACCCAACAGACATTGACCACCATTTTTCTTCATTAAATCCCTGGCCGTCACGTCAAGCGCAATAGTAAAACCAAAAATATGCTCTTGGGCTTTTTCTAGCGGAATATCGTATCCTTTTTGACCGATGACCAAAGCCAATTCGACTTCCCAATCTAGCTGGTTGGTCATCTGAGGGTAAGAAATGGATTGATTGGGTGACAGGATACAGCTAGGAAACTTGTTGAAAACCACCGGCTGCTCAGGTATGGGTTTGTTCTGCTCTTGACAATGATCCTTGTAATTCATGCCAATGCATAAAATCTTGGAGGGTTGCGTTATAGGTGCCAATAATTCAATGTCTTCTAACCCCAATTGGTAATTCCTATTCTTCATCAGTAAACTGAAAATATTTTCTTCAGTAGATAATGTTACTTTGTGGCGGAGAGCCAGGACTTACTTTGGGATACATTCATGAAATGCCTTATCCATTTTCATGAAGTCAATGACTGATTGCAGACCCAAAGCTGAAGTCAAATCACAAACCACGTCTTCTTCTGGATGAAGGACGCCAACTCTTTGACCTTTTCCCCCAGTTTTGAGGAGAAATTGCACCAACTTCATTATTGTTTGGCCCAAAATAAAAACCAGTTTGAAACTGGAAATTCAAAAGTGAGCTACGTACTATTTATTCTCTTCTATCGTCGATGAAGGTACAAAAATTGTACATTTTTCATTAGAGGGGGTTCAAATACAAAGATCCTTTAGAGGATTTTGAAAGCAGGATTAGCTCATAAATAAGGTGGCTATTTAACCCTTCTTCTCTTTTGATCTCACCGTCACTACTAGAGTACGGCGTTAAGTGTCTGGACTGAACAATTAATTGGTGAGAAAGACATTTTTCAAGATGGTCAATAGCCTTCCTTCCCAGGCTTTTTTTACCATCCACGTTTAATAATAAGCAGCACAACAAATAATTCCCGTGTGCAAATTCCCAGGCCGTTAATGATGATTCCCTCAAACCGCCGAGCAGATCCCACGCTACCTGGGAAAAGTCTCAAGCATTCCCATCTTTGGAAAAAGAAGACAATTTAAGCAGATTTCTCACCGAGTGGAAAATTCTCATCGTAAAAATGAACATTTTCAAAATTCTACTTTTGGCTTCCACTGGATACTTTATACCCCAATTCTTCTGGTTAATTTTTACTTTATTTTGCTATCTAACTAATGGTGGTCACTTTTAGGTTCAACAATTATGTGGAGGCGGAGAAGGCAAGGAAATCCTCTGACTGGCTGTTGGAAGAGTGGTCACTGGTGTCCAGTGTCATTGAGCGTGGGAAAGAGAGATAAGAATCAAAACGGCGTAGTAGAATATGAGTATAACAGTTTTTATTTGACAAGATGATTTTGTTGACTACTACTCAGAATGTACAAGAGTAAGGGAGAATGTCCGGAAAAAGCCGCTAGTTGAAGAGTGGAGAATCCATCTCGTGTGGTCATTCGCGGATCGGCACCGTACTTGAGCAGCACCCGCGCCATAGGCAAATTGCTGGCCAGGCAAGATTCTTGCAGAGCGGTTCTTCCATCACAATTAAACTGGTTGACATTAACGTCTGAGGAGCCATGGGATGACAAAAAAGACTCCATCGCCGATACGTCCCCCTCTTCCATCACAGATTCGAATTGACGTTGTAGCCGCTCATTGGGAACGGGAATGTCAGTCGTCCAAGATCGGCCAATGTATGGCAGGGTTGTCACCGGACTCAAAGGTTGCAACATTTCTTCATACTTATTGGCATATTTGGGTCTCTGGCTTATAAATTCTGACCGCTGGCCAGCATTGCCAATACTGTATTTTCTTTTCCTTGTCGGTCTGGGTGAACAGACTGGGGAACTTTGAAGGGGAGAAGAGGGAGCCAGACTTTCACCTTCGTCCGATGAGTCTGACTGATCCTGGTCAGAAAAGGCCGGAGAGTAAACTTGTCCCTGATAGGTATACGGGTGTACACTTATAGACATGGTGACGATGGGTACTATACTGAAATGGATAAGTTTTCCCACCACATTTTAGTCAGTCTCCTACGCCTGCCCGTGAGAAAAATCATCCTCCAACCCAGCGAGCGCTCGCCTTCAAAACTTCGACCAAAGAGGGATTCAACGGCGTTTCCCAGCGCCATTTCCCGTTGGCGAGAAAACCTGATTAGAAAGCAGCATGATGGGATCTTCATGGGAAAGTCTTGAGGGGGACCAGTATGAAATTGTGTATTTATTTCCTGTGGGTCGCGTGCCACCATAGCCAGAGCAGCTGGGGATCAAAACTCAATTAAGATCCCATATGACTAGCCATCCCTTTTCCCACGATGCTTTCATTAGGAATTTCCACTCAAAATGAATTAGCATGCACTCTTCCCACCTCACATAAAAAAAACTTTATTCACCCAACGTCAAACGTCAATATGAAAACTCAAAATATCTAAATAGAGTAAGTGTGGGAAAAGTCTCAATTTACAACAAGGCGAGCAAAGGGAGCTAATCCCAAATGCCTTAAACAAAAACTTTCACGCAAAAAAAAAAAAAAAAAATTACAAAAATTCTGCTACTTTTGGGTGCGCAAATTCAAATATTTGAAAAGTTACTGATAAGGGATATCATACCCAAAGAACTGTTTTAGGCGTGAAAATTCAAATTAGAATTATGGTGTGAATTTCCTACATATTTAGTTTTGAATTGGGTGCCTTTGAATAAAACCATCTATCAAAACGATTGGAATGTGTTGAAAGGGACTGTCAATGATACTACCCAATGTGGTTGGAAAATATGTCGCCTTTTCCACATAGGAATTTTTGATGCTGCTTGGCGTTGCGTCAGTCACCTTAGTATAGGTGAACAGCAGCAAGACGGAGAAGGAGGAGGGATGGACAGCTGCAACATTTCAAAGTCTCACAGGAGTACATGTGGGAAAATTCGTTAGTGAGGTCGTTGCAATAGCACGTGCCAATGCTCACCAGCTGCTACCAAATATCCACTAAAACGTTATTACCAGCCACCAACGTCCCTTTTTCGCCCCTCCTGCCTTTTCTGTATTCTAAAAAATCTATTTAAGAATTTTTAAAATCTAAAAATTTTTAAAAAGTAAGAATTTTGAAAATGTGCAAAATTAAGAAATTGAGCTCGCGCTTTTTAAATATTAAAAATATGTGTGTTTAGTGGTATTGGTATGTATATTATTTGATGTGTAAGTTATCGACCAAGGTCATCAAAAACGGTTTTTTCACTAGCGTGAGAATTCTTTTGGGTCAAAGTTCATAAAACTTTTTTTTTCCTTTGACAAAAGGTACAATAACAGCGGCAGGAGAAGGAATGTTAGCAGCATAACTCTTTCTATTTGAATAGTAGTAGGTACCCGGTGAATTTTTGACATACTTTCTCTATTTAGTTAGCAACCATGAATGGCATTCAATAGGGATCAGTCATCAGCAGCTCTCTGTAGAGTTGCAGACAAAACTATGGAACTACCCTCGAACTTCTATCAAAAGCCGCATTATTTCATAGGCAATCCAAACAAGTTACTCTTGAGTGCTATGTACCTACTAATAGATAGAACATAGAAGCAACATTTTGATAATTTTCCCAAACGTTGAGCACTATCGGCACTATTACAATACATTTCGGGCTGCGAACTTGCAATTTTTGGGTGGGCCATTTTGCGTGGATGCAACGTGGATGTTCGTTTCGCTACTTTTGGTTGAACTGTCAAATGATTACATAACAAACATACATATAAACTGGCGCACTTTAAATCGAGAAATGGCAATGGTCTCTTAGGTTCAAGACGAGTTAACGGGCCAACATAACAAGACTTAGAGCCACTGGCTAGGGCCGAAAGATCCGCGTATCAAGCTCAATAAATAGCTCTGAAAATGAAATAAAGTCATTCTTATTTTTGTGTTGTCGATCTACCATCTTTTGGGGTCTGAATTGTCCATTACGTACACATACTATTATACGAAAATAACTGTGTATATATATATATTTGATAAAGCTAAAAGTAGTAAAATTCAATCCATTACTACTTGTGCAATGTTCGTGTGATTACCTGGGTATTGCGTGATTTCTGAAAAATGTTGCGAAAGTTCCGACTATTTAGTTGTACACAGGTACACGCTCGATATGTTATAGTCGAGTCGACTATATCGAATTCGACTGTATCAGGGGTCTCTGAGCGCAAAAAATTGATATGAGAATTGATGCTACGACTTTACTCGTGGTGCTCGCGGTGAAAAAAATCAGTGTTAGTGTACTCTTGTGAATTGTGACAAGTATGAAGAGACAAGAGTCTTGTCTTTTGTCAATGCAGCTAAGTGACAGATAAATTAAAAAGCGTGAACTCAAGCTGCTAGCGCTTCTAAGTACATCTTCTTCTTGTTTAGCATTTTTCTCAAAATCGCATAATTAAGCGCGAGCTATAGCTGCTCGCGCTTCTCGCGCTTCTACATCTTTAAAATCTTGTTGTTCTTGTTCTTGTTCTTCTTTCACAATTTAGTCAAATTGGAAAATTTTATTCTTCTGGAACAATTTTATTCTTTTGGAATAACTTTATTCTTTTGGAATAATTTTATTCTTTTGGAATAATTTT